>VFFE01007504.1:741893-932231 GCA_008921705.1 Burhinus oedicnemus
GGTCTGGTTTCCCCCTCTTTCCCCTGAGGGTGCTGCACAATACGGAGCAGTGTTTGGTAGATACTGGCCAGGGCCCAGCACAGTGTGGTAAGTTGTGCCTCTCTGGAATAGCCACAGCATTTTCCTTTCAAATATTCTATCACTTTATCAGGGTCCTGTGGTTGTTCAGGGCTGAAGTCCCAAACCATTGGAGGTGAGAAGTTCTCTAGATACCTGCCCATATTCTCCCACATGCCATGCCACCCATGACTATCCAGCCTCGGGGCAGGTCTCTGGGGGGTAGTCCTAAACAGTTGTTTAACCCTAAACAAGACCTGAAACATATTCAGGAGACACAGTGATAGGAACATGCTGGTTTGAGCATCCCAAGGATATTCAAAATTCTCAAAAACTGTCATACCTGGCCCGAAGGAGAAAAGGGAGGCAAAAGAGGTTGGGAAAGTATCCTCCCCTGTTTCCCCCATAGATTGGGTGTGATTATTAATAAATTCTGAGAGATGGTGCCCAAGGTATGGGCAGGCCAGCAATACCGCATAAACTCCCCAGCATAATCGCCTAAACAGTGATGTTATCATATCATAAGTTGATATTGCACAGGACAGCAATATCATAATCCTGATCCCTCTGCCAGAGGTGATAAACAGCATCACAGGGAGCACATAGAGCAGGTAAGAGTTTATATAACACAGCCATAAGAACAAACGAAGCAGCATTGTGGCCACCAACTATTTAACTAAGATAATAAATGCATATAACATTCATTTTAACAAGTTCTGGTTGGATCTGTCGTTATCTCAACCCTTCGTGCCCCACGTTGGGTGCCAAAAAGGACTGTCGTGGTTTGGCCTCAGCCGGCAACCAAGAGCCACACGGCCGCTCGCTCAACCCCCGACGGCGGCAGGGGAAAATCGGAAGAAAAAGGCAAAACTTGTGGGTTGAGATAAAGGCAGTTTAACACAACAGCAAAGAAAAACAAAAAGAGGAAAACAACAACAATAACAGTGATGGAGGAATGTACACACAGGGTTACTGTACCAGCGCTCCCCCGACCGGACCCCGGGCAGCCCCAGCCCGCTCCCAAGCTTCGACTTCCTCCTCCTCTTCCCCCTCCCCCCGCCAGCTGCCCCCTATGGACTGGGCATGTCACATGGTATAGAATACCTGTGTCCTGTGCCAGAAAATTAACCCTATTCCTGCCGGAACCAGGACACCTTGCAAATATTTGTGACAAATGTTGGCACTAAACATGTATGATCTGACATACTCGTTCTGGACACACAAGCTACCTGTCTGGAGAATGCCCTTTGCTTTGGGGGAGCTGCATTGGTTGGCTTCCTGTGTGGAGACACTGGCATTTTCTAACGGTGCAGTAACAGATGTATGGTCACGGAGCTACGAAGATCATAACAAAATAGCAGCCAGCCAGTAGCAAGTTCACCATGTTCTTTTAGCCTCCCAGGAAGTGTGGTTTGTCTTCGATAACTGCATAGCTGCAAAAGACTCTGGGGGGGTGGGCAGAAAAGATAGGAATCTAAGCACCCATTTGGCTTAACATTTTCTGCACAGTATTTTCCTAGATGTAATAAAAACTTTGAGCAGCTCCTGAAGAAGCTGTAATCTCTGCTGTCCAACCTGCTCTTTTGCTCTGTTCCTGTATTTGTGTCTCAGCAAATTGAAATGAGTCCTGGCTACGTTGCCAGGACAAATTATACGTAATTTGTATGTTGCAGTGAAACTGAATATGATGTGCCTGATTTTATAGCATATTTTTAAACAAAACCAGTTTCATTAACAATGTTTCTTGTTTCAGAGACTTTCTTGCAAAATGCTTTGGTTTTGAAGAGAAGTTTGCCAGTAAAAGCTGATAGAAAGCATGTGCACATAACTGTGGAGGCAAGTGTCTTTTGACTTGATTTCTTCAACTGCTGTAACCTAACATAGCTTTAACCTGCTCCTATGGCTGTTGTTTACTTGTTTGTGAGCACTGGAAGGTAAGTGAGAGACAAGAATCTTGTAGTCACAGATGTCCAGAAGGCAGCACAGACCATTTGCAAAACTGTTTTAAATACCAGGCTAGAGTCTATTGATGTATTCAGAGCTGAGGCTTTGTTTACAGAGAGTTAAAAGTTGTAAGTTCTGCAACTGAAGCATCCCTTTCAACCAAAAATCTCGGCAGCTCTGCTGGACCCAACTAACCCCAGGAGGGAATGGATGCTGGCTGAGCAGTGGGCTGATTTTTCCAGAGGAAAAGTGAGGCTCCTGATTAGGCCAAAAAAGAAATGAGGGGAGAAATGCATGCCATAGTGAACCGAGGTGCTGATCTTGGTCATGACATCTAGCTCCCTCTTTCGTGTTTTCACAGCAGTAAATTCATTGTGTTGCTCACTTGTCATGATGCATGGGAATTTTTTAGCTAGCTATCTCTTACATAATATGAATATTATTTTTCAGGCTGAACCTACCTGTTGTTACTGTGCTATTCTCCTTTGCAGATATCATGGGACCTCATTTCGATGAAACTGTAGTTTCTGATCTTCCACTACCAGTGGGTTACTTCTCTGCCCCACATGAGTTTCTAGCATGACTGGGAGGCAGTCTTTTCAAAAGTACTTAGCAGCTGCTTTGTTAGTCAGGCAAAACCCATGACTTTTTTCAGGTTGGGGCTTGTAGGGACCTGAATTTAAAAACGTCTTCTGATATTTAGTTAAACTATTATTTCTTGAGACTTGGAGAAAATCTTGGAGATTTTTCAAGTCTAGACAGAAAAGAAAATTAATCTAGCTTACTTGTAGTTATGGTAAAAGCCAGTGTTCAGCACTGAAACTCTTAGACAGTTACAGAGTGGTTATTCTCTCAGCTCCATAGCATGGTGGAAATGAAAGGAGTAGATGAGTAGGAGACCTCTTACTGTAGGGCAGCTTCCTTGTTCACGGTACATATCTTTTTGAAATGAGTATTGGACCCTTAGACCTGTCATCTGCAGTGTTGTGTCTGAAGTTGGAGGTGGGGCAAAATATAATCAGCCTAAGTAGAAATGCAAACAAACCATCATGCTTTTAATCACAAAGGCAGTGGGGGAATCATAAATCAGGGAGACGTCTAACAGAGTGCTTACAGGAAGCACAGATGAGTAGGAAAGGTTAAACTTTTCTTTAAAGATACTTTAGCTGCTCACTGACCCTGCACATGCTAAATTTTTGCATGTACGTATGACAAATAGAAAGCAAGATTATACAGAAAGAAATCAGCATTATGTAGATATTCTCATGCACCCTTCTAACTGCATTTTATATACTCTGAAATATGTATGCATTGTTTAACCACATACACTAACAAAACACTGCACCCTTCTGATTGCGTATGCAATATACGTGCACACTTGTCTGTTCCTGTTTCTTTCCCTTGCTGCCTCTCAAGAATGAAAAGAGGTTATAGTATGATAAAGTTCTTTTTCCAGAAAAGAAACCAATGATGTTTGAAGAGACAGAATATCATAAAGTAGCTTTCTTGTTCATCTAGATACAGTTGAGGTACCTCTTCATTTCTTACTTGGGCAAGCAAGGACAAAATAGGAAAGCTCATTGTCATATTTCTAGATCTGTTGCCTTAGACACATCTTTGAGCCTTGAACCACAGCCATGAGAATTTAGTAGTCAAGGAATGTATCACAAAAATGTTTGTATTTCAGATAACTTATGTGCTCACAAACTTATATTTTTCTATGCTCTATCAGTTATTTTTATCATAAATACTTAATTTCCTTAAAAGTCTTTCCTCCTTTTGCTTTGATGACCCTTTCAGGCTTGCAGTGATCTTTACCTTTCCTTCTGGTACAGTAATCCAAAATTGACCAACTGCTATAATAGCACCTGGGGATTAAAGATTTCTAGGACCTATTTTCTGTTCTATTTTAGTTTTCTGAAACCTTGGGCTTCTGACACAAGCCTTGTATCTTAAAAAATGTCCTTATTTTTAATATAACTATAATATAGTGCCCAACTTGAGACACCTTTAGCCTGATTTTGAGAAGTACCCAAGCTTCCAGCAGATGCATTGCAAGCAACACATGTCCAGAGATTTCAGTTTTTCAGTTTTGTTATATAGAACTTCCTGAATGTTTTCCTTAAAGTTTCTCTGTCTCAATTCTCAGTTTTGCAAATGATATCAGTAATACTACTGTTGTCCTGCACTTCAGGGTTCTCTGCATAAGCGTTGTGAGCTTTTTTTATAATGTCACAATGATAGCAGTTTATTGCAGAGAGAGCTGGACAGACTGGATCAATGGGCTGAAGCCAACTGCATGAGGTTTAACAAGGCCAAGTGCTGGGTCCTGCACTTGGGTCACAACAACCCCAGGCAACGCTACAGGCTTGGGGAGGAGTGGCTGGAAAGCTGCCTGGCAGAAAGGGATCTGGGAGTCCTGGTGGACAGCCGGCTGAACATGAGCCAGCAGTACGCTCAGGTAGCCAAGAAGGCCAATGGTATCTTGGCCTGTATCAAGAACAGTGTGGCCAGCAGGAGTAGGGAAGTGATGGTGCCCCTGTACTCAGCGCTGGTGAGGCCGCAGCTTGAGTCCTGTGTTCAGTTTTGGGCGCCACAGTACGGGAGGGACATTGAGGTGCTGGAGCGTGTCCAGAGAAAGGCAACAAAGCTGGTGAGGGGTCTGGAGAACCTGCCTTATGAGGAGCGGCTGAAGGAATTAGGCTTGTATAGTTTGGAGAAGAGAAGGCTGAGGGGAGACCTTATCGCTCTCTACAACTACCTGGAAGGAGGTTGTAGTGAGATGGACGCTGATCTCTTCTCCCAAGTAACTAGCAATAGGACAAGAGGAAATGGGTTCAAGTTGCGCCAGGGGAGGTTTAGGCTGGACATTAGGAAAAATTTTTCCCTGAAAGAGTTATCAAACATTGGAACAGGCTGCCCAGGGAGGTGGTTGAGTCACCATCCCTAGATGTGTTTAGAAGTCGTGTAGATGTGGTGCTTAGAGACATGGTTTAGTGGCAGACCTGGTAGAGTAGGGTCAATGGTTGGACTGGATGATCTTAAAGGTCTTTTCCAACCTGAACGATTCTATGATTTGTTACGCTTTTGATGTGCAAAATATTGTAGCCAACAGTTTCATTTTTTACAGGTGGCTAATTTGGCTATGTCACTTTGAAAACAGAACCAGGTGTCAGTGCAGGGGTCTGCCTCCAAGTTTACATTTACCAGTTTAGAAACTGGTTTGAGATCAATCAGTGCCACTGGAGTCTTGCACATTAAGAGTCTCTCCTTTCCAAAAAGGTAGCCTGCACTACCTGTGTCTCATCCCACAGTCATTTCTGTAAAGTCTGTAAATTTCTCCAGACCAGGCAGTCCCAGTTGTCAGCTTTTAGTCTTGTAACACCCTGAAGTTCAAGGGGCGGTTTCCAGAGTCAGAGAATGCAAAGCTCCTTCAACTCTGTATAATGCGCCTTAAGCAACAAGAGATTCTGGACAATGCAAGTTGCAGGCCCTCATCCCATGTACCAGATTTGTGTGTCTCCTTGGTCTGGCACAGCTGAACAGTCCAGGGAGGGAAGTGTGCAAGAGAGATGTTTTGCTCCTGTATGCAGAAACAGAGTAGGAGAGGACTTTGGTAGGTTTAAGTAAGCATTATGGACTGGAATCAGCCCTGTAGGGCAAGAGTGAGGAACAGGATCTGTGGAAGTCTACTGAGAGCTAAAGAGTAACTTGCACCAGGTAACAACAGTATCGGAGAATGAGACTTCGGTCCTGAAAACTTTAATGCATCTCCTTTGTTTTAACGATCTGACTTGTCCTGTGATACACAGTCGCTTGTCTGCAGAATCAGGATTTAACTTTATGGGGGCAAACTAATGCTGTGGAAGTTTGGATTAGCAGTTGCAGCATGAGGATTATACTCTGGTGAGAGCAGAGTTGCTGTTGCAAAATTCTTTCAGTCTTCTCATTGTGTTTGCTGGGTTAACGGTCTGTAAGTGATACTTGGATGAAGCAGGTTTTTTCTTAATTTCTTTAAAGCTCTTTGATTTGCTGTCTTTCTAGTTTGAGGGCTCTGCCTTATTTCTGGCAGGTGACCTGTTAATATTCTGGAAACTGGAGTTTTTTAAAAAGGATTGATGCCTTCAACATTAAAAAAAAAAAAAAATTCCTTTGCATTAGTCCATTTTAACAGCCAAGGCAATTTTCCACATGGTGGCTTTATGGAAATGGGTTGCAGCTCTTGCCGACCATGACCAGAACATTACAGGAAATGTATTTTCATGGAAGATTTGCTGCAATTGCCAACTGGAGAAAGGGAGGGGATCAGGGGTTTGTTCTGTTAATGGACAACTGCGTGCCATGATGTGAATCCCTTCTGTTAAATTAAATTGGTTTGCACTTTCCACTATTGCTTGTTCCATGCTGAAAGAAATAGTCACTGATACGCCATTTCCCTCTGCAAGGACCCAAGTGTGTTGGCGTAGCATGACACCTTATGCTGAAATGGGGTGAACAACAAGCGCATTTAGGTATCTGACTGAGATAATTTAAGCAGTACAAACAATTGGAATATTTCCATGGAGTGGCTTGGTCAGAACCAGAACTAATAGAAATTGACTTTGCAGCCTCAGTGCTTATAGGTGGTAGTATCTTACATGATTTACAGTAGTACCAAATGAGATTTTAAATCTGCAGATTTACTGCACAAGCATGACTTTAAGTGTGTGAGTAGTCCCTTTAACTTAAAACTTTAGCATCAAAGTCTGAAGGTTTGGGTGGGTTTTGGTGTACTATGAGTGTGTTTTCCATAGCTGGTACAGCTGAAAGTTTGATACTTTCCAAGTAGAAGCAGGAATGATATGTACCCTTATTTATATGTGAAAATGTTATCTGTGCGGGGAATATATGATTGGTTGCAGGAAAAAACACTGCATGACAGATTCCCCTATGGTAAATATTTGAATTCCAGTAGGTCCATTATCAGTTCCATATGAGATGTTTCCCGGCTCTTACTGCATACACTGGAGTTGAGAACAAAAGAGAAATAGAGAAGAGCAGAGAGCATAGGTTCCATCCCCTAAGCTAAACTCCTTGTTCCTGTCAAAGTAGATTGGAGCTACGGGGCAGGGATGCCTCTTAAAGACTCATGTAGGGTCTTACTGGCTTATGGTTTCATTTAATTTTTCTGCAGCTTGATTTTAGTCTTCTCTTGAAAGGCGTTTAAAGCTGAGCTCTCTAAGTTTGTATTGACCCTGATACTGGAAAGGCAACTCTCTTGAAGAGATTTTACCTGAAATTGGCAAATGTCATTCTAAAAAAGTATATGAGGTAGGATTTGCTCTGTAAGAGTAGTTATGCCAAATTGGGGTGGGGGTGGTAAACCCATCCAGATGATAAAAATAGTGTTTGTAAAAATAGCTTTGGAGGTTGAGGTTTTTATAGTGATGTATGGAATCTTCAGTGGTTGAGTTGGTTTTGCTTTGAATTTACTCTAGAAGAAGGTTTTAACGTTGACTGGGTGGTGTTTGTAATTACAAGAGTAGGGAAAGAGGAAATGGTAAAGTAAGACTAATTTGATAAAATTACCCTAAACATAAAATAGATGTATTTCTTGACAAGTTGCCAATCTGTGTGTTAGAAAATTTTCATTATTAGTCCTTTAATTTCCCATTCCCAACAAGGAGGAATAGCTATGTTTGCTTGCTGAGCAGAAAAACTTGAATGATCAATTGAAGTTCACCCTTTTGAGGAGGTACTGTTTCATACTGTGAGCATGTACTGGACAAATATAGTTGATATACTTCATGTGGTATATTTAAAGTCTGATTTTAGTTTTGATCTTGTCAGCAGCAGCATAATAATGTCACACAGCTTATTCTGCTATACCTGTCACATTTTAATGTTAAGTGTGTTACGCAGGGAGAAATACTGCAGTAAGTTGAAAGAAATCAGGGAGTGTGGTGGAGAGGCAAGGGCCTTACAGGAGATGATACTATCTTGTTTACTCTTTGTGACTAAGCTTTGGAAGTGCGAGGCATAGTGCTTATTTCTTTGTAAATCTTGGTGGTAGTAGGGCAAGAATACTAAGGGTGGATGGTGTGCAAACATTTCTGTAGTATCTTGAACGTAAAACACTGAAAAATGTGCATAAAACTCTTGACACAGCAACAGTAACTTAATTCAGAGCTGAGGTTAGAGGATCAGTCATGCAGTGCCTTATCCTGCAAGGGAGCAAAGCAGCCTTTTTCTACTGGCCTTTGTTATGACTTGTCTTCTGGACAAAGTTACGTGCAATGAACAACCTCCACCAAATGTAGTTGTCATGGTTTCAGCTGGGATGGAGTTAGCTTTTTTGCTAGCAGCTGGTGTAGAGCCATGTTTTGGATTTGGGATAAGAAATACTATTGATAGCGCACTGGTGGCTTTAGTTTGTTGCTACAGTCCAGGCCTTTTCTGCTCCTCATGTCATCCCACCAGTGAGCAGACTGGGGGTGCACAAGAAGTGGGGAGGAGACACAGGTGGGACAGCTGACCCCAGCTGACCAAAGCGATATTCCATGCTATATATGACGTCATGCTCAGCATATAAAGCTGAGGGAAGAAGAAGGAATGGGGGGACAGTTGGGGTGATGGCGTTTGTCTTCCCAAGTAACCGTTACACGTGATGGAGCCCTGCTTTCCTGGAGATGGCTGAACACCTGCCTGCTGATGGGAAGCAGTGAGTGAATTTCTTGTTTTGCTTTGCTTGTGTGCGTGGCTTTTGCTTTACTTATTAAACTGTCTTTATCTCAACCCATGAGTTTTTTCTCACTTCTACTCTTCTCCCCCAGTGCAACTTGCCGCAGTGAGTGAGTGGCTGAGTGGTTCTAGCTGCTGGCTGGGGTTAAACGACGACAGTGGTACTTGGAAACGGTGAGGAAGGGAAATGAAGAGGGGGGAAAAAAAGTAAAAATAAAACCTAAAGTCCTGTCTATATAGTAAATACAAACAGGGAGTGAAGTCTACACATGCACTTTATGATTCCCACTTTTTCTTTGCCTTTTTTTTTTTTTTTTTTTTTTTTTTTTTTTTTTTTATTATTGATGGGTAGCCGTTCTTCTCAGCTTAGATAACTGCAGTCCAGGCTACTTTGTGGAAGACTTAGAGTTCGATAAAACAGTCAAATGAGACATAGTGAAATAGTGCAATCATTTTACATATCAACACTCTCATCAATGACTGTTTTCACCTGACTGGAGTGGCTTCTGTTGGTAGACTGAATATGACATGCCATCTCATATCCCAAAGACAGAGTTATTAAATCAACGTACCATGCATGAGTTCTTAACACAGTATCACCAGAGGATTGTTTAATATTCACTGGGACAGGAAGAAATGCAGACTTTATGGAGAAAATCAAGCTCTCCTGTGCCAACTGACTATTAAAAACTTGTTGATGAAAAATTACAGTTCAGTACAATTGTGCCACACTGTGCACTTGGAGAACTATATATAGCTTGTTCCATTTCTGTTCCCTGTTAGCAAGGCAGCTTCTGAAAGAGAAAAGGACTGTTCTGTGTAACTTTATGAAACGATGGATTTCTTTGCCTATTGGTAGATGGATATGGCACTTAGAAAAAAGTGGCTTTAATCATTTGTGTGGTCAGTGCTCAGCCTTGAATATTTCTGAGATAAATGAGCCCACATGCACCTGGTGCTTGGTGCAGAGCAGTAGAAACAATGCGCTTCTAGTCAGTCAACAGGTTATTTAGTTGATGGATGAGTGTTAGTAGATACGTGTTGGCATGGCTGAATGTAGTACTGCTTTTTGGGGAAGAAACAATATCTTTACAATGCCTATTTTAGGAATAAGCGTTAGATGCTTGCACTGAAAATGACATTAGAGCTTGATGTCAACTCATAAAAGTCCTTAAGGTCTTTGTTTGCTTTGGACGTGACAGCATCTAAAAATACAGTATTTTAGCTCTGTGTCTCTTACATATCTGTGAGAGTGCTTGCACATAACAAAAGCCATACAAGTGGGAGTAAATGCCAGGGGATCCATCTTTGATTTCTCTATTCATTGCAGTACTTCAAATGATGGAGCAGTGTGTCGTTTTGCTTATGCAGGAGGTTTTCTCTTCAGCATCTGATTATCCCACTGGAGTTTTGGGGGTTTTTTGTGTTTTTTTTTTTTTTTTTTTGTCACAATAAAGAATGGTGATGGACTCTGTCTTGAAATTTTCTGTGTTTGTCTTGACTTTTTCTTGTTACCAGTTTTTCCCCCTGGTTGGGTATCTAGCTGTGAGCACTGAATTAACATGTTTTGGTAGTTACTTGCTGCTGTAGTTCTGCAATGAATCTTCCTCAATGGACTGGGAATAGCGTTCTCTTGGAAGTCAAAAATAATAGGCTGAAGGCAGAGTTTTAGAAGTTGCTTCCTGGTTTTTATCAGTGCTTTACAAAGGGCCTCGAGTTTGTAGAAGAGACCCGCGTTGATTCAGAAAAATCCCAACTCACTCCTTGCTACTTAAATTATAAGAAATAGTTCAACAAGCGGATGTTTTAGTTATGAAACGGCCAGCCCTTCTGATCAGTAACTATCTGTTCTGAAACAAATCATGACTTCAAACACACCTAAAGTGGCTGCAAGAAGGAGCAATGGTACTTGTGACTCGAACACAGTGTCTGCATGGTATTATTAAGAGATGTGGCTGGTTTGAGTGTATCCTTCTGGTCTTGTAATGCAATTGCACTTGTTGATAAGGCATCTTACTAAGCAGCCGGGATGGGTGTCTCAAGATGAGAAAATCTGTCATGGTAATCTTTGAAATCATGATCCATAAAAGCCTATTGTTTGTATTACTGCTGTTCATTCTTTTTACAGGTTACAGAATATCTGGAAAGAAGCAAAGTTTGTATCTTCTTGCATTCTAAACCAAATCTTTCTCCTATCTTGGATATAGAGAAAGATCCTGTGCTGCTGGAGGTTGCGATTGGGTGGCACTGGGAAAATGCACAGTCAGCCTTATCAGATACTAAATAGAACTGAAGGAGCAAAATAATTTATACCCTTCATTCCTGTGTGATCCGTTGCTTGATCACAGATTGTCCTATCTGTTGTTAATGTAAAGAGAAGTCTGCTTTTCTGAAACAGCTGAGTATCTTTGGAAGTTGGGTTTAAATAGCACTAATCGGTTGGTTTTCTGCTTTCTCTTAAACACTTTGCTTACTGGGTGTTTATATTTGCGGAAGAACAGCTGATACTTCAAAAGAAGAAAAAGGATAAGAACGAAAAGAGAAAAATAGCTATTTTCTCAGTTTCTGTAAACTGATGTAGGTATCCCATCATTAACCAAACTTACCGTTTTTTACTGCTGAGCTGAGGACTTACAGCTGAAGACTCTGCGCCAGTGAGCCTTCCTGTAGCAAAGGTCGAGTGCTCCTCTGCCACATGCCCAGTGCCTGCATGCTGTCATGTTGCATGAAGGCAGATTTGGCATAGTCTAGCTGGCAGTGGTGCTACACATTTGCTTGTGTAGTGTTCTTAGTGAAAGGGTGAGCAGTGAGGCTCACTCAGTCTTGTATCCTGTAGGTTAATAGGAAGTAGTAACACTGCAGTGCATGGGATCCAAGGCTGTCTCCTGTCTTTTTTTAAAAGAAAGAATAAAGAAGCTTTTATTGTTATCTAACAAAATATTGAGTAACTTTACTGCTTTTGACTGTTGTATGCTAGTAGAAATAAAATAGTGAGAGTGCTTCTTGCAGCTGTATTCCTTGTTTGAAGCAAACAAATATTACAAGTTAGTGAAGCAGTGTTGGTACTTGATATCCTGGAGTCAGGGTCTTACCTGAGTGGAAAAAAAAAATATCCCAGCTTCTATTTCAGTACATAATTAGTGCATTTAGCCTCCAGCAACTAGAAGGACAGGGGTCTGGTGCAAACAAGAGATGTGGAGGTACTGATGAAGGGAAAGACAGATTGACCATATTAAACCATTTCCTTTGCCCTTAACATCAGCATTAAGCTCTGGATTTCTCATCAAAGATTTCTCATCGTCTCTTTTACCCAGGGCAATGCTGAGACCATTAAAATCAAAACTTGACAGTGAGATTTGGTATTTAGGGTTATAAACTAACTCCATTGAAAAATGCTTTCAGTGGTACTGGAACAAGGTAGTGTGCGGCCTGGAAGTGTGGACAAGGCTGTTGTATTACATGGTAGGATCTAGGGCAATAATGTCTGCAATAAATAGAGGAAATTCATGGATGTTCTATCAGAGTTGGGCACCTTTCCTAAATGGAGTAAGAAGACGCAAATGGATGATTCATCCTTTCTGCAAACAGCAAATGAAATAAAAAGCTTCACTGGATTTTGTTTTCCTTCCTTCAGGCAGCAGCTGAATTGCAATTATACTTGGATTTTTTAACATATTATTATTAGAAGAAAAAAGCTATTTCTTATTCCAGCATTACTGATTCAGACATGAAAATGAAAATACTTATTTACAGAGGTTGAGTGTGTGATCCCACTTGCATTGCCATCAGTGGCAAAGCTCCCATTGATTTCAACGTGTACTGGGTTGTCCTCTTGCTGGGAGCAGGAGATTCTGTGATCAGCTTGATTTGGGACAGTGAAAAGAGTGTTCAGAGCCAAGAGATTGAAAACCAATCCACAAAAATGTGGGAAAACATTACAAAAACATCCAGATATCGTATCTGTGGGCCTGGTAATAATTTTAGGGGAAGTAAACAATGCCGGTGGACTCCGAAAACATGCAGTGATCAGTAAAAAATAACAGATTGTTGGAAAATTCTTCCCTGAGGGAAGAAGTCTCCTTTTGAAAATAATTATTTCAAAACAAATACAGCAAACATCTTAATGTTTCCAAAGCATAAAAATGAGAGGCGTGTGGGTTCGGTATGGTATAGTTTAATTTGTCTCTAGGTTAGTTTTGTGGGGGGTCCCAGCTTGGCAAGTCAAGTCATCTGTGCATGTTCCCAGGCTTGCAGCACGATGGGGGAAGGAGGATGTTAGTGCAGTTCTGCCCAGCTGTGGAGGGGGCCCAGGTACTGGGACCCCAATCTGAGCAACCTACCTGTGTTCCTTTGTGCTCAGAGCTCACTGGTTTTAAATGGGGTTAGTTATCTGAAGGCTTGCCTGCGTGGAGTAGGAAATGGAGAGTAACTAGTGCATTTTAAATTTGTGCTTGCTTCTCATGCTGGCAGAGCTAATTCTGTTGGAGTTCTACAATATCTGAGCCAAAATTTATGTAGCCCATGTCTCTTCTGTTTAGTGAATAATCACCAAAACAAAAGTAATCAGTCTGTGTCTTTTTTGTTAAAAAACCAAGAAAAAGTCATTATGAGCACCCTTGAAATAGAAGACATGAGAATATGTGTTGAGAAAGGAACACGATTTTTTTTTCATTGTTACTGCCTTGCTGTAAGTAGAAAGCTTTTAAATTTAAATAACAGTTTTAACGTGATGAAAAATGACTTAAATGTGGACTTCACTCTAAAGCTTTTGATGCATTTGCTTTCTCTTGAGAATAAACTTGAGCAGAGCAGTGATAGTTCTCCAATGGAGCTAACTTTTATTTCTTGTCTGGCGGTTATACTTACAAACCCAAACCTTCAGTACTTACTCAGGGTTGGGTTAATGCAACCCTGGTTTCATTTTGTTGCTACATTAGGACACTGAGGGAGGGAATGGGTTATGGCAAGGCCTTGAGCAGGCACGTACCTGACAGCACAAGCTGCGATGGTTGTTTGAAGAGCTCATTGCACCCAGGAGGAGCTTAACGGTCCCACAGACCAATACCCTTTACAGTAGGCTGGAGCTACCCTGGGCCTTGCTTTCGCCTTAGATCTGAAAACTTTCAGCTCTGCTGAGAAGAATAGAGAGAGAGAAACAACTCTGTTTAGCCACACACAGATACTGGGCTGTGGAATGGGAGTTGGTGGTTCTTGGAGAGCTGAGAGGAAACTGATTGATTTGAGTCCCAGCTCCACACCCTTGTTTTACTGCAAAATGCAGTATCCCTTGGCTTCAGCAGCAGCTCTTCCTTTTCCTTGGGTGCAGCCAGGATTCATGTTACTCATTATTATAAGCAGCTTGATACTTAGTAATTCAGCCTGTCTTCTCCATGCTTCTCCTATGCAGGTGGGAATGCAATTGCTCCCTGCTTGTTGTGTGCTTGGAAGTGGTGGAACAGAGCATGAAGTAGATGTTGGCAAGAATGGGCAGAAGAATTGGTTTGGGTTGGTTTGTTGTTTGTTTTTTTTTTAGTTGGGGGGTGGGGTGGGGTGTTGTTGGGGTTGTTTTGTTTTTCAGCACTATGTGCACGTTCTGAAGAAATAGCGTTTCACAGAGGGGAAATGTCATTATTGCTTATTTCAGACTAAGTAGCTTATTTGATGGCTACCCAAATGACACATCCCTGTCTTTTAAAAATAAAAATAATAATAATAAAAAATTATCTATGCAGCTAGGTTAAATACCGTGTAATTTAAACTGGGTTTGGGGTGAGAGGAGAGAGGGGAATTGCCAGCAAATACTGAAATGGCCCTGTTCCTGATCTTCCTTATCTCCAGTGGCTGTGGGAATCCTAGTGATGCAATTTCAGATTCTTGATCAGATTCTTGGTCTTGGAGGTTTAGGTTTGGCTTTCTGCTGTATTTTATTGACCGTTCTTTTTATTTAGTTTTGGTTATAGCCCTGTCCATCTCATTATGAAGTGCTGCTGTCTGCAAGTTCTGGTTCTTTCCATGACCATTTTCCCCCTCTACAGAGGAAATTGTGTCTGTAAGACAGGAATGCATATCATCCTATGTAACCTCAGTCTCAATGAAAAAGAGAGTGGTTCCAGAAGATGAAGCAATGAAATTCTGTCTAGTGGAAAGGCTTTACATCTCTGTAATGCAGCATCATGTGCTTTCCTCACCCTTGGCCAGATATCTGCATGCCTTTCCCGAGACAAGGGGTGACCATGGCTACGTAGACTACAGAGTTGTCAGACTGACTTGTTCAGAAGAAAACATACCAGTTACCACAGTAAGATGTACCAAACCTGGGCTGATTTTTTTTTTTTTTTTCTTTTTCATCATCAGCCTGTAAATTTGTGGCATGGTTCTAGAAATCTGTTTCTGTTCTGAAGAAAATCTGATTTGAGCAATTTAGAAGCAAACCCTGTTTTGGCAAGGAGTTTCTTTGGGAAGGCTTTTGTCTTGCAGCCCTGTTGTTTCCCAGTTGATTGAAAGCGTTGGGAGAGGAGAAGGAGCTCTGTGATCTGCCTTCAACTTAGAAAAAAAGTATTTGCGTTACTTTAATTTGCTTATCACTGGATCTTTCTCCAAAAAAACCCAGCTCTCTAAAAATCTCTTAGTGTTTCTGTGACTTCAGGAAAAAGTCATACAGGCCTGACATCTTCAACTGCGTTTACAAAGCTAGGGAGATTTCAGGCCCCATGCCCCTCTATTTAATGCTGGTGTCATTTTAAAAAATGTCCATTGCCCACTTTACTCCACTGAATCTATGGCACTACCTGTAATCAATATCGGGTTCTGTTCTTCATTGACTTAATTTTTCTGTCTAATTACATGTTTTCACACGGCTTTCAGTTAGGATTAGTTAATATCAGGGTATGTTAGTTTTTAGCATGCCAATGATAAGCAGTTTCTACTGTGTCAAAGGTGAGACAGTAAAAGCTGCAAGATGTGCAAGTTCTGGACTGGCATTCAATATTCCTCCTCCTTTTCTGTACTCTTTCCACCTACAACCCTTCCGGTGAGTGGGGTGAGGTGAAATGCTGTGGTCAAAGACACAGGCTGCAGGTACATCTGCACTGCAGCCACTGTGATCACAGCTGCTGGGTCCAAAGCTGAGCTGCCTTTGTGTAGTACCTTATTTTTGGCATTGATACTACCTCATGTTGCCTGGCACAAGGTACCTGCATCTTATCTAGTAGTATGAATAGATTTCACAGCTCATGCTGAGGTCTCTGCAATCAGAATTATGCTGTTACTCTACTTTCCAGTTTACAGTTCATTTTAACTGCAGACCAAACAACACTGCATACATTTTTTAATTGACTTACGTAGTTTCTTCTTGTAGTCTGTTTTTATCCCATGCCGTATCACCACTATCTTGTTTATGCTTGTGGAAGCAGACTTTAAAATAATATTGCTGAAAGAGCTGATTTAAATAGATTTTTCTCTAATTCACATCGGTTTTTACACAGGGTCCCCCAAATGTCCACCTCAATGCAGCTGAGAGAAAGACCAAGGTATAATGTTGAAGCATGGACAAAATCTTGTTTTTTCTCATCCGATACCCAGTGTTTTCAGTTGGTGTAGAGTTGTTATGTCCCAAGATCACTAACACAGCTGTTCATTCGGAAACAGCACAGCAGCAGTTAGTGCAATGCCACAGGAACATTTGGCTCTGCAAGAATAAAGAGTGCCACAGCGCACACACGAGGGACACAAACTGTGCCTCTCCCTGGATGTGCTCTTTGCTACTGTTACCAATCTTCAGGGAAAATCAACAGCATTTAAAGTTTGCTTTGCCTGTTTCACCTACGCAGTTGCTGACCTTTGCTAAACCAAACCTGTGAGCCCAGTGATGGCTGCAATGCTCTTGGCTTTGTCAGTGTGTATTTTTTGTTACCTTTCCAGCCTCCGTTCAATTTACCTTTGTGATGGCAGGCAGTGCTGTGAGAGATGGCTGTCATTCCTAGAAATGCTGCCCTCTTTTGCCTTATTCATTTGCCTGTGCAATTTAAAATGTATACACCCTCTGGCCATTCTGTTGTTCACCTCGTCTGCAATATATCCCGAGCCTCCCAAGCTAGGCCTGCTGCTGCATGCAATATTGTCATTAGCACAGCAGGTAAAACTGGAGAGTTATTTCTAGCAGTGTGTTAATGTGAAGGAGCTGATGAACATCATCCCAAACCTGTAGTGTATCTTAAGGAGTTCTAATCTTCAGAATTGTGCTGAAGGATGCTCGTTCACAGTGTAGGCAGATTTTTATCTACAGCTCTGATTTCTAGTCTAAACCCCTATGAATATACTTTCTTATTTCTTAGTGTTTATTTGAAAAATTTCTTCTCGGGCTGTCATAGTTGTTGAATTATTACTTCTTTGTGTGTGCATAGTTTTTATATACTTGGGTTTATTTTATATATAAAGCACTGAAATAATAATGATCATTGTGTTCCACGGTTGATATTCTGCCATTTTTAAGATGATAAATTGTGTAAAAAAAACTTTTTTGAAAGGAGGTATTTTTTTTTCTGATGACTGGCAATCATTTTGGTCTTCCACAGAGATTCAGTAGCATGAGACCCATTTGTTTGTAGTTTAGTATTTAAAATTCCCTGAATTTTGGCATGTAGGATTGTTCTTTAGGTGCTTTTATTATTTAGTTTTTATTTCCCAGATTATTTTTGTTGGTAATCTATATATAAATAGTCTATTATAATGCCTAATCCTTTGTTAAAGGAGACCTGGAAGGATCGATGGTGCTGTAAAAGAATAATTAGCTATTTTTTCCTCATTACCCTGAATTGAATTTTCATTCTGTGTTGTATTGACTTTTAACAGTTTATTGAAAGTGAGGTTTGAGAAAGTCTGACTCTCACCCAACGGGCTAATCAGTCAATTGCTAATAGACCTGGGATGCTCCACAGCCACCAGCTAATAGATTTTCTATTGTTGTTCCATCCTTGTTGATCAGATAATCTGTTTCAGTAGTTGAGCTAAGGCGTGCATAAATGCCACTTCTCGGAGCATGAAGACCCTAAAATTTCCTTATAGAAAGTTTCCATTCATTCCTGCTTTGTAATTTGCCTGCTTCTACCTGCTTTTCTCCCCTTCCTTTTCCAACGCTGTTTAAAACTGCTTATTGAATCTAGAGATCCAGAAAGGTAGGGGACTGATGGTTCTGCAGCCTTTATTCTCTGAACATCCTTGCAACAGCTAGCATGTAGAAAGCAGGAGCATGCTTTCTTATCATTGGTTTAACTGTGGTGAGTGTAATCTTCTCTGTCAGCACTGCCCAGCCATGGCCGTGGCTGCATTCACAAGGCTTCTGGGGGTCATGGCTGCTCCTTTCTGGTTGGGGCACAGGAATGCAAAACAATTTCACATGCTGCAGCTGTACTTGTGTTCAGAGTGCAGGTGATGTCAGGGTATGGGTAAAACTTTTCTCTGTATGGAAGCTGAAGTTTAGACAGCTCCCTAAAAGCCTGTAATGTGCCGTGAAATATATGAATATAAAAATGGACCATCACAGATGGACATTATTAACAAATGAGTTAATACCAGCGAAGCATGAAAGGAAAGTAAAAACGTAGCGGATGATACTGTTTCTCTGTAAGAATTAGACTCTAAAAATAAGCCTTTGAGTTAATCTTGCATATTGCTGCACACTGTGGATACATCCAGGAAACTATGCCTCCTTGCCTCTGCTAGGACTACTCTTGAAATTAAATCAGGGTGAAAGATACAGCCAAAATACTGCATCAAAAAAGAAGTCTGACTGTAGGAAGCATACCTGGGCTCTGTAGGTCTAATATGAGCAAGTGAAGGTACTTGGAGTTCTGTCAGTAACTTGGCAATGAGCATCCAGTTCTGTTTCTGCACAGAACAGTGCTGTTTTTAACCAGGATCAGAAGTCAGCAGCTCCTCCTTTTTTATATATAAGCGTAATAGGCCAATAGATTAAATTATTTCTCTCCAGGGGAGGGAAAGAAGAGTTCTTTTTCAAAATATATAGGAATAAACAGGAAAAAAAATTGTATTTGTCTCTGTGCATTGTTTTGTGTACTGCACATCCCCACCCACCCCACAGTCCTGACAATTTTCGTTGTCAGAAATTTTAGCTTACGGAGTGGTAAGCTGCTGGGATGGGGACAGACACAGACACCATGCAACCCCTCCTACCCTCCCTTCACCCAGGGAATGATTTTTTTCATATTAATTGATTGATGTGTGGACAAATTACTTATTCCTAACAATGACAAGATATATTTTTAAGGATAATTCCAAGGAATGCATTTAAAAGAGGAAAAGTACTACCTTTGTGGTCAGTTTTCACTTTCCAGAACTGTAGAAGTCATCTTTAAAGAAAATATTACGTGTGGAGGACCTGGGAGTTTTGATGCAGTGATACATGCATCATCAGAAATTGTTCATTGAAAGATAGCTGTGCGAGAAACTTGAGTTTTAGGAACTCAGTAGAGACTCTAAATGTAGTTTTCCTTTTTTGACACGTTGGTAGGACTGTTTGAGCCCTGAAAGTCGGGGCCTGTTAGACCACTTAGGCTTTGGTCTAGTTTGTGTTCTCTTTGTAGCTTTCATTGCAATAACAGTAACCCTGCCCTTGATTGGAGTGGTGAGCTTTCAAAATTAAAGTGAAATGAAAATGGTGCTGACTTGGTTAAAATCTCTATTTCTTTTTAACATCAACACATGAAGTGTAATGGCTCATTTGCAGTTCTGAGATCTGAGTTTCAACCACGTGGTGCTGTCAGGCGTGAGATGGGAGCAACTCCATAGCCGGTGTCTTGAATCAAAAGGGAGAGAAAATAAACTGGTCCCAGTAGGTTTGCCTGGAGAAAGATGATTGATAAATGGAAAATAAGTAGCAAAAGCTGGTAGGGATATTAGGGAGGGGAGAGTTTCCTGGTTAAGTGATGTCTTAAATAAGCTCACAAATGCTTTTTCTTTCTTGAAGTCCTCTGTTTCTGCTGGCTTAAGCTCTAAGTGCATAATGAGGCAAAGATCTTCAGCTGATAATGTCATTCATCAGCGTCTGTTAAGCAGCCAGCCAAAACATTTAAATTGTATTGAAAGATGAAGGACTGGACAACAGAAACCAGAAACTGCCCTGAAGGAATGACCCTGATTTCACAATTCCTTTTTTAAAGTCACAGTTTTCATGATATGCACTTTCAGAAGAACTCTTGGGCCTAAGTTTTTCTTGCATTTTGATCCTTAGTTTGGTACTTTGCGAAGAGATTTAACCCCTTGAGAGCCTGCCCAGGTACACTCTATGGGTGTAATTTATGGTCCTCAACTTCTTTAGACACCAGTATTCCCTGCGTAATGCTTAAAGTGGTTATAGACCTTTTGGGAAAATAGGTTTTGTTGTTTTGTCCGCAGATTGTCAACCTTATTCCTGAGAACATGCACTGTAAATACTTTGCATAAGTGGGGAAGCAATCTAATTCCACTCATGTTGGCTATGATTTTCCAGTGTAAACAACTCACGTGCAGTCCCTGTGTTTCCTACTATGCACAGGGAGTGCAGTGGCTGCCCTCCTAATTGCTGAGAGTTAACTGTTGTCCCAAATAGAGACTCCAAGGAATGGATGCAATCCGTGATCTTTCAAGTCATCATATTTAAGGAGCTCAGTGCTAACACAGGCTGTGCTGTGTCGTTTTAGGTCTTAGCTGCGTAGATACATTGGCAAGTTTAGGGCCAAAGTGATTCAAAGACGGGAGCAGAGCATTTGGAGAGCCTTAAAAGTTCAAGGAATTACTTGATTTTGAGCTTTGCATTTTTTAAGAACGCCTAAGATTCCATTCAAAGTAAAAAAGAAGAAAGAAAGAAAAAGAAAAAAAGTGTTGGGGGGAGAAAGTACTGTAACAGGAACACTGTAGCATCACATTGCCTGACAAAGGCCCTAAAAGATAATTTTGTCTTGAGCAGCACCCTCCAGCATCCCGGGGGGGTGGGAAGGAGCACACCAACTTTTTCATCCCTTTCAATGAATCTTACTCCTCTTCCCTTTCTGATGTCAGCCAGACTGATTAGTTTGGTTACTCACAGGACAGCAAAGTGGGAATAAGCATGCCCTAACTCAAAGAGCAAAAGAGAACGCAGAGTAGAGGTGGGAGTTTGGTGTCTGCATCTAAGGCTGCACTTGAGGATTTTGGCCAGCAATGTCTTGTGAGAGGGAGCAGTTAGCCACCAGAACCCTTCAGCACATCCCTCTTGGTGGCCACAAGCTGAGTCCTTCCCTCCACCTCCCTGAGGAGCTGAATTCCAGCACTTGGTAGTGATTTGAAGAAAAATCAAAACCCTGATTGGATTGCAATTATCTGAACTGTGTCCTGGTGGGAAAGTGTATGTATGTGTGGAATAAAAAGGATTAGTGGTAACACTGCAGAAAGAGATCATGGAACTGAAACCACCCAAGCTGTATGTGACCCACTCAAAGGCGGGAAGAAAAGCTCCCCTTCCCCTTTGGGGGGGCTAGGCACAGTCTGCCCTTCTCTGGTTTGAGTCAGTAACAATTGGCAATTTGTAATAGCCTGGTTTTTGAGAGGATAATCCCAGGTTAAAAACAAACAAAAGCTGGAAGGACCCTGTAATTCTGCGAGTCCTGTATTTTGTGATAGCTTTCACAGCAGAGAGCAAGTTTGTGAAAGAGAAACTGTGTATACGATACCCTTGTATTTTTTAATGTTATTTTCTTTGGGCACTTGTCTCACCTGATTTGGTGATTTATGAGCACCTTTCAATGCTGGAATGGTTTAATTCTTAGTTCATTTTGGAAACTAAATCAAAGCATGTTTTGTAGAACAGCACAGTATGGATTCTGACAACATTGAATGCCCTTTCTAATCAGAGAATACTGAAACTTAGTAAGAGATTCCCAAAGGTAGTATATGTTTTCACTCTGTGAGTTTTCCCAATGACAAGCCATGTCATATGAATACTTCCTAAAATACCAAGTTGCCCATTGTTCTTTCATTTTTCCTAGCCACCGTCTTAGCACCCACCTGATTGTTTCACTATACAAAAAGCTAGATATTGCAAGGCTCACTGAAATTCCTGGCTTACTCTTTGGGAGCTTGATGTTTCAGAAACCATGATGAATTTCTAAGGAATTCTCTGACAAAATCTGTCCATGGCAAGCTTCCATAAGAAACAGTATGATTGAGGTAAACTGCAGAGGGAATATTCTCTGGATCTCTTTGGAGGTCTCCAAATATACTTAAAACAGTGAAATGGGAAAGATTTATGTTCTCTAGACCACATATAAGCAGCTTCTGATGAAATCATCACTCTGCCTAACAGGCGTTTGAAAGAAGAGGTCAATCAAGCTGCTGCGTGGTGCTCGGAAGAGCGGAGCTCTGCAGGTCGGGCCCCTGGGAAGGGCTGGATGCTGTTGTAGTCCAGCCTCCTCCTCCGGGGAGCTGAGAAAGGGTTGGCCCTTGGGAGCCCAGGTTTTAGGTTTCATGTCTAGGGCTGGGAAACAAGGAAACTATTATTTCATTAATCATCTCTCCAGATATGCCTGCGTATTATATGGACTCCATTGTTTATAAAAGGAAATTATCCATTTAATGAGTAATAGCAAAAGAAGGAGAGAGGGAGAGAAACCCACTCCTGCATCCATGAAGACAAATTTCTTTGCAGAGAAAAGCCTTCCGTTTCCCATAATGAATGCCTCTGCAAATAGAAGCATATACTAGGTGCTCCTGCTATGCTAGTGATGGAAGACAGGGCATATGTATACTGTATGTATATTAAAATATTTGTGCAATACGTGTAGAATGTGATTAGATGCCACTTTGACATAAATGCATAGGCTTTGTAAAAATGTGGGGCAAGTTTAGCATGGAATATTTTAGCTCAAATTTCTTTAACTTTGTTAATTTGGTGAAAGGCCACACAATGCCCAAGGAGTCCCTTTATTCTTGTGACAGTCTTCCTCCTGTTCCTGCTACCTATTTCTTTAATTATTTCTGAAATATGTTAATACAAATCTAGTTATGAACATGCTCGGCTTTTAACAATGTAAGGTAGCAAGATGTGAAAAAGCAAGTAATTTAAAGGGTTCTGTGTTACCTTCCAGGGGGAAGAGGGGTTTGTGAAAGTTGTGTTTGCTTGTGACAGTAGGTTTGCTGATGACTATAACAGGAAAGGGCAACAGTGCTAAATGAATAGGCAAACACAAGTTTTAGACCAGAATTGCAGCACTTTAGCTCTCGTAGACAAATTAATTGTAGGAGAGGGAGACCACCTTTCTTAGACATAAGGTCACTGAGTCAAATGGTAGACTGGAGCCATTGCATTGACTCCTACACATGCTTTGAAAATGTAAAGCCGAAGCAACCAATTAACACATCTGACTGGTGTTAATCAGGAAAATATACCATTTGCCTTTTGTCTGCATCTGTTACAGTTCCCTTGAAAAGTCACAGCAGGATCCAAAATCCTTCTTGGAGAAAGATGGGGCAGAGGGATAAAAGATGTAAGCGAGAAAAACGAGAAAGGTAGAACTGGTGTGAACAACAGCTACATTTATATCTGTGCATGATTTGTCATCTTTCTTAAATTGTTTCATTGCATTTGCCTGTTTGCAGGGTACAAACTGTTTTCTTCCCAAGCCTCAGTCTGTAGAAGCCAAGTATTGGCAGTAAGTTGTTTTGAAATTTGGTATAGCCTATTGAAGCTAGCCTGTATGTGTGGCTTATACTTTCTGCATGTTCACCTGGGGGTAAAAAAGAAATAGAGAATGAATTGGCATCTTCTGGGAGTGGTACTATTTATGTTGTATCATCTTAATGTACCATTTGGTGGCCCTGTGAGCTCCACAGCTGTATTAGTATGAAAATAAGAGACTTTGCTGTGGTTATGGAATACATTTTCAAGTGTTTTAATCTGTTTTCCAACTTTTTCACTTTAGAATATAGTTCCTTCGATCCTACATCACTGTTTCATTTAAGAGACTTCGGGAAACTTAATTCTCAGTAGGAGTTTCCTTTTCAGTCAGAGTTTCTATACTGAAATTTGGTGGAGGGGCAGGGTAAACTTAGTAATTCAATTGCCTTCTTTGAATTTGTGTTAAAATGTAGCACTTTGCTTTTTCGACCTTAACTTTTAAGTGCTGTTACGCTGTGCTCTAGCAATGGAGGGTAAAAAGAGTAGCTTTGGAGGAGGAGGAGGAGGAGAGACATACTCTTTCACAGGCACTTAGTCACTTGTGCTTTTCAGGGTTGCCAGATAGCCCTGGTCCAGGGCGAGAATGACCTAAGGAGCATCAGCATGTAGCGGTTGGGTTGATAATTGCCTACCCTACATACTGACTGATAAGCGAATGGCTTCCGGTGAAAGCAAGGTACCTACTGTTTTCATAGACCTTACGAGCCGTTTACACGCATGGACCACCAATCTTGGTGAAGATTAAATGGGTCTCAAATAACACGTTGTTACTATTGCTATGTTTCTTTCAATTTCTACAAAAAGTATTATAGAAAGGTATAGATGTATTTAGGGGACATATCAAAAGATAGTGATAACATTCTCATGTTGGAACTAAGAGTTGTTAACTTTTTTTAAACTTAATATGGTCTAGCAGAAGAGAAGATGACATTTTCAATACAAACATCACAGTGGAAATGATTTAACAAGAATTTTTCTGTCTTCTTTACCCTTTTCAAAGCATTTACTGCAGTTGCTTTTTTTGCACTTAGATCAGTGTTTGCTGTCATTACCACACACATGTTGTAACTTAACCTTTTACTTCATTACTGACCAAAAGCAATCATTGCAAGCACAACCCAAACATTCTAAATTTTAAAAGGAAAATAAAAATGTGATGTTTTTTATAACCAATAAATATACTTTCTGAGTAGCAGTATAGCATCTGTAAATCACCATTCACTTCCCTTAGGTCAAGGAATTCTTTTGAGCCTAAATTGCATGAATTTTTTAAAGACTTTTTTAAAACAAAATTCAGTAGTACCCAAATGATTAAATGCTGCAGAAATCTATATCTGTCATTTATTAAAAGTATTAAAAAGTTTTCTTTATTGCGTTACAAATTTGTTCAGGGAAACTTTTTCTACTGTATCCCCAAGGTTGTCACTAGGACTTCAGTTAAGGTTGTTTGAAATCATAGCAAAAGTTTACAATGTTGCATGTAACATCTTATTCCAGTTCTGTTCTCCTGACTTGTCTCATGGCACTGGGTAAGCCGCTTCACCATCTTGGCATGTGTTTTTCTTACTAGTGTGCATCTTCTCTCTCCCCCTCTGCTTCGTTTTTTTTTTTTTTTACAAGTACGTAGGTGCCTGGGGCCAGGAAGAGCCTTACAGACTTTCTGCTCTGGTATGTCTTAGCATGGTAGAATGACCAATCTTGCTTAAAAACCTCGGGGTTCTACTGTAGTAGTAATGAAAATCATAAATAGTAAATAGCAACCCTATAAGCACTTTCTAGTTTACCACAAACAGCTTTTGTTCATAATATATACCTTTGGGTTTTTTTTTTTTTTTAAATTGATGCAAATATGTGAAGTCAAGATAAAAATCCCAGAGTACTGTGATACAATTAAAAAATAAATTTGCTCTCGGGAAGAAACACTGTGCACTTGAGTTACTTGAAGGAAAAAAAGAAAGTGGGTAGAAATGCTGTATTGCTGTCTAGATGGAAAACATGTCAAATATGCATGAAACTCTCGGCCCAGGGGGTGGGGAGCTAGAGAAATGGAATGCATTTTTTTTTTTTATCAGCTAAAAGAGACCATTTGCTTTCAGCCTCACCTCTAATCCTGATAAAAGAGTTCATTGAACTCAGATGCTTTTCAAAGAGAATTGAAGGGCATGCTCTAATTTTATTTCTCAGAGAAAGTTGAAATGATGGTGTTGCCTTCATGTTCTCAGTGCTGCTTCAGAGTTGGAAAAATAGCAGTAACAAAGCAGAAAAAACCCCCACCCTGTCTGCTCCCTCTTCCCAGGCCTGGTGACAGCGTGTTTTTATTAACTCTGTTTGTACTTCCATGCCCTCTAGTAAAGCAACGTGGAATTCTGCACAAGGCTGTTGTATCTCCTGTTGCACGAACCACAGAGGGACAGCCCATTCTGCTGGCTCTGTAGCTTTCACAGAACCGGGCACTCATAAGCCTCTGGAGGAAGGAAACACAGCTGGGGACTCTGCAGTTTCCCATTGCATCTGCAGTGATGAATCCCTTTTAAAAACATCACCACAACTGCTGTTTCATGTCCTGTTTCAGCCTTTGCTTTGTCAACTCCTGTTGTATACCATGGCCTACTTCTGAGGGGTCTGTGAAAGACCGAGAAAAGTGAGGTTGAATATGCTGTGGAGAAGCTTGCATATAGTTTAAAAAATAAAAAAGTCTGTGTGTCCATTAGCAATTGCTTAAGGAAATATCAGTTGCACAAATTGGAAACGGTGAAATACCACAGTTGTTGCTTTAGACAAGTTTTCTAGAAACCTTCCCCATGAAATGCTGATGGACAAGTTGAAGACACTGGATGTACTTGGCAAAAGATGTGTGATGTTGTAGTGGTTGCTTTAAAGAAATATTGAAGGACATCAGGTTGCGTTCATGCAGCAGAGTCCTGCACATGTTATAGTCATGTGGTTGTAAATATTTACTCTCTTCCTTTTGGACCTCCACAATCAATAGACAAAAGGAGTTGGGGATCTGAAGGAGCTTGTCCTTTTTTGTAGAGAAGCAGTAGGTTTTCCTTCCCTAATTTTCTGCTTGTGACTGCTAAAGGAACTCGTCATACCTTCGTGTCCGTTCTTTTTTTTTTTTTTTTTTTTTTTTTATAGATCAGCGTTATAGTTGGTCTGTAATATACACTCCGAATTCCGTCATCTGAAACACCCCCTGGTCTGTTTGAAATTTATAATTTTTTTATTTGCTGAGGTTAAAAAAAAAATAATATATTGCTTGTATACCTCTTCATTCCAAGACTGGAATTATGCGAGAGGCTCTTTGAATGCCTTGATAAAGACCTGGGGAATGAGCAAACGGCCACTGAAAGCTCAAGAAGATAAAAGGATGGTGTGAAGACATTTCTTTTGGGTTTTTAGCAGTCAGTGGATCAGATCCTGTATCATTCATTACTTGGAGGTAGTGAACAGTGCCTCCTGGTTGATCTTTTCTGCTTAGTATGTAATATTGAAGAGTTGAGGATTCTTCCATTGTATAAATTACTTCTGATTATTTTTTAGTTTCTCCTTATCTACTTGTAATTAAGAGAGGATGGAACTTTTCAATCGGTTGCCAGTGGGGAATGGTTAATTTAATACGCTTGATCTTTTATCAAATAATAAATTGTAACAGGAAATGTCATTACTGTATTACAGTGTATGCTGGTTACCTGTTCTGACATTTGTTTCTTATCCAGTGTTCACAACTTGTGAGCCATCTTTTTTGTTTCTAATGGGTTTTCTGCCTCTTAGTTCAGTTTGCCAGTGTGGTAAATTCATCCTTTCATATGGCAAGTCCCATCCTTTTATTATGCATGAATCTTCCTTCTTTTCAAGGCCCCTGGGTCTCCAGGTCCATAAATATTCCATTAATAGAAAGCCCCTTATGCTTCCCCTCCAGACTGGAAGTGGTTGAGAAAGAGGAGAGGTTACAGAATAAGGGGATGGTGCAAATGCTAAACAATTCTTCAGTTAATTCTTAAAAAAAAAAAGAAAAGAAAAAGAAAAATCTTCGTGTGTTTTTCCTTCCTTCCCCCTCTACTTACAGCTTGTTTGGGCTGCTTTTTACACTGGAGTGGGGCAAGAAACTATTTTATTATTTAGTTCCTGACATTTCTAATGTCCTTGGAACAATTTTAGTGTCAAATATCAGAGAATGGGAGGAGGAGGAATAACAATGGTTTGAAGTAATCTTGTTGTTAATAGGTTGTTATTTGTGTAATTAGCCAGTGAAGATGTAATGATATAGCACAGAATGTGACTGTGGCATGCAGCATCGATAATAATAGGGGTGAAATATTTATGGTTTTCTTCTCCAGGTAACAGTTGTAGTTTTAATTGTTCATTTTTACACATCCATATGGTGTTTCTTTGTCTTCATGTGGTGCAGGGTTTTTTGTGTAGCTTTTGTAAGTCTTAACTTCCCTTCCTATTGCCAGAGCAGCACCTGCTGTGTAGAATTGATATAATTGCCATCTTTAGGAAATAATTTATCTCCTTTATTTCCTATCTATTCAGGATATTGCCATATCTGTGTCTTTCCTTAGCTTTGAAGAGTTGTGCCAATCACCATCAGCACCTTGAAGAATGGTCTAATTTTTCTGCAGGAAGTATGAAACACAGGGTGTAGTGATGGGGTATAAAGTACTTTTGTACTCTCTTTTCCTTGATACATAAGCTTTTGCTCCTAGACATATTATTTCAGGTCCTATCACAGTTCTCATGCCAAAACAGACTATCTTTGAGCTTAATCTCTGTTCCTTAACATATGTGAGCCAGCTTTCAAAATGACCACATGATCTGATGTTTGGATCTGTTCAGTAGATGCCATTGGCTGGAAAACCAGTGATGGAGGTACTGGAATGAAAAGCAATGGCTAAGACTGTGTAGGGAATTTTTGTCCTTGTTGAAATGCAGTCGGTATTGTGTTATCGGGGAAATGCTAATACGAAACCTTTAATACATGCTGAGAGAGGGAACGTGGTGATGAGGGATATGCTTCCCATACAATTCCCCCACTGCATTTGCACAAAAAAAAGAAAGTGAGGTACCCTTGCGCTTCTTAAGTTACATTGTAGATTTCTGAGAAAATTAGTTTTATCTATCAAAATTATAAATAAATCTGTAGAATGAAATGATGTAGTGCCAGCCGATGTCCAGCTGGGATTTACCTGAGGCACCACGTGGATGTTTTGTGAAAGCTGGATTTAGCCTGTCTGTGGACACTTAAAATTTTGGGAAAAGATATCCTTGGAAAGTGGTACAGTCTGGTATATGACAAAGAGAGAAAATGTGTCTGAAAAACATTTTTATGAGGCTAAGTATGAGGTTTGTCTTTAGCAAGTGTGATTTCATAGTACCCGCAGAAAGGCAGAAGGGGAAGGAAGACCTCTGTTAGAGACTGGGAACCATCTTGTGTGGCCTTGGCTGGGGACCAGAACCTTCATGAGAGAAAAACATGAGTTGCCCAGGAGTCCTCTAGTGCTTACCTAGCTTGGGCTCACCAGCACTCGCTGAGCTGGCTCAGGAGTGGCAGTATTTTAAGATCTTTATTGTAGAGCAGTGATTTATATGCTGAATTTTTAGAAGTTTTCTTAGGTTGGCGGGGAGTTACATGTGACAGTGGGATCTGGCTGGGTACTATGTAAATGGTGAGCTGTGACCGAAGCCCTACAGACTTTCCAAATTATGCAGAGACAGAAAGTGATGTGGCTTGTACAGCACTAAGG
Source organism: Burhinus oedicnemus (assembly GCA_008921705.1). Classification (NCBI taxonomy): domain Eukaryota; kingdom Metazoa; phylum Chordata; class Aves; order Charadriiformes; family Burhinidae; genus Burhinus; species Burhinus oedicnemus. The sequence continues at coordinate 771,072 of VFFE01007504.1, forward strand.
AAGATGTTAGTGGCAATCAAAATTGCGGTTTAGATCTGCATTTCTTCACTTGCCCATGCTGGCTGTTTAAATCATGTGAAGGCAAGATAATGCCGTAGAACAGTGACGGCAGCAAATAAATTATAATTAGACCTCTGAAAGCTAAATGCTCACAAGTGTAAGCGCTGCACATGGTCTTCATTGTGATGTCTTGTACAACTACAGAAAATATGAATTCAGTCTGAAGAGAGAATCTTTACATTTAGAAACTCAAACTTTTCACCTTGCAGTTCGTCACTGTTCATTCCCCGGGCTTCAGCTAGCTGTAGGTAACCGCTTCCTGTTTTTTTCCTTAGTTTGAAACCTCAAATCTTAAAAGTAAACTTTGCATATCTCAGAAGTGTGCACATCTCAACACAACCACCTGCTACTCTCTGCTCTAGAAATTAATTTGCCATTTCATAACGGGTTGGTGAGTGATTTGTTGCACTATTTAAAAATCTGAAAGAAAAGAAAACAAAGTGAACAGGTAATTTATTATGCTGTTTCATACTGAGAGAGGAAAAAAAAAAGCTCACTAAAGAGGTAAAAACTTCCTCTTACATGCTCTAAACATATTTTCTGTTGCTTTGCTTGCATATGAAATTACTTAACTGTGCAATATAGTCTGTGAACTTAGCTGCACAGTGTTTACACTCACTGTGTTTTGTCACCTTGTGTTCCTGTTCCCAAAAGGAGTAGGAAGGGCCAGAGCGGATTTTTACAGAGCACAGCTTACTGTTCTCATCACTGTTCAACTTAACTTCTAATTATTCTATCATCTCTGCTCCTGAAATGCAGAGATTTTTCAGGGTGAGTGCTGGGCACTGGAAGGAGGAAGGGAAAGAGTATTCTTAGCCAGGAATGTGGGGTTAAACCTTTTTTCTTCCCTGCTTTGCTTGGCACTGCCCTGACTGACCTCTGATAAACTCCAGGGGAGTTCGGGACTGGTGTGGAATCTGCTCACGTTTGAAAGCTCAGTGTTTTGAGCTGAGAATAATTTACTGAGCCACTTTCTGCCTGCTGCTGAATGACTGAGATGGTGAAATTTGAAGGGGGAAAAGGAGTTGTAGAAAGGATTAATGGGGGAGGAGGGGAGAATTCTAAAACAGTTGTGGCAGCCCCATTTACTTGGGAAATCCTGTGTCCAGCAGCCGTGTACACAGCTCAGTCCTGTTGTGGTTCTTGTGAAGAGAATATAACAACCTATCCTGGGTAACTAACCTGTTAATTGAGCTGTCATAAGGGGAATGCAAGTGAAAGCCCTGACATTACAGAAGTGTTTTTAGTATAATCCTTAGTTGTTCTTTGAGCAGTTGCCCAAATAGGTTTCAGTTTGTGGAAACACTTGAGCATGCATGTGAGACTTCATCTATTTATTTGCATAAATATCAGTTTCCACTGCAACTGTGCCGGCACCCTCGCAGCCTGCAGACCTGCTGTGTGCGTGCTGAGCAGCCAGAGCAGGAAGGAATGCCAGCCCCGCGGTGCTCACACCTAGTCAGCTCAGGTGCGCTAGTTGGGGGAGAGTTATTTGAATTTCCTTATGTCTGCACACCAGCAAGCACAAAACAAAGATGTTTTTTTGAGATCCTGATCTCTGGCCATTCCAGGACAGGGAGCGGCCCCTAATAGCAGAGGATCATCATGGTTGGCTTTGGGGAGAGATGGGCAGAAGCACAGTGCACTGTTTATTCTCCAGAGCACTGGGGAGCTCCGAGAATTGCTTGAATGTTGTGTGGCTCGACTAATCCCTCAGCATTCACCCCTTGTTTCCAAGAAGTTTGGCAAAGATCTTTTTAATTAGATCTCCAAAAGGGGCAGCTTTACCAGTATCAACAGCATATTCTTCTAGTTTTGGGAAGGGAGAAGTAGGAAGTGTCGGTAAGGATTTCACAGTGTCTTAAAACATTTGACTTGTGGCTCTTTGGTAGGAGAAGAGGACAAAGAAAAGGGAAGGTCCAATGGCAATACATCATGAAGTAGACCCAAAGAAGTTATGTTTTTGTTTGTAAAGGAGTGGGTTACTTTACAGTGCACAATGAATGAGATAAAAACACCTCCAGGCAAAAGCTTGAACAAAAAAACCCAAGCCCACGTGAACCAGAAGGGCTTTTCATTGACATATTTGTTTTTAAATGCCTTATATCACGATCTTTTTATTAATTCTTTTCTTCTTCAGGTTTTGTGTGTTTATTCCAAAATGAGCGCTTGATTTTTGTGCCTAGTTTCGAGTCTTGTGACTTTATAGATGTTGGTCTCCCTTTACTTTGGAAAAAGGTGAGTTGATTTCATAAACCTCTGCAATTCCCCATCTCACTTTTTAGGTGAGACAAAACACAGAAACTCTTAATTAGACTAGAGTATTTTTCAGGCAGATGTAAATGAGCAGAAACTGTAATTCGTAGCTTTAACTGAAGTATTTTCTCTGAGAGTCCAAGATAGTACAGGTGGTGTTGAAGTAAACAATAAAACCGCCAGCTAGTAGCTGCGTTCTAATATAGTCTTACAGGGAACTGATTTGAGCCAAACTAGGTAAGTGCAGGTTAACAAGCTCTTTCTGTGACCTGCTGTATTCTTTCTGATCAGACATTGCCACTTGTGCCAAAAGGTGGTGTGATTTTGCAGCAACCAAGGAGCAGGATGGGACTTGCCAAATACTTGCATGCTTGTGACTGATGCCAGAACTAAAAAAAACCCAGCGGCTCTGACTGCTTTATTGAAAATGTTGCTTTGTATTTTTCCTTCCTCTTTGTCTTGCTTTCTGACAATGTCGCACAGTTGCAATGGCAGCCTCTAGCTGTCCAACTATCTGTGGGCTTTCTTTGTTGTATGGCTTACAGCAGGAAAGGGGGAAAAAGAAAAAAAAAGCTGTGCAGAAATTCATTCCTTTCCCCACCCCCTATTCCCTCTTTCAGGAAGGGCAAGCCAGGTAGGAGATTTGGCACTCTTAAAAGCTTTAATTTTTAAGCTGGGAGTGGAAGGAACCTGACTAAATTAGTCCATTGGTCTCCTCTTTCTTTGGCCTCTTTCTATTCCTGGTTTTCATAATGTCCTTTCCCCTTGGATTCCTGTCAACTAGTTTCTGTACCGTTTCATTGCCTACAGCCAATGCTGCGACTCCCAACCCAGGGCCGAGTGCAGCGATAAATCACGCCTGCTGCTGTGCTGGGAAGAAGGATGCTTTCAGTGAGCCCGGGGCTTGTAATGCAGATGAACGTTTCAGCCTCTCCCGGGAATGCTGGAGAGAGCAGCGAGAGGGAGGGAGGCAGGCAGAGCTGTGTCTCCATTCAGGAGCCGTCTAGCTGTTTGTAACTCGCCTTTGTTAGAGTCCCAGTCAGGTCTGCCTTGGGTCACACATTTGCACTTGTTTTGAATAAGGTAGAAGAACCCTTGAGAGATTGCATTGCCAAAGAGGGCCGGGAGAGAGCAGGGAGTGCATTCGGGGCTTGGGAAAGCAAAGGGAGGGAGAGCTAAAGCTCCTCCAGCACAGCAAATGAAGGTCAGAGGTCTCCTATGACCTTGCACTGCCTTCATGACCTTTTTAAGGCTGTTGACTGTGATGATTTCCCTGCCTGAGGGATCACTGGCATCTGCAGGCATTCCAGCAGCAGTTAAACACCTGTGCATTTGCTGCTGACATTTCATTAGGACGAGTAATGAGGCTGGATATTAAATGTCTACCTTTCTGACTGGTCAGGAGACCAAACAGGGGAGGGAAGCTGTAGCATGTCTTGGGGCTCGTGAAATCCTCATAGGAAAAGTAAAGCTCTTTCCCCTCAGCTCTGCTGCTGAGAGCATCACCGTGTCCTTGCCCTGCTGCACTGTGGCCATGAGCTGAAAACTGTTTTCCCCTTTTTACAGTTTTTACAGCCATGGCATAACTTCCTTATGTTGGTCTCAGGTCCTTTCTAGAAGGATAAAAATTCAATAAAAGTTCCCTGAGATAAATGCCCACATCTGTGCAAAAGTCTATCCTCGAGCCTCCAGTTCCGGATAATTCTCCTCTGCGCTGGGATCCAGAGCTCTGTGATGCCAGATTGTGTCCCGTAGTAGCATACGGAGAGGGTGTGAAGGAATGCCTGCAACAGCCAGGGCTAGGAAAAATGTTGCTGTCCTCTGATTGTGGGCCAGGGCTGCTCTCAGCCAGCAAGCTGAAGGACTGAACTGGGAAGCAACGTCAAAATATGGGAGCCTTCTACCATTAAGTTCAGCAAATTAAATCCTAGAGGTTTAAATACTTCTGTGCTCATTTTGGTTGTCAAAGAATTGTATGTGTTTTGAAGTTCCTTATGCAACTAATACTCATATACCACAAACACTTTTTCAAACCTAATAAATGTCAGGCTATGATTGGCAAACCAAGCAAAACGGCTAGAGTGGGAGAAAGGTGTCTATACCTACAGTCTGATCTTGCAACAAACTGCACGTCCAAATCTAAATCCTTTTATGCTTGTATAGGGGAGAGTGAGCTTATCCTATTAGAATCTGAAAGGGATGGATTGCTGAAAAGGATGTCCATGTGCACTCTAACATGCCCAAAACCAATGCAAAATCTTTCTCTTGGAGTGCTTTTTCTCAACAAAGGCAGCTGTCATTTTGCCGTTGCTTTGAGCTCTGCTGAAATACGAGCTACTGACTTGCACCAATGTTCAGAAAAATTGATGTCTCTTTGTTTACACAGTAGCATAAAGATGTGCTACCCTTTACAGGCAGTTGGCAAGCTCATGTACTGAGCAGCTGAGCTTGAGATGTTTTAGATATGCTGGTGGAGATGCCTTCCTAAATTTTAGGAGGTGCTAAAATTATACTCCTCTTCAACAGGCAAAGATGGGCTTCCACAACCACTCCTGCCTTCTGATCAAAAACTTACTGAAATAAGTCAAATAGTGATACTTTTTTTAACTTGGTTGAGATTTATGTGTGGACTTTTAAAGATCCTATTTGTCACTGTTAGCTGAAGGACAAGATCAATGTCTCTCAAGTTTGTGTTGAGTTTAATTGGAGGCATTCTATCAATATGGAGTGTTCAAAATGAGTTTACCACGGTATAAAGAACAGTTAGCTGGGGTTTTTTCCAGCCCTAGGGAAATTATTGCAAGATTGTTTTATTTCTTTTGTTGCTGATGCACAGGACAATATTTTCATGAGCAGCATTTTCATTTCTGACAGTAGCTGGCCTATAAATCACTTTGGTATAGAAGTATTGTTTGGGATCTGAAAATTGCATGTGTCTTAGGTAACTGTGCTCCTGCCATTGGGTCAGGAGTGTATGCACAGAAAGTCTGAGCACTGCTTAGACTGTTTTATAATACACGTGAATGGAAGACTAATTTTTTTTCTTGTTCCCAGGTGTCTATGTGTTGGTTTCATTATGTGTCTGTTTTCTTGCCTTCGTACTACCGCAGGGATTGGTGTCCTTGCAGATTATTCATGAAGGGATGTATGTTTGCGTGTTTCCCATTTCACCATAGCCATGCCTTATCCTACTAGGGCCCTTAGTGTTTTCATCTCTGTTCAGCATTTCTGTCCCTACTGACTGTCCTTCTCCCTTGGCAGAGCTGATATACACACTTAATTGGTTCAGGGTTATGCTCAGTCTGAATAGAAAACTTCCTTGGAGACTACAGTTCAGTCATTTTTACAGACAGCCACTACGGGCCATTAGATACTGACTTGGACTGAGCTGATCTCCCTGCTTCCTTCAGGATGTCATGAGCATCACTGGTCCCCAAAGCTTCCATTTTCTCCTGGTTCCACCAGCAGTGATGTCTCCTGTGCTGCCTGTGAGATGAGTGACTCCCAAGAGGATTTTGTTTTTTAACTCCCTTCCTCTTCTCCTTTCCCAACATAAAAAGTGTCTTGAGTGAAACACCCATGCTCGTAACAGTGAAGATTTGTGATTGTGTTTTAGACATGAGAAGCAGTGAGCTGCTTTGGCATATTGCGTCTTGGGATGTTATGATTAGCCACTAGACCCTTCTCTGCTGCATGAGCAAATGAACAGGATAATAATGTCACAGCAGTCCCATGGGTAAAAAAAATACCATGAAAGTGTGTGCTGGGCAAAGGCCTCTTGTATGCCATGGTTGGAGTAGTTTATTGAGGGAAGCGATGGAAGGAGAAGGGGGAGGAATGTTTTTATTTGCTTTTAGAATGAGAATGATAAAATTCATGGTTCTCACTCTGATGAAATGTCAGAGGATTTGCAGCTATATTGTATTTCCCTGATTTCTAAACAAGAATGAGACTGAGACCTATGTGGACTTGAAGTTCTATACTGATAATGCTAAGACTTCTCCCTCTCTCTGCAAGTTTTAGAGCTGGATGCAAGCATAATGACGTGGAAGTTTACAGCTTATTTAGATTTTCATATCTACTGATCTCTAAACCTTTTATGCTACTTTATCTCTGATTTGTAAATATATGTTTAGCTGAAGATTGTCTGTGTGTGAATACAGGTTTCATCACCAAAAGTCTTTGTAGAGTGAAGATAGAGCAGAGGGGAGGAAAACTCAGGCAGATTTTTTGAAAGACTCTGGAAAGGGTTTTGTAACCACAGAATCTGCAGAGAATATACTTTTCAGGAGCTGACGGCCCTTTGTTAATTAAGACTTTTCTTTCTTTTGGAGTTGACAAGCAGAAAAAGAAAAGCCTTATTTTAATGCAGTTCATGGGGCTGGGGGAGGAACCAGGCTGGTGTTCAAGCTGCCTTGCAAGCAGAAGGTGAGCGAGAGCTGTGAATAACTGTGGAAAAGCCATGAGTGGGGGAGCCATGTTCTCAGCACTGACTCCTTTGTCCTGACCATTGTGCTAAGCCATTATGCATGTGTACACTGTGTGTATTTATAAGTCATTTTTAAGCCAGAAGTACCATGGTGAAGGGAAGAACAAGTGGACTTCAGATCATCTTTTCTATAGTTGGTTGGTTGAGTTTTTCCCCATATGGCTGCTGTCCCACAGTAGGTTTTGTTTCTGTTGTTCATTGACAAGTCTGGCACCAAAGTTTGGAAATGGCACAGACAACTAAGAGAGAAGAGAAGGGCATTTGGCTGGCATTGACCTGACTATGCTGACCTTTTAAACTGGTGGTGACAGGCAGTGAGGTGGTGTGAGTGGACAGCAGCAGAGATGTCTCCTTCTGAACCTTTGCTGACAGCTCAAGCTTCACCTATTCAACTAATCAGCAACAGCATTTTGAAACCAGAGAACGTAGTAGGACATAGAACATATGTAGGACATAGTTTACTTGCCCTTGAAGTAAGATTATGATTTCACGGACAGTGACAAATTCTCTGAAATAAGGCAGCGCTTTGGCTACTAAAGTCCTTGTTCACTTTGGCTGTGCCAGAGCAAGTCTGTTGTTGCAGTCAGAGATTCTGAGAAGAAATACTTAGGGAAAGCTGCAAAATCATTGTAATTTGGTGGAACAAAGTGGCATAAATGCGGGTGGGGTTTTTTCTGCTGAGCATCATATAAGCTCCTGGTAACAGACAGTTCCTGCTCTCAGATGCCTGCAATGAAAGATGGGAGGAAAACAGGCACAGGAAAGTGAAATGATGCTGCTGTAGCTGTACAACAGGACAAGGGTCTGGGAACCCTTGTGCTTTATGATCCAGCACTCTCTCAACTCGACAGGGCTGCCTCACTGTACCACCTCCTTTTCATTCAAAGCAAATCTTTTGGTCCCCCTTTCTCCTTAGAAAACTATTTTCTTAATTCTAATATATACTTGAAAGAAAGAAAAATACTTTACAAGAAAAGTTGGTAAAAATAGTACTAAATATTTTTGGTTTTCTAAAGTAAACATCTCTGTAATGAAGTAACTCTCTGAGATATGCTCTGTCCTGCTCCTTGAGAACAAGCTGCACTGAACGCAGGGTGGGATTCCAAAAAGTGCGAGATGTTGATCTAATTCTATGGTCACTGAAGTCAAAACTAGGGATTTTAGTAACAGCAGGTTTATGTCCGTGCTTGCTTTGTTTGAGGAAAACAAAGAAAATTCCAGTCTTCCAAAACTGCCGGTTGGTTTCAAATCTGCCTGTTGGTTTCAAAGACCAAATGGAATGGCCGATGTATCGCAGTCGCGATGGATCCATAGATTTTCTTCTCAGTTCTGAAAAATAGTTTTTAGTGTTTAGTAAACAGATATCCCAATATTGCACTTAAAAGCAATTCCATGAAAAAAAGTATCATTTCTATTGCTTGAACAGGTAACATTTTTGGAGATACCCTGATTACTATTTTTCAGTTTCCTAAATATAGTAACTCCCAAAGTGTAATACTGGATGCTTTTTAAGTGTCTGTGGGGGAGAAAACTGTAATTTCATCAATGTCCAATATAAAATCAGCCCAGTTCATACAGTAACAGAAAATGATAAATCTTTAGTGACAATTAAAAGGAATCATTATAGTTTTATTCCACATAAGCCTTTTTATGAGTAAACTGAAAAAAAACCCATAGCATTTACCATATGGTTTTATTTCAATTAAATGTTAGCTTATTCTAGAAGCAGTGAAACTCATCAAGGCTTTTGAAAAATGTTGGGGTTTTTTTTAGTGGAACTGGTTTTCATCTTCTTTTCAGATTGCACAAGGGTTGTTGGTATAAGGTCTCAGCAGGTCCATCTGCCAGCTGGCCTTGCCCTGATTTCTGCATCTGCATCTGATGCTGTGTGAGATCTTGCCCGGATCATATCATATTTTGCTTTATTCTTCCTTGCCCATAGAAGGGAGATAATATTACTGTACAATTGCTACTTTTGAGATTGAGGGGACCCTCTGCATAAACGCCAAGTGATGATACCATTTGAGTCTGAGCTACAAAATTATTTCGGCTGTATTCCTCTGTCACTCCATGCCCTTGCTTTGAGCTAAAACCCTGCTTAAAAGCCGAAACAAGGAACTTTGCTGTCTTGCCACACCCAGCCAAGGACCAGGTATGCAGAAAAGGTTGCCTTTTTATTTCTTTTCCATAGGGAATTCCTTGCAGTGGAGAACGCTAACTGGGTTTTGCTCCCTTATAGTGTCGTTGGCTGATTATCTGATCCAGCTGTGAGGGCTTGTTAGTCCTCAGGCAGTGGGAATTAGGATTTTAAAAATGCAAAAAGTGTGTTTTAAATGGAGTATCATATTGTGTTATTTTTGTATGCTGTAATTATGAAAGTCAGAGCTTAAGCTGAGAAAAAATTCACATTGTAGCTGTTTAATTTTGTTGTCTCTTCGTCTTACCAATAGCTTTGTCTCCTTTTTGTTTCCTTGTTGCTTCTGTCAACCTGGGAAAGCTGGCATGATTTCCTTGGCAATGCCACATGCCTCTAATCTTAATGCCTATTACTGTCTGGCTCGTGGATCCTATGTAGGTTTCTCTAATACACTGCAGAAGGTGGCCAGTGACAATTTTTCTTCTTTAAACCTCTGCAGCTCTAATCCTGCAGAAGTCCTCGCTTGTAAAGGTACGTTTATCGTCCTTAATGAGGCAGCAGGTCTGGAACTACGAATCGGTGCTGAGTTAGGTCAGCAGAACCATACAGGGACTAAAATATTATTGCTGATAAAGACGAAGTGGTACTGAAGGAGCATCTGCACTTTAGCTAGCTCAAGCCTGCCCTGAAGAGTTGCTGATGTTCATTTGTAAATTATGTTAAGATTAAGAAAAAAAGTAAAGAAAATACTGGTTTTGCCAGCACAGTGACTCAGAGTGTGCTATGGGTTGGTAGTGAGGGGAGGAAGGCCTTCAAATTCAGGAGAGAGTCATAATTTGCTTGGTTGGTTTTAAATGTCTGGCCCCAGATAACATAGTCCCAGTTATGCAAAAAGGCAGATTAGGAAGCAAGTGCTCTTCCCTGGGCAGCGCTTGGAGTCTGTGAGATGGAGCACTGCTGTTGTATTGCTGCCCCTGCCATTCAGGCAGTGCGGGCCTCATCCTGATCCATGGCTCCCATCTTGTGTTTATGGTTACATAAAGGAAGCTTCGTACTTAGGGTTCTGGATTATCTCTGCAAATTCAAACATTAATGATTAAGCCAAACATGCAGAGGTTATGTAGTTGGGTTTTGGTGTTGCTTTTTTTTTAAAAAACTTTTTCTCATTAATCTCATGGAGTAAGAGGAGCTGTTCTTTCCTCATTAACCTCCCCCCCCCTCCCCCCCCAGCACCTTTCGTCCTCATGAGCACCTGCCCTGAGTTCTAGCAAGAGAGTCTTCCTGGAGAACAGCCAGGCTGGAACCTTTGAATACCAGGATACAGCTATCCTGGGTCAGATTAAAGGCCCATCTTAATACAATGTCTCCAATGCTGATCATAAAGAGATCTCTATAGATAACTGAAATAAGGCAAGGGTGTGTGCTGTTTTCCCTGAGTAAACTCTCCTAGTCTCCAACTATTTAAAGCTCAAGAGATTTCCTGAACTAGATGCAGTTTCTACTGTATTTAGTAATTCTCAATGGATTTTTCTTCCTTGAATTTTCCCAGTCTGCCGTTAGTATGGCTATTCTTTGGCAGTGCTTTCTATAGATGCCTGTGTTTCTATTTTACCCACAACATGACAGATTTACTTACTGTTGTTTATTTTGAATTTGGCTCACAACCTCTTCATCTGCCACCCCAGCTCTGAGAATGGACAAGATGGAGAACAGTTGATTCTCCTCTGTTCACTGAATGTCTGGCTGAACGTGAGTTGGTGGCCATTTTTTAACAAGGATGATTTCATTTGTTTGAGCTAACAGAGAGGCTACAAGGAACTTTTGTATAAAAGCAATGGCAAGACTCAAGATAAATTCATAGTAAGGTTTGGCAGGAATAAGATGATGAAAATGAAAGACTACGGAAGAGAAACATTGGGGAGCAATGGTGTGGTCATGTGGTTGCTGGAAATGTCCATCCTTGATTTAGGGAAAGAAAGCAGAAAGGTAGATTTGGCTAAAGTGACAGTGTGTACTTGAGGTAAATAAAAAGCATCCTTCTTCCAGTTGGCGTTGGTTGCAATAGAAATGTAGGTTATTGTGAGTTACTGCAGCTAGTGGAACTGAGTGCCAGCTGTTCCCCTACAAAATCTTTGTTAAGAATTAAGATTTTCACCATGCAATGGGATAAAAGAATAAGTTTATATTGTATTAAATAAATATTATTGTAACAGGAGCCTCAATAGGAAAAAAACAGTGCAAAATAAAGATATTTTGAAGATTACTCATTTTCCTGTTTTTTTTCCTGTCCTCCTAAAGTAATTTTTTTGCCCTGATGATTATCTGCTCTTGAAATTTGCTCCAGGCTTAGCACAGCTAAGAATTAATGGGCTCAATAGGAATCAAGTTCCTAAAACTGCTTAGCTGAAGTCAATGAGATCTGAAGGCGAACTCAGGCCTTTGTGTGCCCAAGCCACCTGTGTTGAGTCTGTGCAGAAAGTCTTAGGTGGGCAGCTTCTGTGAGCCTTGCAGGTGGAGTTGTAGTCCGTCCATAGTGCACTAAGGATTTGTTTTTATTTCTCTGCTTTTTGTATCAACTCATCTGCATTAATCATGCTGCTACTAAACCAACACATAGCAAAGGCAGCACTTGAGTTGAATTAATTTGTTAAACTTTGCTCACTCACACAAAAGTTGGGTCTGATTTGTTTGGGATGCTCTTAGCTTCTATTGTCAATCTAACTGGAATTGCCTATCCTTGAACTAACTTATTCCCTCTTTTTTTTTTCTTTCTCTTTTTTCATGTTGCCTGGATGTCTTATGACCTGAACCTGTTTCACCATTTGATGCGGTTTAGGTAAGTGTATATGCTCTAAAGGAGTGTTGTTTTGTTGTGGGATTTTTTTATTCCTTTCCTCTCCCCTTTTGTACATCATGCAGCATTTTCTGTCTGTTTCTCCTGTGGTTAGGAAGCAATTTTTGCAATCTGTCACATTACTGTTCCACGGGATCAGCTGCAATGCTACACCTTCTCGGTCCCTTCAGCTCCAGATTTGGAAAGGAAGATGACCTCATAGGCTCTTTATGATGATGCCATGATTAGGCTTCCAGCCTCAGTGTGGGTAGCAGCTCCCTGCTGGCGCAAGGAGAGCGTCTCTAGATAAAACAGAGTAATATGGAAGTGATATCACAACAGGTTTGGCACACTTACAGCTGACAAGAAAAGCTTTATGATGGTACCTAAGTGATTGCTGTGTAAAAGCTACCTTCTCTTACCTAGAATTCCAGTTTTGTCATTTGTTTTCCCCTTTTCTTTTTTGTGTCTACAAATGAAAGATGTATGTTGTTTATTATGGGACCTTCATATGTATTCAGAGTCTACACCACTTGCAAGGTAAATAGAAACTGGAGGTTTTTTAAAATTCTCCAAAAACTTAAATCTTAAGAATAAATAGTCGTTAATGAAGCCTTCCTTGAAGGGCTTCTTGAAAATCTCACCTTTTTAGGAATTGTATATACTTTTGAAGAGATAAATATGTATCACCATAAATGCAGACAGAATCATTTTCCTATTGAGTGGTAGGGCTACCATCTGATGATGACATGATTATACATAGCCATTATTTATTTTTTTTTAATTTAAAATGAAGTGCTTTGTTTAGGTTTTAAACATATCTAGACATAGAGAATATGCTGGCATCTATTGAGAATGTTAATACAGCAATGTGACTGATACAAGTGAAGCACTTGCTATGGTTGGGCAACTGACGTACCTATAATCTACTGGTAAAAGCAGCTTTAATTGTGCTCAGCATGTGACTTTTTAATGGATTTTTTTGGTAAGAAAAATACAGAATGTAGAGATACTGACATACCAGGGAAGGATTTTACTCTTACATGATGTAATAGAGTAGTTGTTGACTTCACTGAACCACAGTGGATTTCCACTGATAGAAATGAGGCATAATTTGAATTGCAGAATAAGGATGCATGAACTGTCTTTCCTTCATGAGTATTTATGTGTGAGAAACATCACTTTACATGCAGTTATGGGAAGCCTGCATGCATAATGTGGGATCCCATATGCTTGACAAAAAAGAAAGTATAGAGAACAGCCTACTTGTTAGATTTCCTATGTAAGAAACATACCTTGTGGATTTAACATTGAGATCTTCTGTGCACGGCAAAGGTAGCTACTCGCTTCTGTGAGGCTGCAAGGTGCAGAAAAAAAGAAAGTTAAGAGGAAAATACTCCTGAGGGGGTCAGGTTCCCAACCCTAAGTGTTGTCTTTATGGGCAAACCAGGACAGACCAGTTTAGAATTCACATTCCAGAAATCCCAGCCCATCAGCAGAGTAGCTGCTCACAGAAACAGATGGCAAGGCTGTCCCAGAGCCTGCGAAGCACTTCACGTGCCGGCTGATGTCTCCCCACGCACCGTGTGTCTGTGTGCTGGCGTGGGCACAAGGCTGAGGCAGCCGGCAGGGAGGGGAGAGGAGGGGAGCTCAGCTCCAGAGGCAGATGTGCACGTGCCCATGCCCTCTTGCAGGGGGCAAATAGGATTCTCTGCCTCTCTGCACAGGTTCAGCTGGGAAACCAAACATGACCTGGCTACTAGCTGCCTGCAGAGAAACAAGTGACTCTTTTGGCAGCTCTGTGAGCATTGCTATGTTTTTTTTCAGAGGTGGTTGTTCCAACCATAAAAGAGTTTTCTGCAGAAGGCATAGCACTAACCACATCTGTCTCGTTGTGCTCAGAGAAACAGCAAAAGAAGAAGGGCTTTGTCTTCACCACAGAAAGTTTGGCAATTGGGCCCCAGCACATCACACTGACGCATGGAAAAATGTATCGCTAACCACGCACATTTACACAGTACTTCTGCAGGGACTGTACTTGCTTCAGCGAAGCTAAATGCTATGTCACACACCATCATGTCATTTTCTACCCAAGCAGTAGCAGCAGATTCTGCTCATTTGTCTCAGCTGTCCAGCTCCCACAGTCCCACATTCCCCAGCTACAGCCAAGGTGACATAGCTTGCTGAATTTCTGTCCCCATGTGTTCTTGTAGCATTAAACAAACAATATTTCATTACCCGCACTTTCCTAACAGCTCCAACTTATTACCCATTGTTGTATGCTCTTTTAGAAAGCCTCTTTGGAGCCCATTTCTCAGAACCTGCCTTGCAGGGAAGGATTTCGGGTGACTGTGGGTTGACTACTTGTGAGTATTTGGAGAGACAGGGAGATTCAGCACAGCCATCTTCTGTAATTTGAAACACCCTGTTCTATGGCAGCCAGTTTGAATATCCATGGTGCATCAAGAGCTAGAAGTCATTGCGAGGCAGAAAGGAAAAAGATCCATAGCTCCTACTAACAGGGTGGTTAGAAAGAGCAGAAGCTCTTTCTAAGAAAATAAAAAAAGAAAATATATTCCCCTTTAAAAGAACTGAACCATCCTATTGTTGCCTGTCCCATACGTGGAGCAGTTCTGAGGAGCTGAATGCCATTCTGGTGAGGAACAAGGATAAAGAGGTCATCAGCCATGCTGTCCAATATCAGAACAGTTGTGCCTAAACCAATCCTGGGGTCTCATAACGCTGCTCAGGGGCTATGTGTGCAGAGACAATGAGGAGTAACAGGAGACAGCTCTGAAGGGAGCTATACATCATTTATGCTGTAGCAGTGCTGAAAAGACTTGATTATTTTAGCTTCTGTGTTGTGGTAGGTTGAAAACAAGTGATATAATTAATGACTGCCTCAGCTTAAGCTTGTCATCTCGTTCAAGGATGAGACAAACAGGCAAGGGCTGGGATGAAGGAGGAGAGGTGACATGCAGACCATCCACAGACAACAGGAGCAACTGCTTTCAGCTCAATCATCACGGCTTTAGCTGGTGGTGTGAGGGGCTGGTGTTGCATGTTCTATTGCTTAGGAAACACAACCCAAGAATTAATGATCTTAAATTTCATCCAGGGAGCTTGTGCTAATACTAGAAAAAATGGTGAGCTTAGGCAAACACTGGAGTAGGTTTCTTGAGGGGGTGGGGGAGGAATTTGCTCAGATTTTAAGGACTGGCTTGGCAAATGTTCTATCAAAAAAGTTTTAGGTAGAGTTGAATCTGTCTTGTTAGCAGGGTCTCGTCAGGGTCTTTAAGCACTCTTTGTGCTCTCCTCCTGTCCTCTTTTTTAAGTCTTTTCCCCCAACCACTTCTGCTTGTGCAAAAAGACAAAACACAGTCCTGAGAGAGGAAACAGCCTCTCTCTACATAGTCTGATCTCTCCAGCTTTGAAGTCAAAGTAGCATCCTCTGCTCGCTTGGTCAGTTCTGGTGAACTTTATCAGTTATGACCTGAATCCATCTCTCTTTTTTTTGATTTTGCAGGGCAAGGGGGAATGTCAAAGAGTTGCTTAGCATAAAACACATTTCCAGAGGTTCCAAGACTCCAGATTACCTGACAGAATAGAAGCAGGATTATGTTATTAGTGTGTTACCTCTTCTTTAAAATCTTCTCATTGAATATCCCCACTGTTGCCCAGTTCCTTCAGTGGATTACCATGACACTGCACCAAGTTGGTAAGTGGAGCAAAGAAAACCAAGATTTCAGGACATGTATTTCACTTCAAGTGCCACATACGTAGTGTGATATACATTTTGATTTGCAGTTAGGCAGTATGCTTATGTACTCTAATCTGCAGCAATTTTTGCTCTATTAATAACCTATTAGTAGCCTGCAGTGTGTTCTCTATACATCACTACTTTACAAATTAATGAACTTCCTCTCACAAGTTCATATGAACGAAAACAAGAAGGGTGAGAAAGATTGCATTTTTAGAAATGGTGAAATCTGACCTCAAGACATGAACAATGACTCTTGAAAAATACAGCTGCTGAATACGGCCCGTTTCGGGCCTTGAGACTTTCCATCTCACTATGTAGTCATGTAAAGTGTCCACACTCCAGTTTGGTTCACTTGCCTAGTGCCAGCAGCAGTCGTGTAAATCACAGCCTTAGGTAGCATTGCTTGTCATTCCAGCTGCACTGCAAATCTCATGGCCCTTTGAGCCCACATGCTATTAAATACTTTGCCCTGGCTTTTATAAATGGCATGTAGAAAAGAGGCAGAGATTATGATGCCTCTGCTGCTGATTGCATTGTCGTTGTGGGTCATTAATCTGAGCCTGGCTTTGAGCCTTCCAAATGAGCACTCTACCATTGCTCTGCACCTGCCACAGCTGTAGCTGCATCACTGCATCTGCAGGATCCAGGCCTGGCTTTGCAAACCCCGGGAGTAGGGGGCATACAGGACTCCCAGCAATCATGGCAAGAACAGGGTCCATGAATGTGTCTGTCCAGCTGTGGACATTTAGCTGCCTGGCAATTGTTCAAAGTAACCAGTTTCCACAGAGTGACTTACCAGGATAAGGTATTGTGTTTTTCAGCCAGGGCAATCACCACTGACTTTTGTGTTATGAGAGAGACTCTTACACTGGTAATCTGGGACTTGTATGTTGAGGCTGGTGTCTAGTCTAGATACACAGGAAAATCTCCTTTCCTTGAAGTTGTTTGGTTACATCAGCTCTGCCTGAGCTGCTGATGGGCAGCAGCTTGGTCCTAGCAGCCAGTACCGATGGACCAAGTGGCGCCTGGGACTGCGCTGCTGATGGACTCCATGGAGTGGGTTATTCCATAATTTGGGAGGCAGCCAAGGGCATCCGGTAGACTTGACGCAGATTCCATTAGCTAATGGCATTGCTTGCTCTTTGTCTATAGACTGTTCATTGAGCTCTCTGGCCATTGAGATTTTTGGCAATGGTACTTCACTGGTTTCTGCAGAACATGTTATCTGATCATTGAAGGAGCACAGGTTTTCCCTTCAGTCTCCATTTTGAGAAAATCACAGAGGCAAGTTAGTGTGGTTCCCAGAACAGCCCTTCCTCCAGGAAACTTTGTGAAGTCTTGATGGCACCGCTGACTCTCCCACCAGGCATGCCTGTGGGAAGTGTGGAAAGATGCTCACAGGATGGTCTTCCTACAGTGGCTTGGCCTAGGTATTTACATGTGAAACAAGCAACGCAGGGCTGGTGAAAATGCATACCCACAGCCCAGTAGAATTGATTACGGGTGCAAAGAGTTGATCAAAGGAGAGTAGTTTGTTGGAACAGATTCAACTGAAAATTTGAGCCAATACCCTTTTTCAGTAGCTCTTTCTGTGTTTCAGTATTTCTGCTTTCTCTTAGTTCTCCTATATATTTTACTTTTTTATAGCTTTTGTCCTGTTTTTAGAGAAACGCCTCATTTATTTTGAAGAGTTGAAATAGTATTTGTTCGGTTTCTGCTACTTTTAGCACCAGATTTTTCCTTCCTACACTCCCACATAATCTTTTTTTCCTGTGGAGAGCCTGGCTGAGTGTTTGAGCCAAGTCCAAATGCAAAATCAATAAAAGCTCATTGCTGTACGTGTCATCATATTAGAGCTCAGCAAGTGAGACTCTGGTGGGAAGGAGCTTGCTTCCAGCCCGTTATCAGACAGCTGCCATGCTCCTTGGGTTTGGGGCCAGTACCCCACAGCACAAAAGGAAAAGTGATGTTCTGCTGGTGCTAAGCAGCAATGGAATTAACATTGCTTTGTAATTTACATGTTTTACCATCAAGTCACTATACTAATCTTTCTCCTTTCCTTCTGAATATCAAACAGGCCAGACTTTGGAAATCTTTTCTGCAGGGATTTTACTCATTGACTATAAGACAGGATATCTAAACAGATTGTTCATTAATTATTATTATTAACGTACATGTGTGATGCCTCTTCACAGTACCTAAGTACTGAGTGCTTGGGTTTGGAGTTTTTTTCCCCCTTTAGCCTTCCAGTTTCTTTCAGAAAAGTAATGTAAAAGAGAGACTTGCATGTGTTTGGATTTTTTTCTTTCCATTCCTTAATTCTGCATACTTTATTTTTGAGTCATCTATCTCTCCTAAGAGACGAATTTTGAAGGTTGTGAACTTTGCAGCTTACTGGGAAATCCTCTTCCGTAGCCAACACAGTCAGGATTTATTATCTTTCCTGCAGTTCTTTCTGGAAGGAGAAAACAAATATATTTGGTGGGGAAACTGGTTCCGAGCAACGAGAATAGGAAGCTTAAAAAATTAAAGCAGACATAGAAGGCACTGTAGCATCAAGACTGTATTTTAGATGAAATACTGTCTGTCTTTTATTTCATTCCTAATTTCCCAAATGCAAATAGAGGTTTTTACATATTCAAGGAGGCTTTTGCATTTGGAGTCTGGGTTTTGATGTTTGGGGCGTTCTTCCCAAGAAATAGGCCAGAAATACCAGCTTCAAACACATACACTGCCTGCGGCATTCCCCATGACCAGCATTTCAGATACCCACTGCCCCAGCTTGAGATCTGTGGGGATAACATGTTGCCTAGAAAATGGTGCGTGAAGAATGAATGTAGATTACACAACAGAAGTTGAATAAATAGGGTAGGGGGAGGTGGGGTTTTATGACACCATCTGCTTCTGTGATCTGAAGCTTCAATGTAAAATCATGGCTCAAGCTCTATACTATAGGTTAACAAAAGCCTTTAAATAGGGTAACTAATGGGTCAAATGTATCTTCGCTTGTAAGGTTAAGACCCACAAGTCATCGTTTGTAAGAAAGTGGGGGGTGGATTGGTCACTGGAGAGGAAAGACATTAAATTAAATGTGGTGAAGCAGCCACATGGGACCCCTTAATAGTTTCTGAGTATTATTTTTTCTTAATGAAATGCAGCTTAATGCAATCCCACCCTCCTGGCCTGACAAACGTCGACTCTGGCCTTTTGAAGGTTGTCATGTCACCACTGCCTTTTAAATGATTCTGTGCACCCTCCACTCTCTGCTGCTTTCTTGTCACTTACAGCCCCTGTTTTTTGACGTAAACAAGGGAGTATGTCAGTGGGAAGCTGGGACTGTCAGGCCTTTCAGTTTTGCTTCTCACCTCGTTGCTTCCTTACAACAAAAAATAAGATGTATTTAAAGTGAGGGTTGTACAGAGACCCAGTGGTGCATTACAAACAGGCAGCAAAAGTGGGGGGAAAAACATCTGTGGAATATGAAATATGAATGGGGATCTGAGCCTCTGGAGGTCACGCTCAAATAGGCAGTGTTGTACGAGGTGGATCCAAACGAGCCTCTGCCCTGGGTTCATCTGCTGGTCAGGACTCAGAGAACGCATTGCTTTTTTGGGAGTAGTGAGTAAAGTAGGTCGAATGCAGGCCTCCTGAGTCATTTTAAGAGCCATTTTAGGAAGGCTGAAAGAACTTGGATCTTAAACATGTCTTTTTAGCAAGACCAAAGGCCACAAATGGTGATACCATCGTAATAATTTTTACGAGAGTATGTTTAAATACAGCCAAAGCAACACTGCTGCTGATCGTTACTCATCAACAGCAACACCTCACAGATGAACTGTTATGCTTTCTCCTCTAATAGCTCAGTCCTGATTCCCATTAGGAAGGGGTTTTAGGAGTGTATTTCTTTAACCTCCCCCAGAAGAGTTTGTGCTTCACCCCTCCTAGCTTACTGTGCAGGAACTGTCATTTTTCCTGCTCTGTCTTTGGTGATCCTCCCTCCCCTCCTCCTCTTCAGTCCTAGAGATAAATTGGACCAGAGACTCCTGCACACAGCTCATCCCAGAACCTGCCCACCATTTGGGGAACACTTACATGTTAGTTTTAATGCTTCCGGGTCTCACAGCCATTCAACTGACTGCAAAATATTTTCCTGCAAGTTGGCTCTTTCTGGAGGCAGCCTTCAGCACCTGTTGGCTGTGTACTTGGTGACTGCTCCTCCTGTTGCCTGGGGCAATTGCTAAAAGATCCAAATATGTATATCCCCTCATCTTTTCTTCCTTCACACCAATGAAGAACGTATGCTTCTGGAGTCTCACCACTACTCTGGTCTCAAAAGCAGTGTTAGATGGAGCCATTGCTCCGCTTCATGAGTCTGCGCATAGCTGGCGGAGGAATTACTGGGTTCTTTGGGCAAGAGCAGTCCGCTGTGTATCATATAGCGAGCGCCCTGTTTAATAACTGAACAGGCAAGGAGTGGGGGAGAGGGTGTATTATCACCATGGTTTGCTTCTTGTGACTGAGCAATTTAAATGGCTTGTCAAATGTCAGGTGGTTGGTTTTTTTCCTTTATCTATATTCAGTCTTTTCTTTCACTAAATCATTATTGTTTTGAGGTGAAATGCTTTTAGTTCTGGCCGATGAGTTTTTAGGAATGAAAAGCTCTTGGCTTCCTCTTAGATACTGTTTCCTCCTCAAATACTTCTAATAGTGTTACTGAGATAGGAGCTGGGGTCAGTATGAACATGAGGGAAGCTGGTTGGAATTGAGAAGCGACAGGAAAAGAAGAGTGGAAGTGACAATATACTCTGAAAGATTTCTCATTATCACATAAGTAGGTGTAGAAAAAGGTAAAAAAATCTGTCACTTCAAACCAAATGTGTCTGGAAGTCAATGTAACTGATGTGTCCCATCAGTTGTCTACATCAGTAGACCGCAGTAACGTAAAGGTGAATGGTGAGGGAATTCATCCATTTAAGTATTCTCTTAGGAAAGAGAATATGTCATGTAATTAAATAACTGTCCCCACAATGTTTTCAGGGATAACAAGCAGTGCTCAAGGTAGATGCTTCAATAAAAATTATTTACAGGTGTGCTGCACTTATACGATAATGTGCTTAGGGCAGGTGAAAGTTTAAGGCAGGTAAAAGTCCTTGAGGTTATGGTCAGGGAACAATATTGTAATTCTGGCCTCTTTTCTTTCTTGGTATAGGTGGAACTCATAGGCCCAAGTGCGGTCATAACTGCGGTAGTACTGATGTCTACATCAGTATCCATAGTGCCCCTTGTGCTGTTTTCCTGAATTAATTTGATGTTATATTAATTGTGCATATGCAAAATGAAGGTTTTTACCTAGCTGAGTCCATTACTCACTGTAAGTTAATGCTATTTAACACTAACAAGGATAGTCCAACAAAGTCTGACAAGTCCTCTAACAATAAAAGTAGAGAGCGCTTACAAACCCATGGAAATGGATTGTGAGATTTAAAACAGCTCTCCTAGCCTGTTGTTTGGTTCAGCTGTTGCCTAGCTTTAATTCTTGAGAGAACTGCTCAAAGTCTTCCCTTCCTTAAGGGCCGTGCTAATCAACATAATCTGCTTTATGCAACAGGACTGGTAGTCTAATTGATGTGTCCATATAAAAGAAAACTCTGATAGCGGAACAGAATTTCATACCCTAGTTGGCATCTCAACAGAGAGGCATGAGACTGACTGGGCATGAAATCAGAATTACCTTTATACCCTGTGATGGTGGTTCTCTCAGGGCATGGCCATGCAACGGCAGGGCATGCTCACAGTTGCGAACTTACTGCTTCTGGAGGCAGGAAAGCTGTCAAAGCTGGCACAGTTTCAAAATAAAAATTGTCTGTGGAGACACAAACAATGCTGTAGTCCAGCAGAATTCCTTTGAATACTTATCAGAAAGTTAAGTGCCACTTGTTGAAAGGATTTGGCATCTACTGCAGTGAAAAAAAAGTGTGTCTGTAACTGAGCAGTTGCACAGTCCAGTGTGCGTATGTAGCAAATCAGGTTTTCATATGTAGTAGAATCAATGTGCTGAGTGCCTACACCCAGGAACCCAGCAAAGAAGAGGAGAATTGGTTCAGAGCCTTTTGTAAAGGTGGTTCCCAAGGGGCAGTTCCCTCTTGTGCTGCTGCTAATAAGGCTTTTGTCTCTTCTCCCACCTGCGAGAGTCCTGGAAACAGCTGCAGAATGTGGATTTCCATATCCCACCAGCAGATTCAGCTGTGTCCTGGGAAGATCCATCTATGTATTCCTCCTTAGGGGAAGCTGATTCTTTGATTGCATGTGCTGTCCCACCTAGGGCTGGCTCTTGCTAGGGACAATTCATAATAAATTGGTGTCTCCAGAGAGGCCTTTAAAGCCTGGGACCCTCTGTTTGGTCCTGTTTTAGTAATGTAAAGGTGAATGGTGAGGGAATTCATCCATTTAAGTATTCTCTTAGGAAAGAGAATATGTCATGTAATTAAATAACTGTCCCCACAATGTTTTCAGGGATAACAAGCAGTGCTCAAGGTAGATGCTTCAATAAAAATTATTTACAGGTGTGCTGCACTCATACTATAATGTGCTTAGGGCAGGTGAAAGTTTAAGGCAGGTAAAAGTCCTTGAGGTTATGGTCAGGGAACAATATTGTAATTCTGGCCTCTTTTCTTTCTTGGTATAGGTGGAACTCATAGGCCCAAGTGCGGTCATAACTGGATATGTATGCAAACCCCATCTTGAACCTTTGAGCTTGTTTTAAAGCTAATCCATTTGTGCTTAATTTACAAACAGCTGGTTGATTTAAAGGGATTTTCATACTGGAGTAAACAAGAAGAACATTTACACAATGAGTAAACTATCCTGCCATAAATTCTCTTTGCAATTGTTGTAGCTGTTTGTTTGTATTAGATCTTAACTTCCTCAGTGCAAAGCTAATCCTTCTTGATCCTATAGTGAAGTCATGATCCTGTGTTTGATGTCACCATCTGTTACCATAGAAGCAACTGTGATGTTGCAAATTAAACTTTGTGACTTCATGGCAAGATAAAAGCACATCTTCAGATGTTTGCAGAAGTAGTTAGGAATATTTCCAAGAAGTATATGAAAAATATGCCAGTTTAGATTTTGTTTAAATACAGCTCTTGGAAAGTTTATGAACAGGGAGGGGTTGGAATAATATACAGTATGAAAGAGGAAAAAAGAATCCCAAGGCTTGTACCAAATTTGAGCTTTAAAAAAAAAAAAATACCCTGGCAAGTAATTCATACTTGGCAGGAGCCCTGCCTGTTAAAGGGTTAGTGTCGTTACAAACAGGATCGAAATAGAAACCGTTTAAAACTCAAGCACTGTACAGATATCTCCTCTTCTGACTATAGAGAAAAGCTCTCATGATCTCACCTGGCAGTGTGCAACAGCTGTTCATAATGATGATTTAAGTCATTGTCATATAAATATCGAGTCAGGGATTACAAAAGCTTGAACTAGAATATGATGTTATTTTTTTCCTGAAGCATTTAAATAGTTTAGGAAATTAAGCCTGGATCACACTTTTAGGTGTTTGACCCACTTCGAGAAAAATCTTCCTCTTCATAAATTAGAAGAATGGTTTTTGCCTCCAAAGGATCCGGACGTGGGATTTTGACTAAATAGCAGGGGAAGGAAAGGCGTAAGTAAGTTCAGTGGTGCAGGAGGAGAGCAATGGTGATACAGATGAATCCACGCAAGCAAGCAGACAAAGGGCTGCTCCTACCCCTCACTCTCTTCTGCCTACAGGAAGAGGCTGCAGAGAGTGTGAGGTAAAATGCAGGGGAGGTTTTTGTTTTCCTTTTTACTGTACAGAAGACAAGGAAATAGAAAATATCAATTTTTTCTCTGCTAGCAGGGAAAAAAGCTGCTGAGTCCTAAATTAGGAACTGATTTTTTTATTTACTTATTTTAAATTGGCCTTTTCTCCTTCCTTCCATCAATCTCTTCCTTAAGATTCCTAGCTTCCCCCCCCCATAAGATGGATATTGAGTTTCAGTATCTTACTTCTAATTCTGTGTCTTTGAGTGACAAAGACTGAATCATCTTACCAGAGCAATCCAGAGTAATATATTGATTTCAAAAGCAACTCGACAGACTATTGATGATGCAATTCAATCTCATGGGAAAGGTGAAAGTTTGCCAGTGAAATTCAAGGAGTGCTCTGTATCTACATGCATCTGTTGGAGAACAGTCTTGATTCTGCTCATCTGTCCTTAAACAGGTATACTGTACATGCCAAATAATCCACGTGCTTATCTTCACCCACTTGCTCTTGTCTGTATTTGAGGATGGTAGCTCAAAATGGATGGTTTCCAGACATTGTTAAAGTTAAAAAGAAGAGGCAGTTTGTAGTGCTTAAAGTGAGGACATAGAATCTAATCTGTGGGATTTGTTTGCTTTTCCGTTGAAGACTGAGCATCAGCACAAGGTTGTATTGGCTATCCTGTTCAACTGCTGCAGGGTTGTTCCCTCTGATGTATTTGTGGTTAAATTATTTAGATCACTGAGTTCACTTCTCTAATAAGCACAAAGCTCTGATAAGTGAGTTAAAGGATTACTTGAATAGTTTAAGGGAACGGACTAATTCTGGATTCTCTTGCCATGTCTCTCCCCATCTCTGAATGTCTCCTAGAGAAATAAAAGTCAAAAATAACATCCAGGTACCCCCAGCGGAATTAGGTTCACTTTAAACATGACACATGCTCTGTATCCCTAGGGCAGGCACTTAATTCTGTAGTGTTTCAGACTTTTATGACATGATGATTGATTTTGTAGAGGTGGAGTTGCTTTAGTCATTAGTTAAAAAGCCTGATAAAGCTGCACAAAGATATTAAGTTGTTATCAATCATCAGTGTCTTTTTGTTCTCCCCCAACCTTTACCCCACATTTCAAAGGGAAGGAGAGAGACAGGCAGGAGGCTGTATCGCTTTCAGTCTGTCAGGGTTTTATTAGATCCTGGCTCTCTTGTCAAGACCCGCTGCTGAAACCCAGGTTTGCACCAGATGATTAATGGGGAGCAGCATGCTCTGGCTGATGGGCTCATGCCAGGCTCCTGCTCTCCAGCCGGCAGCCTGAGCCACGCAGCCTGGCCAGCCGGTCCTCTGCTCAAGCTTAAAACACTGCCTTGCCCACACTCCCTTGCCCAGCCTGCCCTGCTCCCTCACTGTAGCCACCTTTGCAGATGTGCGGGTAGCCTGCGGTTGAAAACTGTGGAAGGGTTTCAGAGTATTAGTTTCCTTTTCTCTCTCTTTCTGTTTCCCTCCCTCTGGTAGGGTTTAATTCATTCTTGGCAATCTATTGCTTCAGCATATGAATGGCAGCTCAAATCCTCCTGTGAATTGAGAAGCTGCCCAATGCACACATAATTGATTGTTGCCTTGATTGCATGGGGTTCTCCCAATTTTTTTTAATTATGTATTTTCTCTGAATCACAGAAGTATTTCTCCTGATTTCTAGTGCTCGATTTCCTTTGTCATTTCTACCATCAGTGTCCTGGCTTTTTCATTGTGAATTTCCTTTTTATCATTGCCATTTGCACTTACAGACTATGGGAAATCCTCGCATTAAAAGCTTCTTGTTTGATTGTGGTTGGGAGTATTGTTCAGGTTATTGTAGGAAGAATAGAAATATGTTTTGTGGATAGGATTTTCCTGCCAGAATAAGCATGTATCCTTATGACTTGGCTAGTGAAGGGATACAGGAGGACTACAAAGATGATCAGAGGGTTAGAGCACCTCTGCTATGAGGACAGGCTGAGAAAATTGGGATTGTTCAGCCTGGAGAAGAGAAGGCTCCAGGGACACCTTATAGCAGCTCTCTGGTACCTGAAGGGCGCCTACAAGAAAGCTAGAAAGGGACTTTTTACAAGGGCATGTAGTGATAGGATGAGGGGTAATGGCTTCAAACTGGAAGACGGTAGATTTAGATTAGATATTATGAAGAAATTTTTCACTATGGGGGTGGTGAGGCACTGACACAGGTTACCCAGAGAAGCTGTGGGTGCCCCATCCCTGGAGGTGTTCAAGGCCAGGTCAGATGGGGCTTTGAGCAACCAGGTCTAGTGGGAGGTGTCCCTGCCCATGGCAGGAGGGTTGGAACTACATGATCTTTAAGGTCCCTTCCAACCCAAACCATTCTATGATTCTATGATAGTGCAAGGTATGGGTGGATAATGACTTATGGAAGATGAATGTCAGGTCACACAGTTGAGAACAGTAAAACTATGCTTCAGCTCTCCTACGTGTATACAAAAAAATGATTTCTGTTTTTTTAGTCAGCCAACCAAAGATGCTAAGTGCTTCAAATGGCTTACTGTAGCAATACTACTGTAATGGACTTAATTGGGTGGGGATATGTTTATTTTTATTTTTCTCTAGGCTTATGCTTTGATTTTACTTTTCATGATGTAAAAGCATTTTTCGCATTCTGCATGCTCTGTATTCAAGTGCCACAGAACAGATCTATAAATGTATTGAAAGGACCTGTCATACTTTTTTTTCTTCTAGAGGCCTTTCACTACAGGAACTCCACTGAAGGGTTCTTGAGTGGTACATAGATAACATACCAAAAGACAAATTAAATCTGATTTGACTAAGTTCTGTGGGGTTTTGGGGTTTGTTTGTTTGTGGGGTTTTTTTACAAGAATTACATGTGTCAGACCAAAAATGTCCACCTAGCCCCCTGTATCCAACAGCAACTAAACTGAAAGCCTGGAAAATAGCACTAGAACAGGCAAGAATAATATAAGGTAATTATCATAGGGGCGTTCCAACCTGAAAGACTTCTCTGAGTCAGAGATGACATCTTCAGATACTCCTTCCAGTGATCTTTCCAATTGCTTTTTGAATCTGTGGTCCTCTTAGCAGTTACAGCATTCTGTGAAGATGAGTTTCACAGTCTAACTAGATACTGTGTGCAGAGCCACTTCCTCTGCTGCTTGTGAATTTGCCACCTGCAAGTTTCATTTGATGCCCCCAGTTCCTTTTCTAGAAGTTACAGTGGATGGCTGATCTCTGGGCATCTTCTCTGTGTCACTTGACATTCAATAGCCCTTGTCCATGTCCTTACTTAGTCATCTCTGTTTCAGCCTAAAAGTATTTTCTAGTTCAGTTATATCCTTTTTCAGATGGTAAGAGAACACAATCTTATTCTGTATATAAATCCATCATAATTATTCCATATTTGCTTTTCTGTTCTTAATTCCTGTCACAGTCTTAGCTTTTTTGACAGTTAGGGAGCACTGAGCTGGCATTTTCATTCAGCACTCTCGTTAACTCCCAAGGTTGAGTTCTGAAATGACCATTTGTAGTCCATCACTGCATATGTAAAGTTAGGATTACATTTTCCTATGTGCATAATTTAACATTTTTCTACCTCAGTTTCATCTGCCCTTTTATTCCTCACACGTTTAGTGCGGTCTTGTCTGCAACTCCTTGAAATTCTGTCTTTCCTGTCTTGATATATTGGTACCTGTGAACTTTGTGTTATTGGTCACCTATTTTCATATCATCTGGGAATATGTTGTCCACGAGACCCCGGTGCAGATCTTTGTGCAGTTTTCTGTGTGCCTTTGTGCTTTTAAGAAAAGACTGTTACCTGTGTTTAAAGCAGTTATCCTTCCTCCCCTGCACCCACTGAAGCTTCTTTTTTGAGGCAGATTTTTGTCTGAATCTGCAATTTCCACTTTGAAAACACCAATGACAGGTAAGAGAGACTCTACAAATTCATAGAATCATAGAATGGTTTGGGTTGGAAGGGACCTTAAAGATCATCTAGTTTCAACCCCCCTGCCATGGGCAGGGACACCTCCCACTAGACCTGGTTGCTCAAAGCCCCATCTGACCTGGCCTTGAACACCTCCAGGGATGGGGCATCCACAGCTTCTCTGGGTAACCTGTGTCAGTGCCTCACCGCCCGCACAGTAAAGAATTTCTTCCTAATAGCTAATCTAAATCTACCCTCTTTCAGTTTCAGAATTGGTTGTGAGATTTGACTTCCAGATGTGCAGGCAGAGCAAGGATCAACTTTTTTGCTCAAAATGTCTCGATGCTAAAGAAGCTTTTCAAATAGGGAAGCCTTTAGTTTATTAAGCATGAAAACAAGTTTGAAGAAGAGGTGAAAAAATACATACATGATTCTCCTACTGATGTTTTACAGGTTGCCTGTACTTTATCTGCTGTTTATACATCACATAAATCCATGTGCTATATAAGTAGATTGGAGAATGCCAACTTCTTGTATCAAAACATGCTACTAAATTTAATTTAAAATCCCTAAGATGGATATTATTCACTAAAGGTGCAGTAGAAAAGGAAATATTATGGCTGAAAGTGCCAAGATTTTCTCAAGCTTCTCAAGGAGTTTATGATCCTCTTGCTTTCGTCACCAGTATCCGCACGCATACTGGCTAGTTGTGTAGAGCTGTGCAGAAGTAAGGCTGATCAGTGGCTTATTGCTAAAAAATAATGCTAGTGTTCACTGTGGACTGAACTGTTTTCCAAGCCGTTTTACTCCTTCTGATTTCAGCAAACATGACATTGATTCACAGAGTAGTTTGGATAAACAGTTATTTGGAAATAGCTTATTTGAATTATTTTCGCTTTGGAATGGTAGCAAATGAGTGGTCTTACAAGTTAGGTGATGTTTTTTCTCTATTCCGATTGCATGATTTAAATTTCTAAAGAGAGAAAATGAACAACTGAGAATAATGAACATTGAGGTAGTAATGGGTATTCTTGTTCTTGCACAAACACCCTTTCAGCTCTGGAGAAAGCAGCCATTTCACTAACATTTGTGGAAACAAAAAAAATGGTTCAGTTGAACGTTCACGCATAATAACAAGGCATGATTATTATCTGTAACAGCTGTTTGGTGAGAACTAACATGTAAAGCAGTGTTTTGAAGCGTTCACCTCTTTGTTCAAGAGCATGAAGGTTTTGAAAAAATACAGCCGTTAAAATCATAAAGCCCTGGTGTCCAACAACAAAGACAAAAACTCGGAGAATGTTTGAGGGTTCTGATACTTAATTTAAGCATTCTGTCCAATAACCCATGGGAGCATGCACGCCTGCACACATGCATGGCTGATTTCAGTAGCATATAGACCTCCGAACGCACTCCTTTCAGTGAAGTTCTTAAAGCAAGGAGGAAGTTTTGTAAAATACTTGCAATTTCTAGCTGGTGGGGCAATTCTCAGAGAACAACTGCCAGCTGTTTGCACAACAGACCAAAAGCCGCGTGTGTGCGAGGGAGAGCAGTACCTGACTCAGGTCATAGCACTGGTAAAGCCCAAGTCAAGAAATGTTTAAGCATTCCTGGTTGGGATTTAAGATTCACAGATACAAATCTGTGAATCGTCAATGGGATTTTCATTATTGGATTCGGGTTTAGTTTCTCACTGTAGCAAGCAAGCACCATTTCAGTGGAGTCATAAGAAAAGGTGAACAAATGGCACTTAAAAGTATCAGTTTCATTTAAGAGTACCTTCAATATTGAAAGGTGTGGGTGAGTCATCAGTTTCATTACACCTCCATTTCAGTGACCATCTACTCCCTTTAAATACTGTTTCCTGGACACCTGAAGTGAGAGCCCAGAGGATGCTGCAGTGCAACTGCTCAACAGCCGCATCTTGCCTCCTTATCAGAAGATGCAGCAGAATGTCCACATCCCCGGGTGCAGTGTTCTGTCTGGGATGGAGCGATTCCTGGGGTCACACAGCAAACCTGCTTTCTGGTAGCTATCAAGCGCATAGATTGGGCTGGTATTGTAAAGTTGAGAGAAGCTGAGAACTTGCAAATTGCTTCTTTTCTGTTTGACTGGGCAAAAGAGTTTGCCTCTTACAACTGCCACCTTTTCAGAGTAAGACTGTAGTAATGTGTCTAGGGATAACTTCTCTTGAAGGAAGTTTTATTCATAAGATTGATCAAAAGCAAATAATTTGGGAGTACAAAGGGAGGCTGATTTCTCCCCTCTCCCCCCCATTCATTACGTGGTACAGTTCAAGCTTGTTACCTCCCCATGTAATCTGCTCATTTTCCCTTGTCAGGAGGCGCTCGCAGTGCTGTATTTACAGCAAGGGGATTAGGCTGGCAGCTCTCCAGTGATGCTGAAAACGGCCTCAGTGAGCCCCATTTCAGCTGAGGTTGTCAGCGCTGATTGATTTTCATGGTTGACAGCATTTGAAATGCTTTCAGATTGTGATTTCTCACTGGGCCTGATGTGGGGGAGGTATTTTTATTATTGTTATTAATAGTAGAAATAGTATTATCTGGATACATGTGCAGATAGAGATTACGGGCACAGACTGGCATGAGCAGTTGGTGTCAAGCTCCATGTTGGCAAGGAATAATCTCATCAAGACTTGCATTGCAAAATGTAGCTAGTTCATGGTCTTTCTAGAGTAAATGAAAATTCACCATAAATTTTTATATATTTTACTATTTTTGTCATTGTTGCTTAATAATAAGAGTACTGGAATTTGGGTTCTCTTGTGGGACAACCCATTGTTTTTTGTAACTTTTAAAATTATATGTTAGTTTGATGGAACAAAACTCTCATCGGTTTCAAAGGCGAGCGTTTTATTGAGGTTTTTGCAGAGCTGTTTTGGAGCTACTTCTGCTGAACAAATGATCTGCAGGCTAACAAATTGCAGGGTGACTGCTCTTAAAAGGTATAGCATGTGCTTGCTTGTTTTCTACCCATGAGCATGAATCTTGTGTTTGTCCTTACTTTATTGACTTATTTGGGAAGAACTGCAAAGCCAAAGATTCCTGCAGCTGGTTTGGCTGCCTTTGATACCATCTCTCCTTAACATTTGCTTAATTCTTGCATGGAAAAGTGGTATCCTGGGCCTTTTGTGTGCTGCCTGGAGATAAATTTGGGAAAGTAATTCCTTTTGAGTCTTTTTGAGTTTCCAAGCAATGTACTTTGCCCTGCTCACTGCATTACCTGGTGTGGCAGGAGAGCGTGTTCCAGCTGCACAAATGTTCACATGGCTGGATGCAAGCCATGCCTTTCCTTACCTCACCCTCAGCGTCTCAGCTTCTTTTAAGTGTCTAGCCAACAGCTACCTGTGAGGAAGCTGCCAGATTCCATCTCCTGCAAATGTGATCTGTGGGCACCAAGTGGTCTCGCTTCATGGAGCAGTGTGCTGGCTCGTACCCGCGTGGAGCTGATCATGTGCCATCCTGGGGAAGTGCTGCATAGGGCAGCTGAGCTTGAGCTCCAGAAATACGTTATTGGAACTTGTCTTGCAGTTCTATCAAACACGACAAACCCAAGTTGTATGTAACATCAAATTTAGAAGTATTTGAGTGCTGTCTGTAGACTGGTGGTGTTTGCTCACCCACAGCCCCTCCAGTCACCACAAGGGGCAAAGCACAGCCTTATCTGTTGCTTTGAATCTTGCTCATCACCAGTCATATCTTCAGACATACGGATTCAGGGTTTTTATTTGCCTGGTTTTTGCTCAGTCTTCAGAGCAAGCAGGTATTTTCTACTCTCGTGTCACTTTGGGATGTCATTTCGGGATGTCACTTCGTACGACACCTGTCTGTCCAGCTCATTTTTCAGTTACTTGCTGTTATACTGCACTCTGAGCAGTCCCAACTCAAGAGCATATCCAGATGGGCATTTTATAGACTATCTGCTGAATCCTTGAAACCTGGACCTCAACCTAGGTTTTTCCTATGCCTCGTTAAAAGAACTACTTATCCCAGTGTAATTTCTGTGTAAGTAATGTAACTTCCAAAAATATGAAAAATAAAAGGAAAAATCCATTGAGGGCAGCACAAGAATACCATTAGGGTTTATTTTTAACATATGGAACATCTGTCAGTTTTGTGCTATGAAGACAACATATCCTAATGCTTTGAAATTAGCTTTGTAAGGATAACAATGAAAAGCACACACACAAAAAACCCCAAAGGATGTCTGTTAATAGCGTTGCTCTGAAAAACAGTCTGATCTTTGTGGGAAATGCATTACTCACGGAAATAGGAAATCGCAGTGGCTAATGAGAGGAAGTTTCAGAGTTGGATCAGTCTGCTCATCTTTGTTTGAAGAGATCCCCCCCTTAGCCAGAGAAAAAGGTCTTTTTAAGTTCAAGGCTGAAGTATGCTGCTGTTCATGCAATATTTTTTTTTTCCTACAGTATAAACATTAAGGAAAAATAATTCCTTATGAACATCTTAGTTTAGGTCTACAATCTTGAGGATTTACACATAATGTGTGCCATGTATCACCCCCTGAGGCACACTGGTGATAAATCTGTGACCTTACTTGACTTCAGTAGATGTTTCCCGTAGTGCCTGTGGACCAAGAATCCGTTCTGTAAGTCGTTGTATAAATACGTACCAGAGACCAGCTGCCCCTTCCTCCAAGCTTTTATTAACCTCTAGGTACTGAACTCAGCAGCAAGACCTTACCCATGGCTCTCAGAAGTGGTGGCATTGGCTGAAAGATCCTTGAGAGGGCAAGGCAGGTAGAGACCATGGCAGCTACTGAGTCCTTTTAAAATACGGAAGAGACCCGTGACCTGGAATTTCTTGTTTTTTTCATGCTGTCATGAAGCATATTTAGTAATCCTTTGGCTACATTTATGCAGTCAGCGTTGATGTTGACATTGCAGTGCATTTACAGGAGACTTCTTTCTTAATTGCGGAGAATCACATTTTGGCTGCAGGTGGTTTCCTAATTTATAGACCTATAAATCTGAGACAGATAAATGTAGAGTGAAGCATTCCATCTCCGTGCAAGTGATGGTTTTGTGTGGCAATCCAATGGTAAAGCCAAGGTGCTGCTGTTATCAGCGCTTTCCTGTCAGGGACCAGTAATAGCTACTATCTCAAGACTATGTATTTCTTTAAAAAAGAAAAGCAGTTGTCTATAGAGTGACATATGGTTAGGATCTGGCCAGTTCTTCCAAATGTCTGTGATAACCTTTAGGCAGTTTAAACATACAAATTCTCTCATCTCACACAGGTACTGGACCGCTTTCCTCATTTAAGAAGAAGAAGAGCTGAGCATTATAACCCTACTGGCCCACATAGATGAGGGGGGTAGATTGCCAGGTTGAAAATACGCATTGTTTGCTTTCTTTGAGAGCCACGGAGGATTGCTCGCAGGTAGATAGGTTGCCTATTTTTTTGAAGGATATATCAAGGGACTCTCATTACTTGTTCTTTATTGGATTTCACCAGCTCCCAGAAGGGCAAGTCTGTTGTGGGCAGACTGTCAAGGTATTCTTGAATTCTTGCACTTGTGCAGTCAGTCCCAGCTCTCTCAAACATAGTGGGCCAGGTTCTGCTCTTTCATACTGAGAGACTTCCCTGTATCAGATGTAATGTTTGGTAAAAATACTGTTTTGACAAATTATGGTCAAGTCTGAGGTTTTTTCACCAGAAAGTTCAAAGACAACTGTCCCGGCTCCTGTCACTTCTCTAATCTAGATTTTCCTTCTTTGTAGAAGTGGTACTGCTTAATTAGTCAGATGTCTCCTCTATCCTTTTATACTGAGACAGTAAATGAATTATTATTCTTTGTGTCTTTCATTAATTCAAATAAATGCTTCTTTTAAAAAACCTTTTTAGTACCCTTTTTTTTGTAATAACTCCGCATATGGAATTTATCCCTTTTATGTGTGCAGTGGAGAAGAGGCAGGGTTTGGGAGTGGTAAATTCTTACTTATCTTGGTTGTTGCTGTGACATTTCATGTAGTTTTCCCTAAATTGTAGAATTGTACATGAAAAAGGTATAGCCTGCCCTGCATTGTTGCTCTAGACCCTGTTCAAATCTGGAGTGGATTGAGTAATCATACACTGTATTACTGACTGCATTTGTTCATGTATTTCAGATATTGACTGAAATCAGTTTTGTCTTTCTCATTGAGCTTTTCTAGATGTTTTTTGGTTTGTAGATAATAAGACCCCATCAGACAGTAGTAATGATGTAGAGAACGTGCCACTGACTTACCCAGTATAGGATTTTCAATTTCATTGCTATCAATTTTAGTTGTGTTCACTCTGTCTCTGCAAACTGAACAAAGTGCTGCCCATCACAATGTCCAGGTCTTGTTTCTGGAAGGCTAATCCATCCCAGCGTAAGCCAGGAGCCACAGATCCTTGCAGGCATTTCAATGCCTGTCTGCTAGAAACGTGTTTTCAAGAGGTCAGGTTTTGTTGAGTTTTGTTTGGTTAGCTAGCTCTTTTCCTGAAGCTCCCCCTGCTTTTTTTTTGTTGTTGTTGTTCACTTGGGAGGCTTTAAGTTAGTTGGTCATAAGTAAAAGTACACTACTGTATTCCCCCTCACTTCTAGCTCTTCAAATGCCAGACAGAACACTACTGAACCCCGCGGGAATTTTGCCACTTAGAAGAATCCAGGGTTTGAGCCCAGTGTCCTTTCTGTCCTGTGGAAAGCTCATTTAAGAGTGTTTTGTCTCCTGTTTATGCCTCCCGTTGCTTAGTTTGTGACAGGATCTTCTCATTCTTAGTTCCGTGTTACTTTAATGGCCTCTTAGTGGGGACTTCATGAAACTTTCATTGAAAATGTAGATAAATTATATCCTCTTGTGCTTATTTATCTGCTATACAGATAATACTGTTAAAAGTAAAATATTGTGGTATTACAACCAAAGAATATGTATGAGTTGCAGCTATAAAATAGAAGCAGATTATGATGTACGCATTTATATTGGCTTACTACCTAAAAAACATCACACAGGTTGTTTGTAAGAGATGCTTTGTACTCAGTGATTTTTAAGTATCACAGGAACAGGGAGCAGGAAACCAAAGAGAGAATTTTATCTTTAGGCTCTACTTAAACTCCATCATGAATATAAAAGTGTCAAGGTCAGTTGAACCAACGTGAAGAATAGTGCTTAAAATACAGGGCTTAAAATGAAAACCAAATGAAATTCAGCCTGTCTACTTTGTCCCTATGTGGGTGGCTATTAAAGGATGCATATGCATGTCTTCACATAGGATAAAGTTGGGTTTCTGATTCCGCCAAAGAATAGTTTTGGCAGCAATTATGTCTATCAACAACCATTTATTTTTCCCTGCTTGCTCAAGGGATATACTTAAAGGAGAATGGAGAGAAATAAGCTTCTGTAGTGATCTCCACTGTCAGAGCAATTCATGTTATAGTGGCAATGCCAAATCTTATGTGGGAGTGCTTCTCTTCCACGTTTCTGTCTAATCCAGAGTACACGTAAGTGAGGTTCCAGTGCTCGCTGTGAGTCAGCGTGTCCTGAACTACCGTGATTGACTGAAGGGTCTCTGCAGCAGATTTTGTCTTTTAGCAGGTTTTGTTCTAGACGTGCTACCTACTTGCCTTCTGTAGGTTTTTATCTTGTAATATCTTTTATTATTTTAATTAGCTCTGCCTTCTGTGAAGAATCCTCTCTCACAAATTAGTCACGCTTTACTGGTTGTCACAGGGCAGGTTGTGATAACAGAGCTCAAATGTTCTTTCAGGTAAGGAGTATCTACCCTGTAGTGGACTCAAATTCAACTGTATTCAATTGTATTTAACAATTAAAAGAATATTGCACCTGCATGGTGAAGGATGTTGTAGAAGAATTTATTTGTGCAGATTCTCTGCAGGCTTTGGCTTCAGTTAATCACCTCACATGAAGGATATATTTTTTTGGTTTGGCTTGGTTTGAGGAAGCTGGAAGATGATGCTGCTCTGTTTTTGAGGGAAGGAACATGTGGAGGTGAATGTAGTGCACGTACTGCCAGCACTTTGGTCCTAATGAGCAGCACAACCACAAACAGTCAACAGCCAGTGTTTCTGTAGAGTAACTCGTGCCAGAGAAATCCTATTGTTTCATTTGCTAATTTACAAAATTAGTGGCTGAAAGGAATGCAGTTTCAAGGAAAATACATGAGATATGCAAGGAGGAGAGTGATTTATAGAGCTAGAACAGGAAATCAAGGAAGAGGAAGGCTTGAGAGGATACTGAGAGGAAGGAAGGCAAACAGGCTGACAGTGAAATCAGTTAATTTTTGAATAGTTCTCCAAATGGATGCATAAAGCTTGACTGATGCAAATATTTATTATACTGTAGGGAACAGACTTGTAATGGGAGAGACACAAACAGTCTAAGCTGATTTAGCCCGTTTAATGTGTAACTGGTGTTTTGCACAGGTGGGTTTTTTTCCAAAAATTTTTGCTGGCTAACTGTTAACGTTTGAAAGATCAGTTACTGACCAAAAAATAAGAGCTGTTTTCCTTTTTGTTGATCACAGCCTGTTTCATCTGTCCTGCCAATACAAGCATCCACTTAACTTGATGGGGTGACAATTTTCACACATTACATTCTGCATTACTCTGTTTATCCATTATGCAGAGTACAATGAAATACTCAGGATGGTTACACAGAGTGGTAAGCACACTTTTAATCCGAGATGATGCTCCAGTCATGGCCAGAGCATATATTGGTCTTGAAGTAATGTTAGAAGGAATTTTTACAAAACTTACAGGAGGAACAAAAATCAGCAGCTGCCTGGCCTAGCTTTGAACTTAGCAAGTCCAGACCTTACATTCTCTACGAACTTCAGCCAGGTGCATTGCTAACATGCCTCGGGGTGCTTTCTGTTACAACATGAGGATATGGCTGCAAGGGCTACACTGAAAAGTGAGTCCGTATTTCTTTCATCCCATGGCATGCCCTTCGAGAGGTGCATTTGCATTATTGGTTAGGCAATATGGATTTTTTTTTTTTCTAGTAGCCTATAGTATTTAACTAGCTGAACACCTAGCCCTTAAGATACCGCTGATGTTATATTTTAAAAGTCTGGGTAAAACTTTCTAATATGCCTTTATCTTTTGAGAATGCAGATCTTCAATTTCTAAGTAGATAGATATGCTAAAACAGTTTCACTGCCATGCTGCTTTGTTGGTTTTTTTGCTGTTTGTTTTCCTTTAGTAATAGAAACTTTTCAAAAACACAAGCTTTGTTATATTAGCTTTTGTTACTTATTTTCCTGAGGATAATGTATTTCATTTAATATCACGTATAAGAGTAAATTAATAATCAAATGCATGTTTGAATTCCGTATCTAAACCATGTCTACATCAAAAACAAGAGATGAATGAACTTCACATAAATTGTCATACTTGTCTTAGGGCAAATGTCCATTTTTATATGTGAGGGAGAGGACAAAGAACAAGATCAGAAGCAGAGTATATTAAAACAACACTTAGATTTAGTTAGAAAAAAATAATCTCATCTTTCAGAAAAGTCCAAGAGCTTTTGGCTACTGACTTGTTCTGAAAACCTAATCCAGAGGGGTTTTGTTTTTTAAAAAAGTCATATAATCACCCATTTTCTGTATTCTAAGCAGTTAAATGTTACCTATTTTCTGGGAATTAAATGAACTTGTACTGTGTTTGCCAGGAGCTCAGAGCATGCACTCAGTCAGTTACTGCCCTTCTGTAGGGGCACAATAAATAGTCAAGCTGCAGTCTTGGTTACTCAACCTTTAAGCTAATGTTGCAGTGAATTTTTTTTACAACTGAAGAGTAGATGGATGAAGTGTTGGATTAGTCTGCATTCCTTCGAATGCTTTTTTTTTTTTTTTTTTCCTGAGGCAACTGGAAGACAATATATTGAAATAGCAGCAGTCTTGCAATGATGGAAGTCTAAGGGTAGGTGAGTTTCAAAGACAGATCATATCTTTTGTTACCTTAACTGATATGCATGGGAAAGCAGGACAAGCTTTTGATGACAGTTATTTAATCAGCTGAAATATCAAAACACATTGTTATCTATACAGTGTGGAGATCGTATTTTCTAAGATTTTCATGATAATTCGGTAGTTCTTTAAATACTCCTGTTAAAGTGGGAATGAAGAATTACAGTTTTTGCCACAAGAAGAAGGCAAGCGTTACAAACAGGCTCACCAAGTGCGCTTGGGAGATGTCTGAAAGGCTCCTTCAGTATGTGGTTTTTTGGAGTATTACCAGAGAAACTAGTTGAAATTCAGCAGTGCTTCGGATGCTGCGGTACTGCAGTGATGTCCTCATTTCAAGTTGATGAATGGACTCAATGAGAACAACGTAACGATGGTATCATGTATGGGGGAAAGAAATTGCTCGCTCCCAGTAAGAGCCCTCCTGCCTGCCCTCACGTGTTTGGCCTTTCTTTTAGTGGCAAGCTGTATGAGTCAGCTGCCAAATGCATTTCCCCAGTGTGGCAACAGGATGTATAGTGTATTCCCATCTAGGGAATTCACTCGGGCTCTATTTCTGTATCATTATGAGGGCTCCCCGCTGTTAGATCTATGGCAGAAAAGAGGCAGTCTCTCTTGGGCAGGAATGTTTAGCATCTGATAAAATGATGGCATGATTAGCAGCAATTTGTAATGTGCCTTTTCTTCCTTTCAAATTTAGTTACTCTTAGGAACAACACTGTATGTTTGAGAACTCTGAAATATATATATAAATATGTAATATTTAAGCAGTCTTATTTATCACTGCATACTTTCATTTTTCTTTTGGTTTCTATGTTTGGACAGCATATAAATACTGGTCCCAGAAGGGCCTGTTTAAGCTAGGAAATTGAGTTGACTTATTATCACTGAGATGAGAATTACAATAGGAAGAATGTTATTAGCTTGGAGTACCACAGTCTAACCTCGCTCAAATCCCAAAGCTCCTCATTCTTCACACCAATATTTTAATGGAACATCAGCCACTTGGAACCGGTCTGTCTCAAGTCTCTTGTAGAGCTTCTTGTTGTTAGTGTTTATGGGTTTGTACTTGTTTTCCCATCTTAAAACCTTTTTCCCTGCTGCATAAGCTGTCTGTACAAACAGCAAAACTGACAGACTATAAAACCAGAAGCTGTTCAGTGCACAATTAACAGGTGTGTAATGAGCCAATCTCCACGTAAGCTCCTTTTACATTCTCTAGCTGGTGCTGCAGTGGGGCTTCACCGGGGTATTGGTCATCTGCTGGGTATGCATGTGTTTTTACTTTAAAAGAAATTCAGCGAGAAGGGGAAGAATCCATGAGTTTTGGCCCTGACCTTTCATTTATAATAATCCAAGGGAGCTACTGTAACTTTTTTAATAAATAAAAAGACTTGATAAATAAAAAGACTTTATTAATAAATAAAAAGAGTAGATTGCAAAAGACTATCCAAATTAACATGTGGTTTCATTTACATGCTTTTTCACCATGTGGTTGCATTGTTGTGGTACCCCTTTGTCCTTTCTCATCACTGTTATTTTATATCCTCCACCCCCAAAAAATGTAGGATACCTGTCCACCCTGCTTGCTTGCATATGGTAGAGGTAGAATGGAGGGAGAAAGGCTGCTTGGCAGCCGAAGCCCATGAAACCAGCCTTTATGAAAAACAGAGGTTGGTGGGAAGTGCTGACCCGTTCTCAGTCTGTGGTAGGTAGTGATGGTAGAAGGTAAGGTCCATCAAACAAAATCAAAAATACTCTAGTGAACTCTTTCCTTTAATCTCGCTCACAGAAAAGTTACTCTGGCCTGGTGAAGTGGATTTTTGCCAAAAGGTCTTTCTCAAGACCTCTCCTTCATGCTTCTGGCAGTTGAGGCCTTGGAGGGGATTTTATTTAAAGCCTTTGGCTTTGAGACTGGGCTGTGAGTCACAGGATCTCTTTTAGCATTTCTATGCACATCAGACAGTTCTGAAACAGTGACTCTTAGGGATGTCAGGCAAAATATCAGTAAATCTCATCTAGACAAAGTTGCATTTTCTAAATCAAGCCAGGATATGTCAAATGGATTGCATCAAATAAAAGTCCTTGAGTTAGGATGCCTGAGCCAGACTTACCGTAAGATGATGTAGTGTGATTTCCTGGGCAGAATCAGTCTTCTCCAGCCCGGTGTCACAGTAGTTCCTCTTCTCCTTCCTCAGTTCCCTTAAGTCTTGCACAAGGAGGTTTTTATTGTCTCCCTCAAAGTAGGCTCTTTCTATTATTGGATTTTTGCAATTATTGCAGTTATATTGCCTCTTTTGATTCTTGGTGTGCTGGTCAGGAAGCTTACTGCAAATACCATTCATTTCTTAGTCTTCCAACTTGGAAAAGGAGTTTCAGAAAGCTGGGAAGAATGAGGCACGTAAAGGAATCATTAAAAAAAGGCAAATCAAATATTCTCTGTATCTGCTATCAGCACTAATCATGCTTAAAGAATTTTCTAATATTGTCACAGCAGGCAGAACTTACATATTCCATTTTCTATCGTACAAGTGGTAGGAAAATAGTTGGAGTAGTTCAGTGCTGGGTGAGAGAACCAGAAATGACTCTTTGCAGTCACTCTTGTGATCCAGTACAGCATCTTTCTGTCCATACAGTGTCTGGGGCAGTCCACTTAGTTGAGGCCCATCCAAGCTAACTGGAGATCTCTACTTTGGGTGCCCTTGTTAAGAGGTATTCACTATATAGATTGTGAACATAGTCCACAGAAACAGAATGATGCCTCCCAGAGTGTGCTTCAGATTTTGGGCATCAAGCAAGTTTCCAAGTTAGGCATCTCAGGTAAATGTCTAAAAGTTGGGTGGGACAGTTCTGGGCTCTTTGCTCTCTTTTTATGAGAAATGCTCTTTTACATATATTTGTTGTTGTTGTTTGCTCATACAGGGATATAATTACATACTTTGCTTTCTTTTCAGTAAAAAAATAAATGTAGAAATAAGAAAGCACTAGAAGGGCATAGTTCTGATGTAAACAATACTTTTAGATTGCAAAACTGTCCTAGAATCCTTTCAGTTTCCAAAAAGCAGACTTAAGAATCCACATAAGAACAACTCTCCCATCTGCCTTCCTCCTCCCATTCTCTTTGGTTGTTCTTTTTCCAATTGCTCCCTACTTTCCTTGAATAAGAGTAATGATTTTTATGTCAGCAGCAATGGTGTTTTATTTCCCTTTTGCATGACCGTATCTTTCACGTTTACAGTTTCCATGAAAGAGAACACGGACTTGAAAACAGTTTGGGTTATAGAGTGGAGAGGGAGATTTTCCCTTGGGCAGCTTCTATGCTTTTTCTAAATTAAATTTAATCTTATCAAATTAATTAAGGACAGTTTCCCTTAAACCTGATCTGATCCAGCTGCTTAATGGAAAGACAAGTTAGTTTTGTTAGACTAAAGGAAAGCAAACTATTCCTTTCCTCTTCCTGGCTTTCTGCCATGAAATGAATACCAATACTGACCTAGGTTGTAGAGACAGGAAAAGAGTGACACCGGACCTTTTGTACTACAGTGCTCAAAAATGAAACTGTGAGATTTTGTAGATTTTAGATGTTCAGAACACTGAACAAGGTAGGTCAACCTGTTGTCATATGTTGCCATTTATTTCCAGGTACAGTTGACTGTAGGGGACAGTAGCTGAGAGTTGCTGTCTGAGAGTGATGTGGTAGCCAGAGAGGTGAGTGCTCACAAGTCTCAGTAAAAGAAGGGTCTCCACATCACGAAATTCATCATGGCACTTGGGACAGATAGATGTTCTTGAGCATTAAATATGGTTAGGCTTCAAGATTGCTTTGTTAAGTAGCGGTGGCCCACTGTTGTAAAAGGGAACCCCTGATTTAGGGCACTGCAATTCAATGCATAGATTGTGACACTTCTATGCTATGGCAATATATTCCCCCTCACTTATAAGTAAAGGGAAAAACAGGAGTAGGACAGCTATCAGATTGTATTATGGAAGCAACCTTTAACCTCATGTCTAGTAGCCCTTGAAATTGAAAAGGAAGTTGTATCTGATAGACTATAGGATTTTACATGTGGTTCATCCATGCCTCTGAAATACGCTCCTGCCCAGGCCTGACAAAAAGGCAGCATTGTTATCAGGTGTGTCTGAAACCTGCTTGTAGTCCCCATTGACTGGACAGAGTGCTTATCATCCTGAGCTGTAAATGATTCCCCCAACACCGTCTTTAACTAAGTTTCCAAGCAAACAAGGTTTATGTGAGCGTGCTGTATTTCTGTTGAATCCCCCACCAAAGTATCTAGAGTGGAGAAGTCTGGCAAATTCCAGCCAAAGAGGAGTAGGTATCTTAAAGAGAGGAAGGTCTAGAAAGTTTAATGAAAGCAGGCAACAACATAGAGGAGAGAGA
Source organism: Burhinus oedicnemus (assembly GCA_008921705.1). NCBI lineage: Eukaryota > Metazoa > Chordata > Aves > Charadriiformes > Burhinidae > Burhinus > Burhinus oedicnemus. The sequence continues at coordinate 812,734 of VFFE01007504.1, forward strand.
AGCAACAATCTCACAGGGTAATGGCTACAGCGTCTTATGATACATCAGAGAATCAACACTAGCTCATAAAACTCATACTCAAAGCAGGCTTCATTGGTCTGTTACCCACAGAAGGATTTTTGCAAAGTGTTAGGTAGACACGACGATTTGCAGGTAGAGATTAAATGTAATTTAGATGTTAATGTCTGAGAAGCAGGTACTATCTCACTGCTGTCTGCAATGCCTAACAGTAGAGGAGTCCAACCATCGTGCTGCTGTTCAGGTACATCATAAAGATATAGGTGATACTTTATTCTCAGCAAATATGCCAGCTGAACTTGAAGTAAATGCAGAGATGAAGGTGACATTTCTTAGTGGTAGCCTCAGACAGTTACCTGTGAAACATGACATTACGAGATTGTGAAAGATCTCATTTTATCTTTATGAAAGCTATCACACAGCTGAAGAAACTGCCATGTCTTCAGTGTTGCCAGTTTGATGTTTTTTAACCACCACATTGCATTTACGGTTTAAAATGTTCATTTCTGAAGTAATTTTAAGTTAGGAGGAGGCTCCTTTTTTGGAGCTGTTCCAGTTTTATTCTCCCACAGAAGAAACCCCTAGCTCATTGGTTTATGTCAATACCAGTAAAAGAACATTTACCTGAAACTTGACAGATCTCACCAGGTTGGCCAGGGCTATGTGTATTCTGGTGATAATCTGCTCAATTCAGGCATGATTTCAGCTGGTTTAAATTCCTTTATGAACAGGAGATGCATCCTCCAGCCTGGGCTTGTGCACTGGTACCTGGCTCCCAAGCTACCAGGATTGTCATGTTAATCAGCCTAATTGTTACAATTACTGCCTGAAGACAGAGCTATACAAGGAGGCAGGTGAAGACATTTTCTGGGTGAGAAATCCCCCTAGAAGTTGAAACTGTCCACAAAAAAAATCTCCTTTTGTTTTAATTTTCAGCTTTCTACGCTCTTGCATAAACTATTAATCAAATAAAAATCCTATTTCAAAGTCTACACTTAGAGCACCGAGGTTTAGCTGAAGTGACAGACATAGGTTAACATCCTGCCATCAGAGAACGACTAGAAAAGTCTGAAATATAGCTGGTATGCTTTTTAACTGGAATTTTACAGTTTTCCATTAAGAGGAATAACTGATCTTTGCATCTTATGTTCAAGGAAACAATGCAAGAAAGTTGAAATGTGTCCATTCTCTCAGTAAGAACAATTATCTTTTTGCATGTCCCATTCCCTGCTAGCCTCATCATTGGACTTGATGGTAAATCACACACAAAGTTTAGTCCTAGACCATCACGGTTTGCACTGTTATTTAATTCACCATTCTCCTTTTTATTCAGCATTTATTATCTGTTCTATAGTATAGAGAAGATAGAAGATTACTATGAGCTCTCTCAGCATTGAAATGTACATGGGATTGTTTTGTTTTGGTTTGTTTTTTTACAACTATTCTCAATTCTAGAAGCAGTATCTGAATTAGCTTTCTCTTTAAAATTATTGTCAATGATTTTAAAATAGAGGTGGGGTGCTTGCTGGAGAGGGGAGAAAGGAAGACACTGGCATCTGCTGCCTGTTAAGTCCATTAATTGAAAAGAAAATACTGCTGGTGCCAGAATGTACAGCCCTGCTCCTAATTAAGCCTAGGGAAGCAATGGGCTGGTTTTAATTGAGAACAGCATCTCCCTTAATGGTGCCAGCAGTTAAAAAACACAAATAGATTCAAAGCATGAAGCACATGCAATACAGTGGTGGCCCTTTATTTAGAGGGTCAGTCATTGTGCCGTACTTGGAAACCTGCATCCCAGCACAAGACCTGGAGGAATAATTGGGTCCAAGTTACCGGCAGAGTCATCTCTACTTTCCTAGGTCTGAGAGCTGGGTGTTTACAACACAAATTAGCAGTAGTCATTAGTAGTGTGTCCTTTCAAAAACAGTTAAGGAAGAAAGTAATTCCTGGTAACTTTGGTGGCAGGAGGAAGAGCTGCCGTGCCTTACTTGGCATGTGGCAGTGTGGTTCCAATTAGCGTATTCTTCATATTTGAAATGCTTTCTGCCCAGGTCACCCAGGAGTTCAGGCCTCTGGTGTGTGTACCACATTTCAATCCTGGATCCCATAATTATCCCTACTTATCATAACTGTGTAAAAACAAAAACAAAAAAACCCCTTCATTCTGAAATGATCGGCCATTAGGAGTTTTGTGCCAAAAGGGTCCTAAGCCACTTTTAGCCTGTTTTCTTAAGGGAACGAGGCTTATGTGATTGTATCATCTGTTTTCATGCTTGTCACTCCTGTTCTAAAAGCTTTTGAATCCCCTAGGCAATTTCAGCTGAAAAGTTCAGTGAAAATCGGTGGCCAGGCAAAGCAGAGAGACACAAATTAATTCCCTCCCATTGAGGGGGAGGGTTAGAGGTAAGCTTGGCTACGTTATTAGACATTAATGAATCCACACGGGACACATGCCTCTGCTTCAGGAGCTCTGAGTAGAGCTCCCACTTCTGTTAGACATGGGATAATCAAACCCCAAGCCCTGGAAAATCAGTCTTTGTAAGCCCCACTGCTCACTTGCTTTCTTTGATAGATCAGGGTTTGCCTGGTCCACTCTGGAAAAAATCTATTCATTTCTCCAGAGCAGAAGGCTGCTCCTTTGCCCAGCCATCTGTTTCCTCCCACCCCCCCAGCCATGGAAAAACTGCAACGTTGAGGCTTATCCACCATTTCGAAGCAGCTTTTTGATCCATATTCACTGCCTTCCAACACAGACGCCAGTATCCTTTGCCTAGGCAGTGAATGTATTAGACGTATCCTTCTGTGCCCCTTCTAGAGGATGTGGATCTGTTGGTTTTTTTTACAGAGCATGGCTCTTTAACTCCAACTGTAGACAAGAACAAGACTCACAGCACCAGAGCAGCTGTCTATTTTGTCAGCTGAAATGTCCACCATCACACCAAACTGCAGACATTTAACCAAAGCCAGGGTTTGGGACACAGAAATATCTCAGCTCCATCTGTTGTCTTGCGATTGCTGAGTTAGTTAGCATACTGAGTAACATTTTAAAATCTGAGGTGCTTCTGGAACTACAGATTTGATGAGAATATGTACCTTGAGTGATGGGTGGCACTGACTCTGTGTGAAGGGAAAACACTGACCTCCAGGTCCTGCCTGTGACAAGTGGTAGCTCAGGGTGCTAAATGCTTACACCTGAATGCCTAAAACCAGCCTCTGCTCATTAAACAATTCTCAACCAACACCAAAGAACCTTTCAACAGGACAGTTTTTAAATGAGACTTAAGGTACATCATAGTAGTTTCAAAAATGCAGTTTGGAAGGGGGATGAATTGTGTCTACCTCATCTGGAAGGTAGGAATTCATCAACAGTGAATTTGCTGTCAATTTGGGATTTCTGTCTACTATTTCTACAGCTTAAAGACTGGTTTTGTTTTGGCTTTAGTCCAGGTCGTTTAGTAGCCTGGCTCATCTGAGTTGGACCATAATGACCTGGCTACAGTTTTAAGCTGCTGCTGTGAGCCTGATTGTGGATTTAGACATGGCTTATGTTTTCACGGCAGTGGTCAGTAAGTCCGAGCTGCATGTTGTCAGCTGTTTGTCACAGTACCTGCTGGCTTTTTTTCTTGATTGTATTGCTCAAACTGTTTCTTAAACTTTTTTTCCTGTAGAAATCCAGCCTTTAAATTATTTTGGGGTGTGTTTTCTCACTTTGGCATCCTCAGTATGGCGAGCTTCTACTTTCAAGTTGTTCACATGCAGATGGCAGTAAAATATTCAGTGAACAGTAAATTGGCCAAGAAATATGATTAAGGGTGAGGGGAATCAATATTATTTACAAACTCTGGTTACATTTGGCAAACAGTTTCAGCCAAAAAATAAAAGAGATTTGTTTGGTTTTTTTCCTAAGTACGTGGGGCAAAAGTCTAAGATCCAGAAAATGAAATTGTTTTGGTATGAGCAAAAATGAAGCTTCTGCATGGATTTGGTCACTGACTTCCAAAAAAGTTCTTTTGTGTAGCTCGAAGTTTAAGTTTTCTTTGAGTTCAGCCTATGTTCTGCCAACTGAGGACACTCTCCAGAGCTGAGACCTAGGATGCCTCAAGGCTTCTCTATTTCTCAAGGCCCAGGCTACAATCCTCGCTAACCCTTTGACTTCTCCAGCTACGTCTCTTGAGATTTTGTGGTTTATGTGGTTGTGCTGTTGCAATTTGCGCTTCGGCAATGACCTCTAAGCACAGTTCCAGCTCTTGAAGTAACGTCTTTGACCTTCCAGGCAGAGCAACAGATTGAACTTTATAAACTGACCCCTGTTCGTGACTCGGTAATTCTTAACTGCTGGGACCACATCCTGGGAGGCTGGTATCTAGTCTGGGGACTGCTGACTTGTGGCACTCTTTAGAAAGACAGGAAGGAGGCAGACTGTTTGGCATAAAATAAGCCTTGTTTGCATGTGCCAGAGGATATAGCTCCCAAATCTGACCTCTCACAGAGCTTCTCAAGATGTGCACCAGCCCTGCTTCATGCCAGCCAAGGTATGTGGGAGGCAGGCGCCTGTCCACTGCTGGATGGGCACTGAGCCAGGAGTAAGAGACTTTCTCAGAGACAAGCTTCTACCAGCAGTCCTTGATGTGTCTGCCTCTGAAAGAGGGAAGCTCCAAACTCCCACTGAAGTGGAGTTTGCAGGAGTCAGGAGTGCCACCACTCGCAGGCACAATTTGCCTCTGTGCAAGAGAAAAATGAAACCAGCATACTTTGTATTTTTCCTTCACAAAATGGAAGCTATCTGGCATGTGACACTTGATGGGCTGCTGACCCCTAAGCTAGTGGTTAGGCACTGAACCTGAGGTCAAGAGATCTAGGGGGTTTCACAAGTTTTGCCCCTGGCTTGCTTTTGAGCCCTTGAGCAGCCAGCTTTACCCTGTGGCTCTGTTTTCAGTTCATCCTTTGTCTCAGACATTTAAATTATATGCTCTCAAAGACACAGCCTCTCTCACTGTGTAAGTATGTGGTACCTACCTGTACCAAGCACTGTTTATGGTCTGGCTAAGGAGTCATAATGGAGTGTGACAATCTGGAAGTGACTTTAGTGAGAGCTGCCCCCATACCACGTGCCTGAGACCCCCTAGCACCGTTCCTTGCTGCATACTGTTACTCCATTTCGGCACTTTTCCGTGCTCTGTGCTTCTGAGTGAAAGAACAAGCTGGTGGTTTGAAGGCTCATTCTTGAATAAAACTGCCCAAATAATTTTTTTAACTAATGTGGAGAACAGGAGTATTCTTACCAAAGTGGTTGGGAGCTTCTAAAGAAATTGTTCTGTCATCAAAAGTTAAAATGAGAAAAAAAAAAAACCAAAACAGCTTTCCATAAAAAGTGGGAGTAATTGGTTAAATAATTAAGCGAATCAAAGTTAAATTCATACCTCCAGTAATACTGACTTTTCATTTTCATTCTTGTTCCCTAAACACACACATTTAGACAGTCTTCAGAGGAAAAAAACAAGTGTGGCCAGCAGTTGGTAGAGAAAATTTTCCGTAGTACTGTTTCTTCATATGTAAAGAAAACTGAAAGCAGATGAACTAGTGGGCAGCACTGAGGTGTCTGTATTAGTTGCTTTCCAACTTAACTGTCAGGATGGGTTCTAACTGATGCTTTCTCCATCCTGTTTCTGTCCTGCCAACTTCTCTTTGCCTTTTGTGGGGCCCTTGCCTTTGCTACAGGATGCCTGGGAGGTAGCACAGTGCTTTGGGGAGCTTTCAGCTTCTGCTGAAACAGAGTTTCTAAGATGCTATTTAAAAACAAGGCCTGCATTCGTTTGAGGCTGTGATTGGTGGTCTGGAAAACAAACATGGGTAGAAGCTCCTCTGTGTTTGGTAAGTTAGACTGGACAACATCATCCCTTTCAATTGCTTTCTATTTATTTCTGGCTGACCTCAAGCAGTGCTCTCTTTTAAGACAGGCCATGATGCCGAATTGAAAATCTGCTGCCTTATAATCACTGGGTGTGTTGCAGCAGGAGCAAGGCAGCACCTTTGTCATCTGTTCCCATTTTTCTTCTCTTGCCCGGGGCAGAACCCCACCTCTCTCCTCCGCAGCCTCTTCCCCCGCCTTCCCCAGTGAATACACCTGAGCCATTTGTTCAGAGACTCCCTGTCTGAGATGACTGTTAGCCCATTAGCACAAATGCCAAATCTCCCAGCCCTCCAGTGTGTTTTTTAATGTAGCCCTCTGAAAGTGAATGCTTTATTTTGGGGGCTCTGCTACACAATAAGCTCTCTGGATTCTCCTCCAGGGGACAAGCTTGTCAATCAAATTGTCACAGACAATAATTACCCCCTGCTTTATTCGCTCTGTCTGTCTTCAGAACAGTCAATTAGAGCTATTGATACAGACAAGCTATTCTCACCAAGTTAGTTTTCAGCCTAATTAAAAGGAACCTGTCAGTGCCTTTCCCGTAACCCTCAGGCTTCTAATGGCTTCTCTTTGTGTACAGTGCAGGAACTGAAACTCAGCCTCAGTCTTGGAGACTGAGGGCTTAGTTAAAGTGTAGTCTTTCATCTCGGCGTTTTCCTTGGTTATGGTGAGAGGGCAGGATGGAGGGAGGGAGAAGAGGATTTTCTAGAAAAGACAGAGTCCTGTCTGCCTGGGTTTGTCCGGTGTTTTTAAAATTCATCATGTGGAAAGGGGGGAAATCCTCTGAACTTCAGACTCCTTGAAAGCACTCTGATGGTAAATAAGTGTTAATTCTCTCTGAGCATAGAGACCTTTGAACAGGCAAGTAAGGGCCCTCCTCAGGGATGAAAAGCAGTGTTTTTTCCTGCCAAAGTGTTTTGTTCTGCCTTTTTTTTTTTTAAATTACTAGAACACGCAAAAAGATATGCCAGAAATCTCATCATCTTGAGGATACTGCTGATCTAAAGTGTATTCAGGAAAGTAAATACTTTGACCAGGCTTTCATTGTGATATAAGAAAGAAACTGCCACACTCCACAACTTAAGCTCATTTCAGCAAATTCAGACATAAACTAAACTCGCTGTCCAAACATCAGGAGGGGATTCTGCCATGAGTTTACACCTTCTGAGATTCAGTGTATGGGATCTAGTTTCTGAAGAGACAGTGGGCAAGATCTACAGGCCTCTGCTCCTACAGCACCAAGTTGTACACGTTTATATAAATCTGCTGCTATAACTGTTTATTCCTTTTCTGAATTAACAGTATGTATTTTTATTCTCTTTTCTCTTCCATGTTTTTGCTGCTGTTGGATCTTCTTTTCTTATTCTCTTCCTTCGTGAACTGAAACATACAGGTAAGTGTAAAATCTTGTTTTACAAATATCCATGATCAATATTTCTTTCTTCTTTGCCTTTCCCCTAATTGTCTGCTATATTGCAAGTGATTTTTAAGGCGTGTGTTGCACGGACAGAGAAATAGTAGTGAGAAAGATATGGTATGATCCCCAGTGCTCTATAAATACATGCTCCCAAACAATGAGCCATTTCACAAAAAGAAAAGAAAATTCAAAACCAAGTTAGCCATTTAACCCAGAAACAGCATAAAGTGAGGTAACACAATTCTCTTGCCAATGAAATTGCTAACCCTCCACTTTGTGCCAATGTAATGAAAAGCACTGGAGATCAGAGCTCTGTCTGAAGAAACTCTTTCCTTTCCTTCAGCAAGGTAGACCTCCACAGGAAGTCACAAAATCATTTCCAAATATAATTCAAAATGGGAGTGGGATTTTAAATGTAAGAAGACCTACCTATGTATTTCATCAGTATAGCTCTGAGTGCAAAACTCTTTGCACACTTCACAAAGTTTTTGCTGGTAAGTTTGCTGTAATATGTAAGTTTATTGTAATTAAAAACCTGTCCCAAATCCTTTCCCCCACCCTGCCTCTAATTACCCAGTACATAAAAGGGAATAAGAAATATTTAATTTCTGAAATCTTGGGAAACTTTTCACTTCTCCCACCTTTGAAGATGTGTGGAGGGCCAAAAGGGTCTGTGAGATCTAAAACTGGAGCTTTCAGAGGTGTTTGAAGCCTGGGCTGTTGCACCCGAGTTCAGTAGTGCAGGATACGTCCCAAGCTTCTCCCATCCTCTGTGTGACCTGAGCTACATGCTTTCTCAAAGAGCTGTGTAATTGCTCTGAAGCTCCCTAGTGATGACTGCATCGTTTGGAAGGTGTTGCAGGTATCTCCCACACTACTGCTCTTGCCAGCACTGCAATTTAATTTGATAGCAATTTGTAGGCAACTGGTGAAAATTCAGTTTTGTTCTGAACCTTGTGTTTTCTGCATCCTTCCTCCCCTAGATATCTGTGACTCTGCTGATGTTAGAAAGGCAGAGTAGCCGTCTTTGTGCTGCTGCTCACTCACTAGTCAAAATTTTGTCTAAGTTGGATTAAGTCTTGTTTTAAATGTGTTTACTTCCAAACATTTGGTTAATACAGTACTGCAAAATGATACAACAGTCAAGACGCTTAGAAATTCCCTTTGTTTGAAAAGCTGTTTTGCCACATAAGTGAACTACTAACAAAGGGTAATTTCAAGTATAAAAGCACTCATGTAAACTGCATGTTTCAAAAGCTGTGCGCATATTACAGTTTTAAAATTTGACATGTAACAAAATATTGTCAGTACTGCATGTACTACATATGGAGCATACAAATATCTGAGCTGTAGATCTGAACTGTATCTATAAAAGCAGAGTTTGAAGTGACCTAGCTATGTAAGCTCATGTGCACACATGCATATGTCATCTTGATACACTCGCACAAGTATATATTGACCTTAAGGTGTGTTCATGTGGGATGTTACCCTTCTTGAAAGAAAAAGACTAAGAACAGCTGTACTCAAGCAGGAGATAAATCCATCTAGTGTGATAGCCCAGGGAAGAGTAAAACAGGGCAAGCATATGTGATACTTCCCCCTAACAGTTTTCCAGCTTCCAGTTATTGTCAGTTTAGTGACTTCGTGAGTATCACAGAAGTAGGACATCCAGACTAAAAATTAAACTTACCAGACAAATATGGGACAGAATATGGAGTTTCTGATCTAAGGATTTAAACACAACTTTACAGCAACATATTACTTTCTTCCCAAGTCCCCCACTCCTTGATGCTCCCAGCGCTGCACCCCCTGTCTCCCACCCATGTTAGCTTTCTCTCAGAGGGCAAATAAATAACGTGCACCAGTTTACAGGTTCCTTTGATGTAGCACTCTTAAAATTATTTCCATGTAAGTGATAGTTATCAAATGAAATTGTAGTCAGCACTGGAAAATTCAAAGCAGTTCTTCTGTATCTGGGGAAGAGGGAGGCTTTTCTCTTGCTCATGTCAAAGGCACTACACAGGGCTGTGTCAGAGGTCATTGCATTCCTTCTCCACGGTTTTTACATGTTATCTTCCAGTCTTGCCATTAATGAATACTCTTTCTGGGTTTGTTTAGTTACATGGAACAGTTGGAATCTGTGCCTATGCCAAAGTCTTTGTGACTGTGGGTGGCTTATGGAGCATTAGAAATAAATCTCCTAGCAGTATCTACCTGCTGTCCTTTCCAGTGCACAAGGGATATTGTGAGCCCTAGTTTAATCCTCCTGTGCCAGTGATATTCTCAAGTCCATAGCCAGCACAAATAGCTGGGCGTTACTTTGCTTGCAGAAAGGCTATAATAGGTCATCATTGTGAAATGATGCATTTCAGAAATAATTTGTTGTCCCTTAAGAGAGAATGTTCACTTTGGTTACAAAATGTCATATTTTGAAATGTAGCTGAAGGCAGGCAACATACATGTGTTGGAGGAGTGGAGCTGGACGTGCTTGTGGTATTACAGAAAAAGTAGGAAGTGAAATCACTGGATTTGCACTCTCCTGAAGGAGGCTTCTTTCACATGCAGTTTGCCTGTTCTGTATCAAGTCACAATGGCAATTTGTGGGCTTATGTGGTAGATTTTTTGTTGTCTTCTTGAAAATGAAAGACCAGGCTTTCCAATATAGTAGTTGAGGGGTGTATTCTAGAAAAGACAATGCTCAGTAGAGGCTTCTTCAGAGTAACAGTAAAGGTAAGAGTGATTGAACTGCAGGAAAAAACAAGTAGCAGTATTCCTGACAGTACCATTATCCTTCTTACAAAATGTGCATGTATTTATAAGCACAGAAATTTGGGAAGGTAACACCTTTGAAAAGAACACAGCTCTGGTTTACTTTTGGTTGATGTCAGAGTAAGAATTCATTGGTGGGGGTTGAATGAGATGTGAACTGTCAATTGGCCAGCTGTAGCACATGGAAGATTTCCAGAAATGTTGTCTGCCATTTTTGGCAAACTGTGCCCTTGGGGTGTTGTCAGCTGTGATTGAGAGGTTTAAATACATAAAAGTCCTGTTTAGAACGAACAGTCCCAATTTATAACAAACTTTTCCATAAAAAATCAAACTAGGTTCTGTTTTGCCTCACTAGAAATCCACTGGCTCTCAGATAGTTTAATGACCTTGAAATTTTCCGTCCTCTTTTTCTTCAGTTCCTGAACACTCTTCAGTCTCTGGTGTTTTAACACACTTTATATTGAAACATCTCAAACTGAAGCAAACTTTTCCCAACTTCACAAATAGTAAGGAACTGTAGATCCTGAGATAAACAGAAATCGCAAGGTGGATGAAATCAAGTCAAATTACAGCAGGATGAAGACAGTGTGCATGAATCCTGCAGATTTGAATGAAATTTAGCATAAAAGAGAGAAAATGTATCAAAGGTGTTTTCTATTTCATATATTTATTTAGCTCTTCGTTTCATTTGTTATAAGCAATTAGAGCTTTCCCAATCTAGTATCTAACATCATCGAGCCTTAGCCTGCATTGCCTGCAGTGATAGAGTAGCACAATGTCAGCCGTCTTGGTTTAAAGCCGTATCAAAGGTACTAACACCTCTTTGAATTGCAATATTACCCTTGCTGGTTTAGACAATAAACTTTGATATACGTATGTAACTGTGTGTATGAGGGCTCACATAAATGGTAAATACTCTTGCAGAGCTACTTCACAGCCTTTCATAGGAAAATTCAACTGGAATTTGTAGTTCGCTAAACCTGAATATGTCTGAAAGCTCAGCTGAACGTTTCATATATTCTCAAGTGAATTAAGTGTAGTTGTCTTAAGTTTCTGGAATTGATATGAGGAGTGAAGAGAAAGCATAGATCAGTTACAGAACACCGGGACTTTCTTCTGTTTTATTTATTTCAAAGTGGCATGTGAATTGCTGCCTGCATTGCAGCTATGATATGGTTGTATCAGTAGCAAGTCCTCTTGTTAAAAGTTGCTTAGTAGTTCGGATATTTTCCTTTTTTCTGTCGCTTGCAGCATTCTGAAAGTGTAACCTCTCAGGCTAAGGTATTCCTGCTCAAAGCTGGCTTGTGTGGGAGGGAGGACTGCCATGGTTTGTCGGTTTGCGTGGAAGTCTGTGGTGGAAGGGAATTGACATTCTGTTTTGAAAACTGGAAAACAATTCTTGCAATTTCTTTTGCTATATTATCATGCTGCTCAGCCAAATAATACACATGCATCCTGTCCAACAGAAGATACGTTGTAATAGGTATTTGAGAAATGCAAGCATGTAATTAAATATTGTACCATAACACACTCAAGTGGGAATGCAGTTAACGTCATTCCTTAGCATAAATATTTCTCTTCTTTGGAACATTAATTATACAACATTAATGCTTTCTTAATATGTTTTGTTTTATAGCCTTGCCTTCAAAATACAAACATTACTGAAAAAATTTACTTCTGTAAATTGAATTGTCTTATCTTTTACATGAATTGTCTGAAAATTTATTGGCTGAGTTACTCCTGATTTTCTTAGTTTCTTGTGGCATTGTTGCAAACAGATGTAGAGCTATGATTTTGATCACAATGAGATAAGAACAGGTAAACTAGTTTCATGCTGTTATATCACCTCTGTATTTTGTGTTCCCTGCTTCTATTCTGGCATTTAACTTGGCTGCAAACTGCAGAAATAAAGGAATGCTCAGGAGGAGGAAGCATAGGGGCTTGTAAAGCCTGTGATGATACAGGGTAAAGGGAAAAAGAAATGGTACGTTGAAAAGATGCCTAAAAGACAAAGCAGGCTTTCTTACTAAGCTTGTTTCCCTGAAGTCCCAAGTGGTTCAGTGCGAGCCCAGATATGCTGGCAAGTGGCCTTTCCTATGCAGCTGGTAGAGCAAGATGTTTTGCTACCAAGCTTTGGTCCTTTTATCCTGATGATTGATGTTGTGGTGGGAGGGAGAGAAGCTGCAATACCTCTTCAGTCTGGATACTTGAACATGTATCTGACGGATAACGCAGTGGACAAATGGCCTGTGTTGCGGGATGATTCTGTTTTTCCTATACTGTTATGTGATGATACAAGTGCTTTATTAGGTTAAAGAAGAAAGTCATAATACTTGAGTAAAAGTTACTGCTGTGGGTCTAGGTGCTGTTTCAGAGGCTGCTACTTCAGTTCAGTGACTGTAGGCTCTGCAAAAAGCAGCACTTAAATCTCTCTTGCTGGGAGACTGGTGGGTGTCCACTGATTGTACAAAAGGGAAAGCCTCTTGCCTTTTCAAAGCAAGGCTGCTTTGTTTCCACAAACCTCATTGTGGAAAGCTTTGAACCTAGAGAAGGTCCAAGTGGAGAAACATTGACAAGCTACAGGCTAGCAACGCTGGTCTTTCACTGGCCCTCTCTGTGCTTGCCCTGCCGGCTTCCCTGGCCGCTTTCCTGAGAGGATAACATCATGCACAGCTTAGAAAGTTCAGCCACAGCACATTTTTATACTCCAGGGATCCAGCTGAAGGCAAATCGCTGTCCCATCAGGAAAGGTACAGGACACCCAAATATCACAGTTGCTTCATTTATAAGTATTTATTTAGCCAAGTGAGCGACCTGAAAGCCATATTAAGTCTCAGTGGAGTAGAGCCTGGGTGATGAACAGTTTTGCCATATCTTACCACATTGTTTCTCAATTCTTAAAGATACTCTGCTGAATTAAAAATAGGTGGAGAGAAGGTTTCATCTCTTTCTTTCCTTGTCATTTTTGTTCTTTTTATTAATTTTTGGAGAGACTTGAGCTGGCCTTGGATCTGGAGGGACAGAAGATTTTAAGAGAAAAGAAAATGAGAACTCTTCAGCCTTGCATCAATGAATGGGCCACAGACACTGGTTTGCATTTGTATGTCTCACAGAAATGTGCAATGTAATTTTTTCTTCATCCTGTGGGTTTTGTGGTCCTGAAGATAATTACTGAGATTGGGAAGTGCCTGGCAGTACACTGGCTAAAACAAGGCATTCACATCTGGCATTGCTTAAACCTCCTACATCCCTCTAGAATGCATTTTTGCAAGTCTCTATTACCCTGGTAAAACCATGGCAATCATTCTGATTTAAAAAAAAATTAAAAAAAACTATTTAATGAACCAAATTCAGAAAAGTATTTATGGCTTTCCCTTCTGAATATCAATGGCTGGCAGCATCATATTGAGAACAGACTAAACCAATTCATCTGGGTTCCCAAGAAAAGTCATTACATGAAAATGTACAGTTTATTAATACCAGCAGACGGTCCAGTAAGACAAGCAAAGATGTGTTCCATCTCTTGCCAAAGAGTAAAGAAAGGGAAGGGAACAACAAACCAAAATCTAGAGTTTATTACTAGATGCTTTGGGAGCTCAAATGTCCAGAGAGAACAAATGAGCAATGTAAGCCATTAGAATAAAACAGTGGACTCGGCATCTTACCCTTTTTCACCAGGATAACTCCATTGACATCAGCTGAGATAAACTATACTAACTCATAGAAAATCATACCCATTACTTACAGTTCTCAAAGGCTTAAATTATTCTGATATCGCATCTCTAGCCCTTGTATTCTTCCCCTGGAGAGTGTGTTTCTGAGCAGATGCCAAACAAGTCAGAAGATGAAAGACCATTCAGCCCCTGATATATTGTAAGGGTGGAGGGCTGTCAAAAGGTTTGAGAATCACCATGCCAAACACTGACCTACTCTCAAAATTTGTGCACAGATCTGATTTTACCAACAAACACCTTTTTAATAATTTTATTTCCCAGTTCCCTGTAAAACCTCTTTTTCTTTTCCTATTACAGCCATCATTATCATCAAAATAGTACCAAGCTGCACTGCTGCAATTTTCCCAGGCTCGTACAGCAAGAACTTGACAGGGATGTGACCTGGTTTGTCTTGCTCCAGCCCCAGATACATTTTTCTCTCATTTTCCTGCTACTACTCTATAGTCCTTTACGAGTATTTTCCTGCCTTGGGGTGTTGTTTCGTCTTTCTAACCTAATGTAAATAAGTAATTTAACTTGATTAACAAATATAAACTGGCAAATATGTATGTTTTTAAGGATGCTGAAACAGATCTTACTAGGGTTCTTAGAAGCAAATGTTGCTGGTGGTGCATTTGAGTATTACTCAGTTTAGCTTGCTTTTACAATATTTGGATCTATAGATAAAGACTGAAAATTTAAAAAAAATTAGTAAAACCACCCAGTGAGTTACCTTGTTGTATTTTACTGTATTGTTGTTCTGTAAAGACTGCTAAGTTTCTCAAGATGAAAGAAGTAAAGATGCAGAACATCTGGATGTTGCACAGATCTCTTCTGTTTGCGTAATGATTTACTGGTACAGTTGACCAACACGAAAATTAATTGTTGGGCTTTCCCCTTTTCAGTTTCATTTATTTCTGAAGAGTAGCTTGACTAGTAAAAAATATGGGGAGTGGGTTAACTTTCTTTAAAGTCTTTAGGAAAGGTGGAATTTGGCAGCACTGACACTAGATCCTGTTTTGCAGGGAGTTTTTTGCATAGAAATTTGACTGGTTTGAATGTGGATGCAGAAGCCTTTGCCTGAACCTATTAGACCTGTAATTTTCTTCTGGTCTTTCACTGAACCTTCAACCTTCCTGATAAGGTCAAATAGTTCTTGTGTAGGGCCAGTTCAGTTCTTCAGGGGAACTCCTGACTTCAGCTTATTACAGCCTATTACAGAAATGATTTAACCGGCTATAAACCTCATCTGTTTCTCTCAGCAGTCACCTGCTGGAGGGTAATAGCAAAGGCAGCTCGTAGAATATTTGGTTGGGGTTTTGTTGCAAAGGCTAAATAAAATTACCTTCGTGAAGTATCTGCAACAGAATTGTATTTCATTCAAGTCACTTTTAGGAAAATTGTGATGTGCCTGCTAACAGCAGGAGAAGATCCCCTCTAAGGCTCTAACTTAATATGTCCAAAAATACACAGGAGAAAGCATGTTACAAAATCAAATCCTGATGGCAAGTAGTGTGAGACATCCTCCATTGTTTATAGTGTAAGGTTACTGCAGGGAATTAGCCATAGCTTGTAAAGCTGAGTACGAAGCCACCGTTTAATTTCAGATTACGTTATCTGCTTTTAAAATGCTAGTCATGATGCATCAGTACTCCAGTCTTTATTGCTATTAGTAGAGGACAGAAACTGATAATCAGTTCCATGTATAGTAAGGAAATTCAAGTTTCTACTCACAGGTTTCAGCTTATGGGTTCAAAAGTCACTTAGGCAAGAATACAGTGCACTCGAGAGCAAGCATTTCACTTTGGGGTTTCTTCAACCATACCCTTAGGCTTAGCTTTGAACTGACATGGGCCACAATTCCCCTGCCCACTCCTCAAACTGCTGTCTGGCTGTATTCCCTGTGCATCCTGCTCTAAAAAGCCAGTAAGGAAATGTTTGAGTGGAGCAAATGTTGTGAGACAACACAAATTAATGTTGCTGCTCAGAGTTTCCAAGTAAACTGTTTTAATCTGTTGCTAACAAAACCCTTCTCACCAGGCCCAGGGGAGTCCCTAGATGTTCTCCATCAAGACATGTAAACAGCAGTGACTGGTGCCATTCTGCAAGTGAGAAGATTAGAAACTGCTATTTATTTGTACATCAAAATACTGTTCGTTTGTCACAGACTCTAACCTAGGCCTTGGTCAGTCTGATGTTATTTGACCCCGCTGGCCACTAGACAGCCTTTTGATGCTGTGCATGATTTCAGTGTAGTGGAGTCCGACCTGCAGCCCCACACTGATGTGAACACCCACTGGTGTAGCTATGTGGGATTGCCAGCCTCTGTTTGTAGCACTTTCATTTACTCTGAGCAGTCGCCGTGGCTGTGGGATGTACCTCCACGTGCAGGAAGTGTCTTTGGGGCTTTATCCTGTGGATTCCATATTTGCTGCTGGAGCCAAATGGATTAATAAGCTGGGATTTGAAAATAGCACAGCACTTCAGCTGTGCGCATCCTGCATGAGTTGGCAACCTTGTTTTTAAGAATGTATAGTTGGACAGGGAAAAGTATATGGAACTGCCTCTGGTTCTTGAATTTTTTTATTTTTTTTAAATCGTATTGGCTTGATAGTTTTATCGTGGCAACAGTTTCCAAGATGGGCTTTTTGCGAGTTTTACAGCCTTGTCTACTGCATCAATCACACAGCCCATCTCAGGCCACAGCAGTCAACGACTCAGCCAGCATTAAAATCAAGAACTTTCCTCGATAAGCACGTTCACCTTTTCGTCAGAACAGATGGCAGTACTAATCCAACGTTTGTTCATAGCAGTGAATGCGCTGTGTCACCTTAGCAGGCTTTGTGCAGCTCTGGTGTCTGCCTCAGTTGACTGTCTTCTACCACCGCTGCAGCACCATTCGAGTTGCCATCATCCCTGGTGGGCTCACTCCATCCTGCAAGGGGAATAAGCTCATAGGTGCTTATGAGAGGAAAGCAGAAAATGGCAATGAGGAACTCGCTGTATCTCTTCCTTTTCATGAGTATTGGAGGTTTGGCACTAATAATGAGTGATTTTCATCAAGCAGATTCTTGAGCTTTTTTCCCTATTTCCCCTGCCTCTGTGACATGTAACTAAAGCGAAACAGTGCATTAGAGACAATGGATAAGCAACATGGTACTCTGGTGGGAGGGAAAATGGTGTATTGATCTGCTTATAAACTGCACAACAGAGTTAAAGTTTCAGTGCTAATAATATTAGTAGTAGCATATAGTAGCAGCTGTCTGTAAGGAAGCAAAACATACAGTGTGAAGAGCCCCATTATAGAGCTGGTGGTTTAGGGGGCAGATCCCAAAAGTGTTGTGATTATAGTGGACTCAGTGCCCCTGCTGATCTTGGAAACTAAACTGTCTTGGGCTTGTCCAGTACAGGGATAAGAGGCTGCTTGGCAACCTCAGGTATTGTAGGCAAAAAGCGAGGAGTCCAGACTGAAGAGTTGTTGCATATTAAACACTAGAAATCAAATGAACTCAAGTACTTAATTCACCCTTATTACCACTGCTGAGCTGCAAGTTGTGCAAAAGAAGGTATCTCAAAGTCCTCTGTCCTGTTACTTGGAGAATTTTTTTAATAACTTACTATTTGTCAGTTAGTACTTAGATTGCTACCTAAGAAAGATGATTGAATTTACTCCGGAAATACATGCTTAATAATCCTGAACTTTCTAGGTGGTATTCCTAGTGTTACACTAAGACTAACAGTGATGACCACAGTCCAGACAAGAGGTGGGTCTGGCTGTTGGGTGCACTAAGGGACCCCCTGCAGAACCAACCTCCAGTGCAAACCAATGGGAAAGTAGACCAGAGCCAGGAGGAGAAATAAGGAGCTGGAGAGCCTGAAGGGGACTGTGCAGGTCAGTAAAGAGTTTGGGAATATGAGGTCTTGTGACTCCAGCTTCCAGGAAGGTAATAAACCATTAGAACCTGCTGTCACAGCTCCTGACTGGCTGTTAGGACTTTAATCATACATCTTCATTTTGAGTTCAGCAGGCAGATAGCTGGCTTTTTTACAGCATTTGAAGCAGAGGAGACTGCTGGAACATGCAATTATTTGCTTAAGGTGACAGACATACTTGGGTCCTGGAGGACAGTAGTATTTGAAAACTGGCAACCTCAGACCTGTTTGTGTTATGTAGAGGCACCTGCCTGGGGTGATGATACCAGGAAAAACTGTGTGAGAGTTTGGAACAGTGCCAGTTCTCTCTGCCAACCCATCTCTCCATGGTGCTGCTGATGTGGCATCCTGTGGCTGTTCCACACAGGAACACTAACTGGTGGTCTTGAAACTTGACTACATGAAATGGTGGAGGTAGACATGTCCTTTGGTCTTCTCTGTAATGGTTAAAAGCGTTTAGGACAGGATTGCTGAATTTTTACCCGCATCTGCTTAGGCAGAAGTTCAGCATAGTCTCTAGTTCTCTTTGGCCAGTGACAGTTTTGCAGCTGGTTTCTGAGACAACTTTTCTCTTTAGACTCAGTCTGATCTAGGAAAAGGAACTAGTCTAGTTTTTCCCAGAAGTTTCTTGTATCTTTACTAGCTAAACCATCTAACCCTTTTCTTTTATGATTTTTTTTTTTAATTATCACAGAGTGCTGCAGCTGCCCTTTTACTTTTGTGTTTTTATATCCTCAAATACACTGCTCTTTGAAACTACCTAAGAATGGTTAAAAATCTAAAATCTAATAGAGCTAACTTTTTTTAAGCAGTGGAAGCCCAAGTACATTCCCCTCTCCTTCCTCTTCTAACCTATCTCTCCCTCTTTTGCTATACTTTGCCCATTGTTTATTCCTTTCCTTTTTGATTGTCAGGTAGTAAATTCACCATGAAGAGTGTCTGGGATGCGCAGAATAAGTCCCTCTTCGCATGGTAGGGATCTCTGTTAGGGAGGGGGAGGCAACGAGTCAGCCTCCCCTTCACCCTCTCCCAGCATCCTCCAGACAGCTGTCCATCAGGGTGAGCAGCATGGCAGAACAGATGGTAATTACACACGCTTAAACTACAGGACCTTTCTCCTCTAGAAGCTGGAATCCTTGATGTACTTAGGGAAGTAATGTGTATTCTGCCAGGACCCCAGGCAAAATATTTACCTTCCTTCTTGTTACAAAAATGCTTATTTTTAAATAAACCCTATAGTCTGCTTTCCCCTGTTCTGTGCATCCTACTCCTGCCATGACATTGGATACTTAGGTAAACGCAAGTAGGGGAAGTGGTCACTGAATGAAAGAGCAGTGGTGGGTGGCAGATACAGTATGGTCTTTTCAGACCACTGGTGAATAGTTCTGAAAAAATGCCTCTTCTTACTAACGTTTTGTGAAAATGAGAAGAAAAATATAGGGAAACGTGTATGTGGTTAGCATTGTAAATGATTTGGCTGTAACTCTAAGTCTTTAAAACAGTCTGTTAGAACAAGATTAAGGAGCTACCAGAGGTTTATAAAGTCTTGCTTGATGCATTGGCACTTTGAAATGTCGCATGCCATCTCATAAGACACTTTCTCGCTGGTTATAGCCATGAAGTGTGCCCATGCAAAGATGCTGAGATCATATATTTTTAATACACATGTGCTTTCCCAAGTGTCATTTATTTGGGATACTGTGTAAAACATTTCAATTTATCTTAATTTCATCTGATTTTATTGGATTGCAAAGAGCTGTTAGTTCCTCATTTAGACTGCCACAAAGCATTTAAACAATTGACAATTATCTAACAAGCAACAGGAATAGCTCTCTTGCTGGGCTGAAGGCTGAAAAGCCCATTTGAACCTTTGCAAATGTTAGCACATGTAATAAGCTAACAATGAATTTGAGTTTCTGCATGTTCAGTGGGAACTCTTCCTAATTGATGGTCAATTCCATTTTTCTTCTCAATCCAGGAGAGGTAATGAGACCTGGATAGTGTTTGGAGTAGTCCACAGAGAGCCTCTCTTTAGAAGCTGTTCCTTCTTTCTCCATCATGAGGCTGGGCTGAAGACTGCCTCCCATTTGAAAGGGTTAGCATCTGAAATACATTATTTAGAGTTCCTGTAATTTTATTTACAAGGAAATTGGGGTTTTAGACAGCAAAATACTACATTTCAGTGTCAACTTTAATCCATTCTCTGGCCTAAACAACCTCAAAAGTGCTTGCTGCCAGGTTGGGGAACTGGAAGCATGATTATAATTAGCATTGGACAAGGCAGCACAGCAGTCTGATTCACTGCTTGCCCAGACATTCTCATCTGGAAAGTAGGCTTGATGTCTTGACAGCAGTCCTTCCTTTGGCATAACTAAATCCCATGCCTCATTTATTTGCCTTTGGTACTTCCATGATACAGATACTCACGGTTTTATGTTTTTAGTTTGTCACTATGTGTGTCTGAACATTGAGTGCTAATTACATCACACAGCTGCTGAAGATCAGCCAGCAATGTAACGCCTCAAAGATACAGAGCTCTACCTGAAGGCAAGATTGGTTGAGGTGGTTTATTTTAAAGGAGCTTTTTCTAACTTTCCAAATTCAATTTCTGAGTCCTGGCTGAAAGCTGGAGTCAATACTAAGGTTAACCTAAGAACTGCTAAGAAAGCTACACTAGAAGTGCTTTTTCGGGGAAAAAAACCACCATACCGTCAAAGTGCTCTAGCTATGGAATCAGCTGTACTGGCAAAGCTGTTCTTTGTACTGTTTTAGTAACACTTCTGCCTGGAGTGCACACACATGAAATGAGCTTTCCAACCAAAAGCATGTGCTGCCAGTATAAACATGTCGGCACAGAGGGCCTTCTGCTGGCACAGCACTGTCCCACAAAGACCCACCTCTTCTCACCCTTCACAGAGAGGGCTGTGCCAGCAGAAGCCTATGGCCTTATTTTAGCGGACCTTGTTTATTCATCCACTTTTGTAAAAGGCCTTGTGATGCTGAGTATAGTGTGGCACAGTGCTGTTCATGAACCCCAGCCTCTCAATGTCAGTCTGTCTATTAATCCTTGCTAAACCTATTAAGCCCTGCCTCTTACTACAATTCCCACCTGCTCCACTCCACAATACATGTTGTTAGGGACAATATGAGAGTGTATATCTTAGTAGTTGAAATTTTCACAAGTGTCTGAGTGAACTTAGTGACTTAGGCTCTTGAGACTTCTACTGTGTGTAGCTCTTAGCCTCATTCAAGGTCTACAGCCTTGTATTTATATTAACTGATCACTTGTATGGATAGGTAATCCTCATTATATTGTTTGCAGACAGACTGAGCCAAATCATCACTGGTACAAATCAATATTACCCCAGTTTCAATGAAACAAGGTCATTTACACCCCAGTGAGGATTATAGAATCATAGAATTGTCTAGGTTGGAAAGGACCTTTAAGATCGTTGAGTCCAACCATCAACCTAACACTGCCAAAACCACCACTATACCATGTCTCGCAGCTCCACATCTACCTGTCTTTTCAATACCTCCAGGGATGGTGACTCAACCACTTCCCTGGGCAGCCTGTTCCAATGCTTGATAACCCTTTCAGTGAAGAAATTTTTCCTAATATCCAATCTAAACCTCCCCTGGCACAACTTGAGGCCAGTTCCTCTTGTCCTGTCACTTGTTACTTGGGAGAAGAGACCAACCCCCACCTCGCTACAACCTCCTTTCAGGTAGCTGTAGAGAGTGATAAGGTCTCCCCTCAGCCTCCTCTCCTCCAGGCTAAATAACCCCAGTTCCATTAGCTGCTCCTCACAAGACTTGTCCTCTAGACCCCTCACCAGTTTCGTTGTCCTTCTCTGGACGTGCTCCAGCCCCTCTATGTCCTTCTTGTAGTGAGGGACCCAACACCGGACACAGTATTCAAGGTGAGGCCTCACCAGTGCCGAGTACAGGGGGACGATCAGTGCCCTGGTCCTCCTGGCCACACTGTTTCTGATATAGGCCAGGATGCTGTTGGCCTTCTTGGCAACCTGGGCACACTGCTGGCTCCTATTCAGCTGGCTGTTGACCAACACCCCCAGGGCCTCTTCTGCCAGGCAGCTTTCCAGCCACCCTTCCCCAAGCCTGTAGCGCTGCATGGGGTTTTTGTGACCCAAGTGCAGGACGCAGCACTTGGCCTTGTTAAACCTCATGCAGTTGGCTTCAGCCCATCGATCCAGCCTGTCCAGATCCCTCTGCAGAACCTTCCTGCCCTCAAGCAGATCAACACTCCCGCTGAGTTTGGTGTCATCTGCAAACTTACTGAGGGTGCACTCAATCCCCTCATCCAGGTCATTGATGAAGATGTTAAAGAGAACCAGGCCCAAGACTGAGCCCTGGGGAACACCACATGTGACCGGCTGCCAAATGGATTTAACTCCATTCACCACCACTCTGACCCCGGCCATCAAGCCGTTTTTTTACCCAGCGAAGAGTGCACCCATCCAAGCCATGAGCAGCCAGTTTCTCCAGGAGTATGCTGTGGGAAGTGGTGTCAAAGGCTTTACTAAAGTCCAGGTAAACAACATCCACAGCCTTTCCCTCATCCACTAAGCTGGTCACCTTGTCATAGAAGGAGGTCAGGTTAGTCAAGCAGGACCTGCCTTTCATGAACCCCTGCTGACTGGGCCTGATCACCTGGTTGTCCTGCATTTGCCACATAATGGCACTCAAGACAATCTGCTCCATAGCTTTACCTGGCACTGAGGTCAGACTGACAGGCCTGCAGTTCCCCGGATCCTCCTTCCAGCCATTCTTGTGGGTGGGCATCACATTCGCTAACCTCTAGTCAACTGGGACCTCCACGGTTAGCCAGGACTGCTGATAAACGATTGAAAGTGGCTCGGTGAGCACTCCTGCCAGCTCCCTCAGCACCCTCGGTTGGATGCCATCCAGCCCCATAGACATGTGTATGTCTGAGTGCTGTAGCAGGTCCCTCACAATTTCCCCTTGGATTATAGGGGCTTCATTTTTCTCCCTTCCTTGTCTGCTAGCTCAGGGGGCTGGGTACTCCGGGGAAAAACTGGTCTTACTGTTAAAGACTGAGGCAAAGGCGGCATTAAGCACCTCAGCCTTTTCCTCATCCTTGGTCACTATGTTTCTACCTCTGTCTACTAAAGGATGGAGATTTGGTGCTTTATGACTGGGCTTATCAGCGAAAACGTTTCTATGGAGCATTTGAACCCCTAAACTCTGTTCAGAGAATCTGTCACACTGCCACGTTTTAGAAACTGCAGCCTCAGGTGGCTTCCCCTCTTATAGCATAAGTATATGTCATATGGTATGTGCATACAAAATATGCCTGAACTATGAACAGCAGCCTGATTTCATGTATGTTTGAAGCAGCTATAACACTGCTTGTAATTTGCTATAGGGAGTTACTTGCTTTTCAGTCATCCCAGAAATGGGGGACAGAAAACAGATCACTGTTACTGCATGTTCTGATAGTGAGCATACAGGCTATCACACCAGTTCCCCCTTCCACATCACAACATAAATTTTCCCAGTTCTTTCAAAGCAGTTATGGATCTTTCCACTTTTTGTCAGTCTTGTTCTGTGTGTGAGAAATGTTATAAATGGCTTTATTTTCAGAAGAGTATCCTTTTGCTCATCTCTGCCCTGAATACAAAGAGATCTTAAGACAAGTATCAGGTCTATGAGCAAAGCCAGTGCGTTTCCAGCAGGATTTCTTCTGTGCATTGAACAGCATTGTCAGTCCATACGGAGAAAGCTGTACTATTCCATGCCAATACAGAGTCATTCTCTCTGATCTGAGTATTACATTTTTCATTTGTGTAGAGAAATATGCTGTGCTGGGGTTTCTGCAAATGTCATGTCTTGCCACTGTCATGGGAAGTTTGTCAAAACCATAGTGCTGAGGAAGTAGAGAAATCCAATCTGGGATTTACCTAGGACTTGTCAGAGTTGCTGGTGCTTTGTTTCCATGTCAGACAGGCAGTCGGGCAGCAGGAGGGAGGGAGACGAATGGCTCCATTTCTTCTCCTACTTGGAGTGACTTGTTAGCTAAAGTAAATCCTAAGGTTAGGTTTGGAGCACCGTTTCTCCTCTGCTGTGCTCCCCAACTTTGGAATGGACCCTGAGATGTTTAATTAGAAAAGCTACTACTATCTTTAATTCCATGCCAGATTCAGTTCAAGACCACTGTTGCTTACCAGGGCATGAAATCAGAGGTCTGACTCCATGTGAGGGAAGATCAGAGGTGGTGGTCAGATGTTGGCTGAAGTTGGCTCTCCAGCTTTCAGAATTAAGTGGATCTGCCATCCATGTAACAACTCAAAGGACTTTCATGCCTCAGAGAAAGGCCTTTTCCTTCACAGATTTCTAATGCTTCAAGAAATAAGGCTTTTTCACATATAGTGGAGCTTTTGCCCTTGAAGAATCTGTTATCTTTGTGCTCAGGCCCTCCCAGCCTCCCTTCATTGAAACCTGAAATGATCCTGATTGGAGGGGAAATCTTAAAAAACAGGACTGGGACTTTCATTCCCTGCCCTACCCTTGATCTGCCATGGCTTTCAGCAAGTTACTTTACATCCTTAAGTGGCTGTTTTCCTTCCCATCCCCTTCCTGCTTTATCTGTTTAGGAACCTAAGACTGAAAATTATGTCTTCAGCTGTAGGTGCAGGCAGTCATACACTAAGTATTTAGTAGAGAAGAGTCTGGAAAACACCTGCTTCAGATGTACACGTATCTATGGGCTGCCAAACGCTTTCCAGTTCCCTGAGGAGCAAAACCCAGAACTGTGGGCATCACCAGTGGTTTAGATCCTTGAACAAGCAGTTTGCCCAGTAAAACCCTAGGTCGCTGTAAAAGGGAACTGTGCTCCCTGCTAGAGAGGACAGAAAAAGGAAAAAGCCTGGTCTCAGCCATGGAGAAAGCTTTGTCCCTGCCCCCATCAGGGACCAGTGGGATGGGTATTATATATTCTGTTTGTGGCAGGGTTTGTATCTGTCTTGGTGCTGTCCTACTACAAATAAATATTAATAGGTGTAGACAAAGGTAATTCAGGGGTTTTTTTCATGCTGAACTTGTATCTGCCTTTCAGAAGCGCTGAGCACAAACCAGCAGCTCTCAGTAATTCCATGTGTTCAGAGCTTTTAAGAATTACCAGGCCTTCAACGTTCTCCAACTAGCACTGGGGGCAGGGGGGAGTAAAATAAGTGAATAATTCTCAGAAAATGCACTTTTTCGTCTTTCTTACCTGGTCCTCACCATTCTGTACAGCATGAAGTGAAGGAATAAAGGCAGAAGAATTAAGTTTTGGAGATGATCAAATGCATTGAAAATTTGAACATGGCGGTTTAGTAAGCAGTGAGGGGCTGTCCCAAGGCAGCTGACACACTGATGGCTCAGTATAAAATGCAAAGGAGAGCTTTTAAATAAATAATATGTGAAAAGAGCTCCTCCAGCCCAGTTTTTATTCAGCAGGAGGATGGATGCGAAGGAGCTGGAGGGGGGAGGGCCCATTTCCGAGCTAAGCAGTGGTGAAAATATGCTTATTCAAATGTGAAGAATTTTTAATTGGGGGAACGGAAGGCTGAGAGCAGGCGGGACAGGAACAGTGAGAGCAAGGAGGGGGCAGCGCGATGGAAAGACAATTCTTAAAGATGCATTAAACTGCAGGGAGCCTAAAGTAGGCTTAGAGATGAGCCTAAGTAACTGGGACAAAGTCTGCTCAGAAGCCACAGATGGGCCTTGGCTTTCACTATTATCTGCTTGAACTCACAAAGGAGAGGAGAGGGAGGGAAGGGGGCAAGGGGAAGGTGCTTCCTCGCCTCCCTCTCCCTTGCATTTGCATCGAGAGAAAAGTATTGTTCCCTTCCACTTGCACAGAGGCGAGCAGGAGGGTTGGAGGGTGGGAGAAAGCACCAGCTCCCGGTAGCTCAGGGGATTGGACAGCCCGGGATTCTTCCATCCTGCTTCTGCCAGGCAGGGTGTTAATGTGGCGTGAAAGCAGTTTAAAGCCCTGGGCCCCTCTCTCAGTCAGCAGGGTGTCCCATGCAGGCCAAAGTCCCCAGTGGGTGGCTGTCAGTGGCAGTTCGGTCGGTTAGGCAGAAATTTATTAGTATTATATTTTCCCCCATTTTTTTTGTTAGAGCAGCGGGGAGAAAGTGACAGCTGTATTAGGGGCTGAAATGCCTCCAAAAGGGATCAGAAGACATCTGGAGAGAGGGCTTCTGACAAAAACCCCTTTCAGTATGCCTCAGCAGCAGCTTCCAAAGATATCATGGAAAAGAAAAGAAGGGAAGGTTTACTGCTTCTGGAGGGCTCAGGCTCCTGCCTTTTTATTTCTCTGTTTCTTTATTCCTTTCCAGCCTTTCACAACATCAGCATCCTTCCCGTTAGCGCCCCAGCGCCTGAGAGAAGAATAACCACTCCGCTCCCTCCGCTAGCTTGCTCCTCTCTTGCTCTTTGTCTGATTTCCAAATAACAAAAATTGGAGGCTTTGAGGAAAAACGTTGTCTCAGAGTCATGTCTGAAGGCAAGTCCTCCCACAAGGCAATGCTGAGTTTCTCTGCAACCAGCGCTATCAGACTTGCCAGAAATATTTTAAGCAGTCAAAATGGCTTTGTACTTTTTAATCTCGGTCCCTAACCATCCTTCCCCCTCTCAAGTCCCATCGAGTTCAGCTGTGGAGCTTGGGAGAGAAAAAAAAAAAAAGAAGGAAAAAACCAGCAATCACTTTTATCATTAACCCATTCAGCTGCAAATCCCCCTCCCCAAAGAAAATTCACACACAGATTTGCATATGCAATCAACTGTATTCTTTATTTCTATAGTGCCTTTCTTATTAACCTCCTCTCTCAAAGGAACTCTTCAGGAAATAAAATTGGTTAGAGATTAAATACAAGAAGTCAACCTTCCATGTTAGGATACTGCATTTTTTTGTGAGGGAAGCAACATTAGCTGGCTTTATTGGTAACAGACTCGTTTTCACATCTGCTGCCCCATTGAGATGGGGCATTCAACACAGCAGATTGAGTGCTGTGCCAAGTAGCTGTGGGCAGCCTCCATATATTAGTGATCTTAATCCTTCATTACCTTAAGAAGTTTTGCTGTCTAGGATTCAGATTAATTTTTTTTTCAGGCTTTGAAGCGCAGTACAGACTAAAATACAAGCCTGGCTTTTTTTATTAATGTTTCAGAAGGTTTCATTCACACCTGCCCAGGTTTATTCAGTTTATTTTGCCTTTCGTGTGAGCGGCAGAGAGCTGCGGCTGGACGAGCAGTACCTGCTGGGGGTCAGGAAGCTGCCACAGGTACTTGGGCTGCTGGGTCTGGCAGCTCTTCTGACATTTGCATGCCCCCAGCTTTGGCTAGAAAGCTTGTTACAGTGATTGCTGGCAGTAGAAATGGGACTTTTGTTCAAGGCCAGGCTGGACGGGGCTTTGAGCAACCTGGTACCATGGCAGGGGGGTTGGAACTAGATAATCTTTAAGGTCCCTTCCAACCCAAACCATTCTATGATTCCATGAAAATAATACAAAAACCTTTTGAGCATTAAGATCCTAAATAGAAGGGATATCTTTTGAAATAAAGACTGAAGAAATATGATGCTTTCTTATGTATATAGAAGATATAATACATAAAGGAAGGTGTAGCATCGTATATAGCACCTTTCTTTCTGGTTACAAATACACAATTGCTGAGCATCGAAAGAAATTCAGCAAAGGAGCATTTTCATGTTTATTAATCCTGTATGTGTGTGTTCTGGGTATGTTTCTTCATTTTCTGAGATCCTGTTTTAAATCTGTGATTGTTAAACTCAGCATTTGAAGCTGTAAGTGAAAATTTGTAATATAGAAATTCACAGCTGGAGGCTCATGTGTCAGTTACAGTTGGACAGGCGCTGCGTGCTTTACTGAGTGCAAACACAAAAGACCACTTTTCCCATAAAGAGTCGGGAAAGTGGAAGAAATTACTTTTCAGATTCTATCATCTGTAAGCAGTAGTACCAAATACTGTCATTTGGTAAAAAACTCCAAGCAGGTAATTTTGAGTAGTTTCATTTACTGTAAGAAAGATAAGAAATTCCAAAGTACTTGCCAGGAGGTTACTGAAAAACGTTGGTATTATTAAATAATTTCTCATTCAAACTCCAAAACAAAACTCAAATGGATGTTGTTTTGTGCATAATCAGTGTCCAGAGACACCTCATTCCTTCGTGATAGTTTGTTTTCCATTAACTGTGATGATAAGAGGAAATTTTGCACTAGTGTTTGTTCACTCTTATTTGTAAATGGAGAATAAATCCACATTTTAGTAACAGCAGTGTTCCCCAGGGCAAATTGTTCACACTCCAGAAGCTGCTGGAGTTTTATTGTGAATATTGCATGTCTGTTTCTGTGGACTTTGGTTATGGTTTAATAATTGAAAACTCATAAGACCACAGAAGTTTTTGGAAAATTTACAAATCCGAGGTAATGCAACATTAAAGATGGATAGAAAAAGTCATTGAGAGCTAGTGTACTTGGCATTTGGCCAGTTTCCTTTTAATAACACATACACTCACTTGGTTAGGTCTTTGTAATCCCTGTCTAAGAATAAACTGACATTACAGCTGAAGTCAGTGAGGGAGGTGTCACCGCCTCATTTCTGCTGTTTACAGTGAAACTTAAATAGTTCACGGTTTTGAGTTACTTAATGAAAGTATCAGACTGCAGACTTTTAGATAAAAGCAGATACCTGCCTGTATCAGACAGCAATAAAAGTCGAAACGATGCTTGTTTTAAATATTTTTAAATGGCATTGTTTGCATTTTAATTTAATGGGGAAAATTATGAAAAGCCTAATTGAATTGAAATAGTACAGTGAAAACTGAATCAGGAGGGATATATAGATAGTGCAGCTATTCCCTGGTTTGTCTCAATGTGTTGGTACTTTAGATATCTTTAAAATCCCTCACTAACCCTTCTCTCAGAGGCTTCTGGTTCTTGGGTTGCCCTTTGGCTATCCAGGATCCTGCTCATACACTGTGCGCGTTGGTTTTGTGTTGCCCTGAGTTTGTGATGCTGTTTGTGATGGGTTTTGAGGTCCCTGAACATGCTTGCAAGGAGGGGTAAGGGGGACAGCACTCGTCTGGGGTAGATCAATTAGGGGAAATGGCTGATGTCTGAAAGAAGATGTTTAGACACAGCTGCTTTTGTTGGAGTGCTAAAACTGGAGCTGCACCCAACGAACTGAAAGCTTAGCAACCTGTGTGTGTCAGCAGATCTTTGTTCAGAAGTGTAAATTCCTGGGAACAAAAATAATGAGTATTCTGTTTCCACTGTTTTCTCTCCCAGCGACTGAATAACCAATGCCTAAGGGTCAGAACCACAAGAATGGTGTCCCTGCCCTGGTTTTCTCTTTGCAGTCCTCAAATGCAGGCTGTCCTGGCCCAGAAATTCAAACCACATATGGAGAATATGACTGCAAGGAAGAATCTTTGATTTTGAAAACAGGCAAATAAAGAAAGGAAACCCAGAGAGTCCCACTGCACACGTACAGCCTCGCTCCTGGATGATTCGTTGCACATTAAAAAGACAGTGATCAAGAAGTGCTCCATTTTGTAACAAATGTGGGAATTGCATGCAACTCCCCTGCCACCTGCCACTCTCACAACTGCCGTTCTCTTTCAGAGATCAAGGAGTGAACAAATGAAGAACACAAAACACCTTCCTTTGATGAGACACGATCTCTAATGTTGCAGCATCAATTGTATCAGTGATAATGTTATGGCCGTAATGATCAAAAGATTTAAGAAAAAAAAAGGATGGTAGGGATAGTTAGTTTGTTTTGTTGGACTAACCAACATAGCTGGAAAAGTGGCCAGGCTTTCAGATAGGCAAGCCTTTCCTCAGCTCAAGTAAAGTTGGGGAGATGGTACTGTGCTGCTGTTGTCTTCACTATACCTGTTCCTGCGTGGAAAGGAGCACAGATTTTGCAGCTGTCAGTCAGGGACTTCTTATGAGTCCCTCAAAAACCTCTGCCTTAAAACTCACTTGAAATCACGCACACAAGATGACATGTACTTGTATGTGTTCTCCCTAGAGTGTGATAAGCAGCTTTGTGGCTAGTTCTGCTCCAGGAAAGATATAAAAAAAGGAGGGGGGGGGCAAAATCAAGAAAGATCTCACACATATGGACTAACTTCATGCTAGTAAAACCTGAATGTCACTATTCGAGTACTTTTTCTTTGGTCCTTCTGTATAATACTTACTGTTTCTTAAAATTAGGAAACACAAGCTTCACCCTTGTCTTAATACCATCCAATAGAGATAATTATTGTGATTGCTGAAAAGGGGTAGGAAGGGGGCAAAGTAGGGAATTGCCGTGAGAATTGCTATAAATAGACCTTTGCTATAGCAATGCTTTTAGCGGAGAGTGTTCTCGCAGACAGGCTTGTAACGAAGAGGGAGCAGATTTATTGTGCAGGACTGTCAGCCTTTCTCTGAAAGATTTGTTGATGCTGTGCCAGTATGCTCAGTTTAATTCTCTTGTGCTTCTGCCCACGAATCCTGCCTTTATGCTTTTTGACTAAGATTCTCTGTATTTGTAGATCGTTCTTTCCATTGCAGTGCAAAGAACAGCACTGTTTTATTTGAGAAGGATTCTGCAGTTCTATTTAGGAGAATGGTTCACCTGCCTTACCGGGATGGTTTCTTGCTTTGAACTGTTAAAGGTGATCTGAACTAGTCTTGACACCCTCCATGCTACCATGTGCTTTGTGGAAGTGGAGGTGGAGGAACCTTTTTCTGTAGTCTGAACAAGGACAAAGAAACAAAGAAAATATTCTGTTCCTCTAAAAAAAAAAATTTTTTTTATCTAATTGTTTAGTGTAACTAAGGCTGAAACAATAACAAATCCTGCATTATTGTCTGTAATTTCAGACTGTCACGTGAGAGCTTTCTTTTCCTCCTCCTTCCCCCACAAACAATCATTTTTAATTTCTATGGACATGTTCTTTCACTGGGAGGCAGGCAGGCCCTTCTTCTTGCTACCAGAGTCTGCAGAAAGGTTCAACCAAATCAACTTCAGTTGGCTTTGGGCACTTGTTCAAAAGCAGGTATCAAACAGAAGCAGAGAATTTAATTTTATTGTATTGGTTTTGTTCTTTCCTAAATTGTATCCGCATCAGCCCCTCAATCTTTCTGAATTTAATGAGCATATTTTAATGTTCTTTTGTCAGAAACAACTCAAGACTAGACATACCCCTGCTGCTGTTTCTTTCTTTTCTCCAGCTGAAACAGGAGGCTGAAAGTCCACACTGGACATTACAAAGCTGGGCAGAATCCGCATGCCAACCGCCCTGTTACCCTCATCCCAGAGTCAGAGCTGAGGAGAGCTAAGAGAGCAGAATCTCACCCCTGTCTCCTTGGCATGTCATACACCTGGCAGGTCATCCCAGAATCATCCCTGAGGAGTAACTCTCTTCCCCGTCTTAACCATAAAATTACTCATTACTGTGTCCAGTGTGTTAGTGGCAATCGGTGAGGGCATTTGTGTTCAAAGCAGTTTCCTGTCACAGTCTGTCCTTAGTCACGAGGCATATCAAGATGGTTGCATTTAGAAATTGGGATGGATGGCGGCTGTTCAAATATTCCTTGAAAAAATGTTATTATATGGTTCAACTATAAATCTCACAAACATCCTCATCCCCCTGTTACAGAGACAGAAATATCCTGCACTTGTTGGCTAGAACTTAATGGTTAACTGTTGCTGAATTTTCTGTTCTGGAAAAAATACCTGATGTAATGGGAAGGTTTGCCGGTGGTGGTGATTCGTCCATGAATGGGCTGTTCTGGGTTGCTGGGTGTCACAGCAAGGTGCCCTTCGATGGCAGGAGCAAGACCTGTGTGAAAAGTGATGCATGAGAGTGTCAAATTCAGAGATGCCTGTAAGTAGGAAAAGGGAGGCATTGGGCACTACTCGTTTTAGGGAGGTATTTTTAGAGGTTCAGGAATAGCAAATTTCATTTTCTTAATTTATTTTTCTTTTTTTCCTCTAGCCTGTTTCTAAATGTCAAAAATCCAAAGGGACGTGAGTGACTCTAATGCTTGCCGCATTAGGCTGATTGTCGTGCGGGGAGACAGCTGTGTGCTATCTCAGTATATAGGGGAGGAAATCAAAAGTTCACCCCAGAGCAGACACTCCTGTCAGTCATAACGCATCGCTGAGCAAGATGAACCTTCCCTCGTCCCTCCTGCTGGCAAACACCATGGAGGGTCCCATTGTTGCAAAACCTGTTATCAGAACAGACGTGCTACAGTGGCATATTTAATCCACAGGAAGCTTTAGCAACACTGTATGTATTGATCACAGCAGCTTAATCGAAGAATAGCTGATGAATGAACATGTGGGTAATGCTTAAAAGGAGGCTGCTAGTTGGAGCTCGAAGCATTGTTTGATCAGATTTGTAGGTTTGTGCTCATTACAGTTTCTCAGGCCTATGATAAAATGTCACAAATATAATTGTAGTTGACATATCATCAAAAAGGAGAGAGGCGGCTCTTTACCCTAATGGTGACTCGCCTTGACAATCCGGTGACCCATAACATTTGACCTGTAATCTCAACAGAGTTACAACAGTAAGTGGGATCAAGTCCAGTCAAACCTTCACAAGGCTGCTTCAGGAATGTATGAGGGTGTCTCAAGAGGGAACAGTCTGTCTGTCCCTGAGTTACTGTTGTACAAAGGTGCTGACAACACCACTGTGGCACTCTGCAATTAGAAGCTCCTTCAGTTGGAGCCGTGTCTCAGCTCTAAGCGCTTCTGTCTTTGAAAGACTTGGGCAAAGTGTTTCACTGTTGTCTGTCAAAAATAAAGAATGGGTGTATGTAGAGATAGAAGTTATGGTTGTAACAAAATTCCTACCAGCCTGTTGGTGACTGTAGTAGGAAGCTTTTTTAATAAAATCATCTGTCTGCCAGGAGGGACGCAATGCCTTACTGTGGGTATGCAGGGTAGCTTCCTTTTGCAATTTGCTCTGTATCGCATTTGAGGCAAACAGCACTCTTTTTTCCTCAGTGGCTTCGATGCTCTGCAAGAGACGTAGTTAGAGTTGCCATGTATGCTGCAGCAGGTCGGTTATCACAGCTATATTTCCCCTCCCTCATCTTTTTTTAGGAATACCATCTGTTTAGTCATTAGCCCCATCAGCTCTCATTAATTGAGTCATGTCTCATTTAGGCTGCTGTATTAGCTTCTCATTGTTCCCTAGATAAGGAATCACAGGCTTTTTTCCAGATGCCTTGCTTCCTGTTGAGCTCTGTCCAAAGTCAGGTGTCAGCTGGAAAGCAAGGACAGAATCCAAACCCAGGCTGCCTTTCAGAGCCTCATGCCAAACTGCCAGCCTGTTCCTTCAGGGCACCAAGTCCCAACTTGTCTGCGCTGGCCCAGCTTTGGAGAGTCATGGGGAATATGGAATGGCCTTGACTGAAGAGAGGAAGCCTTCTGTTTCCTTTCCCCTTTGATTTCTCTACTTTTCATCATCTCTGCTACAGCTAATAGGGATTTTTCCTCCCTCCCAATGGCACAGTGGGTGCATCTAAGTATCAAAACCCTGATGCAGAACAGGTATTAAGAACAAATCACCTAGAAGGAAATGATGGGTTGCATTTCAATTAGCACACTTTGGTTACACAGAATTAGTCGTCTCACTTTATCAAGAAAGCTTTCAGAAAAGCAAGGAGAAAAAAGGAACCCTCCTGTGTAGTTGAATTTCAACAGTGGAGGGGTGAGGGTTTGTTATAAAATCTTCTGTTTAACTCAGTTGTTCCAGGCTTATGGTTTTTTACCATTAGTTTTATTGAGCTTGCTGAGTTGATTTTTATTTTTTGAAGGGTAGAAGGATTAGTTACAGCACAGCCCTTTGATTTGATTTCTTATCCTTAAAAGAGCCCAATTTGAGTGGGAGAATGTGTTAGAAACTAACCAGCTCACTGCAGAATGGATCATTGTTAAGACTACAAAATGTAGGTGTGAGTTTGCGAAAGCTGCCTGAGCGCAGGATTACGAAGGTGTTGAAGTAATCAAGGCTCCTCAGAGTGATTTACAAAGAAATGAATTAATTAGAGCAAATTGTGAGTTCGCAGTTTTCTTGAATGACCTGCCTGGCTTGTATGCTCTGAGGCCTTCAGACATAATATGATCCCTAAACATTTTAAGCACTTTGCCAAAAAAGCGAGAACAGAACGTGGAGCTGCTGAAAGAAAAGTGTTTCTTTTCGCAGACATTTAGATGAAGACCTGTTATGTCTGTGCGGTTTTACCCAACTTGCTTAGTTGTCAAATAATTAAACCTTAACAATAAATTCTGCTGCTGCTGCTGTTGTTCCCATGTACATCTGCTTTCATTTTCATTTTGCTGCAGTGAGGTGCCTCCAA
Source organism: Burhinus oedicnemus (assembly GCA_008921705.1). Classification (NCBI taxonomy): domain Eukaryota; kingdom Metazoa; phylum Chordata; class Aves; order Charadriiformes; family Burhinidae; genus Burhinus; species Burhinus oedicnemus. Next base: position 846,916 of record VFFE01007504.1, read on the forward strand.
GTTTCTTCCTAGGGCTTCTCTTAACACATGTCAAATGGAGGACATAGATTCCTCCAAAGCTGTGGTTCCATGTAAATGTCATGTTTGCCAAATCTCCTAGAAACAGTGGCTGGTGTAGCAATGATCTTCATTAGTGGGCAAAAATTTGGAAAATTCCTGAGTCTAGAATGAAACAGCATGTAGACTCTAAATCCAGTGTTAGATGTAGGCGATGCTGAGCAGCCAAATTACTTTCCATGGAAGACCTGAGCTGCCTGTGCCTTTGGACTTCACCTTCCCTCCCAGAAATGCAGCGTTTACTTTAACCTGTTGTACTGAGCATTTGAAGCCAAAGCTAGAGGAAGATTTACTAAGACTTAAGAGGACATAACTCCTTGGCCGTCTGTTCTACTCTGTGCAGCCTCTCTGCTTACCTTGGCGCATGGTGAGTGCTTACTGGGGCTAGGCAAGTTATTTCTTCTCCCTGAAGGACCATGTCTGGTTTCCACTGCTGCGTCCTTTATATCGCTGCTCTAATTAACCTCTTCTTAATGTGAAGCAGCCATAGACTATCACAAGCTGTTTGTGTTGCATGTACTTTAATGTCTGTCCTGTCTTCTTCCAGCCCCTTTGGATTCCAGGGCAGAATAAAATACTAAAAGGCAATTTTCTTCAGCCAGAAATCATGTACATTATCTACATATGAAAAAATATAATTTACTAGCTTCAGTTCCTGTGATACCTTTGTAGATTGTATTATTAATGCATAAAAAAATGAAGGTTCATTAATTCAAGTGGTTTACAGTCTAAATAAGAAAAACTAACATGAAGTTTGTAGGATAAAGCATAATTTAGAGAACTGCCTCAAAATGGAAAACTTAAAAAAAAGAAAGAAAAAAATGGCACCAAATTCTTTCTTAAATGCTGTGACCACGATGTTTCGTGTCTTTATTCATTGCTTTTCTTATCCTTGCAAGGGCTCTACAAAACACCTCTTCTAAACTAAGGTGTGGCAGGATGAATCTTCAAAGGTATTGATTTCTTTATAGGGAAAGCTTTAGCTGGCTTCCTAACAAGCCATCTAGCTTCAAACTTAATTGTAAATGGATTCTGGTTCACTGAGGTGCCAAGATGTCCATAACGTCTCCATATCTACTTGTCATTTTGCAAATCAAAAGAATGCATTAATAGTGATGAATACACTGAAGTCAAGTTGAACAGCACCTGTGATTGTGCTGTCTGGGAGAAGAAAAGAGCTCAAGGATTACCGGGGGCCTTCCATCTCTAGCTAACTGTTTGGTGCCTGCGGAGGCCTGACATGCTGCATAATGTGCACTGAGCTCAGGATTTGCCTCTGGAACCAGCTTGCCTTAACCCTTCCATAGATGGCCTGCCTTGTTCTTTCCCAGGCTGCTAGGCTAAAGCAGAGGGGCAAGCAGGGTTATCCCTAGAGTGAACAAGCTTGTGCTCCTTAGAAGCTTTAAAATCAGCTTGTCATAGTGAGCCAAATACAGACATTTTTCTGATTCTCATCTGAGGAAGAGAATGAGTGGGGATAGTTGTTTGCCTGTAAGTATCGTTTCTAGGAGCTGAGAGGCTTAGCGGATTAATCTTCCTTCTGGGATGTGGATCAGGCTGAAGTGCAGGGCAGGATGATTATTAAGACTGAAATTCTGTGTCAATTTGTTGGCAGAGATAGTTTCTCTGCATCAAGACGATGGTGGCAGAAGTGTCTCGTCTCAGAGGCAGCACAGGGAAAGGGCATATCTGAGATGAGACTAAGAATGGCAGGCTTCTTTCTGGAGGGGAGGGAGGCTGGTTTTGCAATGCCACATTTCTTTAAGTCTTCCTGCTGTAAGAAATACTTTCTTTTTTCCTGCAGTTTTTCATAAGGACTACAAGTATTGCAGACAGCAGCACTGATCAATAGCCTGTTTCTGATGTTCTTTTGAGGGTTGGAACTGTCCTTTCTCTGTCCCTTAAAGGCTGGGGGTGCTACTTTATTTTCCCCTCAAAGACCAGAAGGTCTTTCTCTGCCATATTCAGAGTCGGAGTGGTTGTTCCACTCAAGCTATGCTAAATGCTGCCTTGTTGCCAAGCAGTTACCCAGCAAGGAGAGCTGCTTTTGAGGCTTCCTTCTTTCTCAGCCTCTGCTAGTCCTTGCCTCCAACTCCTGCTTCTCCTTGAGGAATAATCGTTCAGTCTGGAGCATTCATTGGAGGTTCCTAATATCACAAATGCAGAGAACACGTTACATTACATTTATTTTTGCTATATTCCTTGTGCACTGTGAGAGGTTCTAGGTCAGGAAGATGCTGAGATGCATGCTAATATGAGCTGCATTGCACTGACATTGGGTTTAGTCCTGCTTCACATTCGCCTTGCAGCACTGCACAGGAGCCCAGGTAGCAGAACAAGACTGTTACTGTGCTGGGTGCTGGACAGGCATAGCAGAAAGACATCCAGTATTTTTGGTCCTGCAGGATTTCTCATTTAAGTGTAAGATCTGCAGTTGCAGGTGGAGGATGGCACGCAAGGACACAAGCAGCCAATAGTGGTCATTATGATATTCTTGTAGTCATTTTTTAATTTGAGGGATGTTAAAAATAGAAGACAGGTAAAACTGGGACCTCTTTGTTCTGTAATATTTAACCAGTGCCCTTTTGATTTTGTTTATTTGGTATTGAAGTGTATATTAATTTAGTTTTGAAGCAAGTGATATGTTAGCTTCTCACTTACAAGCTTGGCTCTTAAATACTCTTAAGAAATGTGAATCTGCACTGGACTGTACAGTAGAAAGAGTGGGAGGTTTGGGTTTTGATAGTCACGGCAGCTTGTAGACAGGTGTGTTTGCGTCCTGAGGCAGAAAATATCTTTGTGAGTGCAAGTTTTTGTCGTCGTATTTTATTTAAATGCAGCCAGCCCCAGGAACTAGTTTCTGGGAAGGTTTTCCCCAAATGTGACCTGTCTTAGCATGCTTGTCTTCTCTTTAGAGGTGTGTTTTGTACTTGGGCTACTCCTTCAGGCTAGTCTGAGTTTAGACACTGAAGCACGTGTTCAAATGATTCCCCATGCTCCAGAGACATTTTTATCCTGCTTGCATATTTTATTTTAATTTTGGTGCAGGTTTTAGTTTTAAAAGATTGGAAAAAAGATAACAGTTCTCTTGGCCTTTTCCCTTCGTCTGTAGTTCAGTTTTTTCCATTGGGCATTGTGGGAAAGAGATGTGTGTGCCTGACCTTGGATCAGTCCTTCCTACAAAGCTTTCGAGTCAGGAGACTTAATCCTCCTTTTCATGCCTCACATCTGTACAATCAAGGCCAACCTTTGAGGAGAGAGCATAATTATGTAGTGTGGCAGGCTGGGCAGATGGCAGGGTGAAAATCCGTGTAAGGTATTTTGGTTACTTCTGGGGAACAACCCCCATCATCTAAAAGATGGTTGGTATAATTTGAGCTGTGCCTTCAGTTCTTTGAAGGGGCAGTAGCTGGGGTACGTATCTGTGCCTCAAGGCTTTCCACACTGTCAGTTGCCTTATAAAAGGCGCTTTTTGAAAACTCTCTGGCGCCAGTGCTTAAAAATGGCCAGATGGCACTGAAAGGGTCAAGTAAAGCCCTTGTCTGCAGCTCTGGGGCATCCCACTCAGGCTGTGTTTTGTGTTTCTATTTGAACTGACAGGTTTTTAATCCTAGTCTACTTCTGTTTTAATGTCTTATTAAGTACTGGAGACACATGCAGAATCACCTAAACCAGAAGTCCTAGAAACCCATTCCTTTGACATAGCAGATGCACCGGCTTTCAATGTGCCTTCTTCCCCATCACCCCTCTGCTGCCTCCTCCCCAGACCTGCACGCTCCCGGCACAGGGAGACCCAGGAGAATTCACACACTGCTTGAGGACCCACTCGTCCCTGTCACACAGGCTGCAAGCAAACTAGTAAATACATTTTAATAGGGAGTGCTGGGAATGGGAGCAAGTTCACAAACAACTGCTCAGTCAGGTGTATTAACTGTTTTCATGCAAAAAAACCCCGACTACAAGCTGGAGAAGATGATGCAGATTGAGGTGCGAGATTCATGCCTGCTCATGCCCTCGTACAGAATGCACTGCCCTGCTATAAATTTTGATGGAGCCTTCCTGAGGCAAAGAGTTGTTGAAACATATATCGGTATGCTGTAACCTGGCAAACCCTGGAGGGCAAAGCATTCTACCTGAAGCAGAGAATGATTAAAATATTAGGCTGACACGTATGTGATATCTGAAAAGTTTTCTGCCACAGCCATTAAGCCCTTTAACATTGTGCTTTGGAATGTGGCCACAAGTCATAAAAATGTCTGAACAGGCAAGAGGGTTGGTAGTGTCATATATAATAACGGTACTGCTCTCCGAACGTGCATGAGCACAAAGAGAAAAGGAGAAATAAAGAGCAGAACATGATGACACGGGGAGATTTATTAACCTTAGCAGATGTAAGATTTAAGATTGGAAATTTCCCAACAAAAAAACCCAAACAAAATACTGTAAGGTCTCCTAAAATAAAAAGGGAAGGCTCTGATTAGTGCTTGGTATGTCACTGGCTAACGTTTATTTTTGGTTGCAGCAATAGTAAAAGATCCACAAAGAATTGAGCTGTGTTAGCTTAGTTCAGTTTGACACGCCATCCTGTTGCTCTCCTTAAATCTACAGTGCGTGCTAGGCAAAGGAAATTCAGATTCCAGGAACAGTGATTTCAGTGGAAGTTCGTATTTTTTCCTGTATGGTGAAGAAGATGAAATGAAACACTGCCATTTTCAGCAGAAGCTGCCAGCGGTAGCATTGGATATTATGTGAGTAAAAAGTCTTGTCCCAGACTGTGTGCTTTTGCACAGAAGTTACTCTGTGAGCAGCAGAACCGATGAACCCTGTTTTCTTAGAGAGTTGTGTCCTGTGGATTGAATTTTTTGTGTAGCAAGATTTGGAAAGCTTTGCCTGAAACTTGGCGTTTGTAACAAGCCTCCCTCATGCAGAAGCTTTGGTGCCTGACAGAAAAATGCCTCCCCCACTGCTGTTGCTATAGACTTATCTGGTATCTGATGCTACCTGGGGGTGACAACAGCTCTACATTGCAGCTCTGCTGTCCAATGAATGGTAAATGCTCTGAGAGGAAAAGCTGGTAGTTGTTTTTGCTATGTCTTTTGTTGCTGCCGTGTTGCTGTCCGTGATCCTGTTTTAACCAAGTAGTTCTCACTGATGCCCCATTTTTTTCCAAATGCTGAACAAGGTGCTCCAAGGACCTGGCTGGAATTCAGTCCTCTAAGGGAGAACCCGCGATGTCGGCACATCTCACCTTCAGCACCATTCAAAGCCAGGTTTGGGGAATGCGCTGAAATAGAAACAAAATGTCCTGCTGTGGACCTTAAGGGAAATTGTGAGGATGGTGTGGTTAGCAGTCTCGAGGCAGCGCTAGAACTAGCTGTATATGCAGGGACACCTGATCTTCCCCAATAACCAAGATGAAATCACCGCCTCGCCTCCTTTGGGCACTCTCTGTGTTGCACTTGGGGCTGTGCCTGACTTTCCAAGTATTAGGTGGTTCTTACATAGCTGCTTCAATTTGCAACACTGTAAATAGCTGTCCACAGACAAAGAGAGGTTTATGGACTTTGTGCTTATTCTGGTTTATTCCATGTGACTTTAATCTCTCTGTATCTTCCTGTGCTCTGTTACACATATGGACGCAGCTTGCAGACTAATATCTCATTGAGGGAGTCAGCTTGCACTAATTTAATCCATTTATATAAAAAAATGCGACAGGACAGTCCATGAAATCCCTTGCCCCAGTACTGCTATTTCATATATTTGAAAATACTTTGACAGCCCTGAATGATACGAAAAATAATGTCGACATTTAGTAGTAACTAGTATTTTCAGCTATAGGCCAGGCCTTCTGCACACAGGGATGGACAGACCCAGACCCATTCAGCAGAGCAAGGAAGGCTGGTAGAAAAGCCAGGGGTCTATAGTAATGCCAGTAGAGCTTGTGGACCCTTTTACTAGGGTTTTGGATGCTTTATAAGGAATTAAGTTTTATACTTTATAAATTGAGGCTTTTAGAAGTAGGTCAGAGAGAGTTGGAAATGGTCACAGGTGCGAAGCTTTAGAAATGGTGAACTCTTCACCTCCAAAGAAACTAGTTTAACCACAAGATGCACAATCAGGCAGGTCAAGTTACCCACAGAATCACAACATCAGACTAAAGATGGGTCTGATCCATCTGAAGACAAGATAATAAAGTTAGGAATGTCCCTTTGTTGTACTTCGTGCAGATGCACCTTAGTCTTTAGATGGTAAGAGAGGCTGCTTCTCTGACACTGGCGTCTTTTTGCGGGAGGCAGTTCTCAGCCTCACCTCCAATAAGACCCTTTCTACCCAAGCAACATATTTTCTTAAACTTAGGTTGATTATTTGTAACAGGCCAGCTAATCTGTTACTGTTCTTTAAAGTTTGAGGACTTAACATTTTTGATGTTAAGATTCCTTCTTTCCTGCAAAGTTTATGAATACAGTGCTGCATACATTATTTGATGCATAATTAGTAATACATTATTCATTATTCATTTGCTGTATTTTTTCTGTATTTTCTGCAAAGGTCGTTTTATCTCTCTTTGAAGTACTTGTTTGCACTGTGGCTAGCTCCTTGCACTCTCCTAACCTCCGGCTCAGGTCAAGGTGCAGCTGAGGAGGTTAAATAACAGGACAGTGTCAGATCCCAGTAGGTCACTGGAATACTTTGCAGCACCCATTAAAGTGTACATTGGAAACCATTTTGAAATTTGTAGATTTGGTCTACCAGCAGACAAAAGGCCAAGTTACAAAGAAAAGTAACACTGGGCTTTGGAGAGATTATGGACTTTTTTGCATTGCAGCACTGATAAAAGCTGCCTCCCTGTACCCCCTTTTCTGAGATGTAGCAAACAAAGCCAAGCTTTTTAGCTCTGCCTCTGGAATAGAAGTGGTCATCAGAAGCTGCATGTAAAATAACCAAACCAATATACAATTGCAAACTTGGATAATCTCTTTAGCCTGGTTTCCTCCAGTAAGCGTCAGCTCTCTGAATCACTATTGAGAGACTTAGAAAGCACCCCCGGAGCTGTGCTGCGGGAAACTCGCTTTCCCTGACTTCCAGGCTGCATTTCTTTTTTTGTTTTTATTCTTTTCTCCCCACACCTCCTGTCTTTGCCTCCTTTTCTATTTGTGTCCATGCAAACATTATAAAAGGCCTAAAAGTGGATAAGTGTCTGCTTCTAGTGTATTTAAGAGGGAGTACCATGCAGAGAATCCCCCAAGACAGCTGCTTTGGTTCCAGGCCAAGCCGGCATTAGTGCTAGAGGGAATTAATTATAATATATTAATATATAAACATAGAATATATGATGCGTTTATCTCTTGAAATGGACTTGTTCATTAACTTTGTTTATAATTATTGTTCTTTGCATTTGAATACTTTCACCTGAGGATCTTGGTATACTTTGTCTGCCTTTAGGTACGTGCAAAATACTGTGTGAGGATGGGGACCTTCAGGAAGGCTCTGCTATATTTTAATACCTTGGGAATGTACTGCTTAGTGTATGCATACAGCATACAGCTGTGAGCACGGGATGGGGTTCTAGGGTGTTGGGTTACACTGCTGCGTGAGAACAGCAGTGAAAGCACTTCTGGGATGCAAAAGCAGAATCTTTTAATTTCAGAATGCAAGATAGAAGAGATACTAAGCTGTCGAATTAGAGAAACAGTTTATGGAATGTCCTAGTTCTTAATTGCAGATTTCCTTTCATTTTTATTACATTATCTGGATGCTTCCCCAACATGCATTCAGACAGTTCCTGTCTCTCTCTGTTTTCTCTTTTTTGTTATCTAATTATGGAAATTGATTTTAATACAACAAATAGACACTAAGTATATTTAGTGAACGCAAGTCACAGGGACAGTTTCTTAGTCTCCAATACAAACTGCTAATTATGGGCCAGTTCTCTGAACTGCAAGTAGCTGTAAGAATCCCAGTTTTCTTGGTTTTCTATTGAGAATTTCCTGCACTTTATTCTGTGGGATTGGCAGTGTGTGCAGACCTCACCCAGCCCAAGGGTGTATTAAAGGCCCATGAATTTCACAGATGTTCACAAATGGCAAGTGCTCTGCCTTCACCTTCCCTGTGGCAACACATGGCTCGTTCCCTGTGTTGTCAGCAGCCTCTCCAAAGTGCTGCCCTAAAGCTGTGAGGGGTAAGAAGGGGAAGGCTCCCTCGAGTACTCCCTCCATGCTCATTTACTATTCCTCTGCTGCACCATTTCCACAGCCTTTCCTAGATCCATCAGTAAAGATGTGTAGGAAAAATTGAATTTCACAACCACAGGGTCAGAGACAAAATAATTTCTTGGGGCAACGTGTGAATGAGGTGGGCTGCTCCCCACCTTCACTGCCATCCAGCAGGGCTAGCCACCTCCTTCTTCTGGGAAAGAGAAAGATTTCTAGCAGCTGGATTTCACCAAGTGCAGTGAGTTCACCAAAGGTCTGGTTACAGCAGCAGCCAAAACGGGCAAAGGATGCAAATGCCATCATCTCCTCACTCCTTCCCCAGTCTGGCCCTGGCCTGGGCGGGGCAAGCTCAGCAGCAGGTTGGTCTGGTGAGGGCAACAGCAGTGTCTCCTGGCTGCTGCCCTGCCGGGCTGGAAGGATGGGTGAGCAGGGGGAGCTGGGGACCACGCAGGCGTCAGCTGGACTGCGTTGCTGCCCACCCCGTCTGCTGCTCCAGACAACTACCTGCTGTGCAGACACTTGATGCCAGCCTTGATCAGTTTATAAATGTATATTCTTATCTGCAGCCACTGAGACTAGATTTATGGCAAAGGTTTGGATGAGACTATTGTGGTGGCTAAACTGGTTGGGAACATTTACTGATATATTTGATCACTAAGGAAGATATATTGCAGTTCTCTTTCATGTGAAAGAAGTATATTCAAACCCTACCCCCTGCCCCATCCCACCACCCTTCACTGCTTGGGATGCATTTACAGAAGGTCTGAGCTGAAATGACAACTAACAGCTGCCAAAGGGGCAGACGTGGTCATCTGTCTTCCCTTCTCTACTCCATGCACGCCTTTTCCTTTGCACTGGCTCTGGGGTGTGATTCACATCTTAGTGAGTGGATTTGCCTCACTAAACCTGTAAAAAAAACAATATTGAAGAAAAGGTTGGGTGCAAATTATATGCTGACTTGATGTGCTTTTTTTGCATAAAAGCTTGATGTGCTGACTTGGCTTTGAAGACATCAGATGAGTGCCAGAGCAGGGCCAAAGGAGAGGGCAAGACCGTGTGTCTCAAGATGGTGAGGAGAGAGCAGCATGGCTCCTGCTGGCAGCAGCAGGCTGTTAAAGTGCTCGGCTCCTCTCATCAGACCACGTTTGCAGGGTCCATGCTGCCATCCAGTGCTGTTGGGGAAAAATGTAATTAATCCCAAGCTCCTTGGACAGAAGGTGTGTATCTCCTAGTCATTAATAATGGCAGTGATACCGCCACTTGGGACTGAGTGCTCTGCAGGTCTATGAACATTTAGTACTCATCTCAGCCACCTTCAGGCCACTATTTAGGATTTCTGTGGGCTTTAAGCAATAGGTGACCCTTCTCAAACTTTCTTACTTGTCAAAAGTGTGTTTGCAGTCTGCCATGCTTATATCTGAGCAAGACTGACTTACTTGAAGTTTCTGGTGTTTGTGAAATCCGGCTTCAGCATAAGGGAAGTTCCATCTCTTGAATGCTGTATTTTTTATAGCATTAAGAAAACAAAAGCCTAAATAGTTGAGAATTCAACACTGTGTTTTTCCCAGCTCCCACTAACTGTGTGAGGAAAACAGTTGTCCGCACAGTATCTTCTAGGGGGTCATGGTTGCAAATGGATGGCATTATTATGGGAGTCTTTTCATTAAAAGCCAAAAGGTTGGGATCTCTCTCCATCACCACCCTGAGGCCCCGCTTCCCCCAAAGAAAGAAAACCCAAGACCCCAGGCAAGTCAATTAAGCATTGTATGGACCTGTCAGACAGATAAGAAAGGGACTCTTTGGCCACAGTGAGGCCAAAAGAGGGGAATGAATCTCAGAAAGTCTCTTGAGCAGATAATAAATAGGCTTTATCTGGGAGGTGTGTCTGTGTGTGTTTTTTGAGGAGGTGTGATGTCAACCTCCCAGACTTGCCTTCTTTGTTGGGCGGATATTCGCTTTAATTAAAAACCTCCAAGGGAATGTTAATTGGCCTGGGAGGGGAGGAAATCATTACTTCATCTTCGCTCTCCATCCAAGGCCATGCACACACATGTGCACGAATACACATGCTTTCTTTTACAGCAGAGAAAAGCAGCGACAGCTAGTTTTCTGGCAAGGCCTCCTCTCCCCAATGTGCCTGTTTGCATGTCACAGTTTGGCAAAGGAACAACAAATAAATGTGCTGCTTTGTTTCCTTCTTCCTGAGGAGAAGCGAGGGGAAGATCTGCCAGCTCCTTCTAAGGGTTTTACTCCGAGCAGACCCCATGGGCCTGCGCGAGAGCCCTGCGTAGCCGAAGCTCTGCAATGCAGGACAGCAGCAGCAATGCCAGAAGCGAGTTCCCCTGGTGGGATATGGCATTATAATAAAGTGGAGGGGGACACACTTGGCTAACGACCATCCTTTGGCTTTGTTCCTTTGAACATTGTTTTCCATTAGTTTATTCTTTTGAATTTTATTCCACATTCCAGAGTGGGAAGCAGCAAGTGAGCTTGCAGAGACACAGGAGAGGGTTCTCTAACCCAGAAAACCTTTGCTTGTTTTTCATTCTTTTTCTGCTATTCCAAGATGAGTGAATACAACCCTACCCGGCTTATGTCCTGAATCCATACATTATCACAGCATAAACTAACATCCCACCATAATCTGATTAATTTTTTTTTTCCTGTCATCACTCAGAGCAGTAAGGGCAGATTCTCATGAGTACCCTGTTGGAAGCAGCAGTGGTTGATTGTCCTCCTGTGTGAAGTCTAGTCCTGATGTGAAACATGGTTTCAAAAGTCCTTTGCTTTTTTGCTTCTTAAGTTGTGATCTGATTAGGTACCAGTCATCCTTGTGACTATAGCATTTCCTAAAGCTGTGTAGTTTCAAAATACTGTGATGTTTTTCTCTGTGTCTCATATGTTATCTGTTGTGACTGTTTATAGAAACAAACTCCAAAATGGGACAGGGCTTTGAGCAACCTAGTCTAGTGGGAGGTGCCCCTGCCATGGCAGGGGGTGTGGAACTAGATGATCTTCAAGGTCCCTTCCAACTCTAACCGTTCTATGATTCTATGAAAACACAGATAATAACTGAAATGAAAAAGCCCTGTGCCTCCCAACCTCACTGTCATCTCCCTCTAATAAGAGATGTGTTTCTTTTCTTCCCTTGCCGTAATTGTAGAGCAGAGGAGTTGAAGTGCACAGCAAACTCCTACCTTGAACTACTGCTGTTAATAGTTTTAATGTTATTAGCGCACTGAGCAAAGAGGAGTTTGGGGAAGGGGATTTCAGCAGTAATAAAAATACACGTTTTCTGCCAGGGCTGGGATCTAGATGGGAGGGAGAGGGGGAAACCCAGCCGTCCCTGCTGGCTGCTAGTAACATCACTGACATTTTGTCAGGAAGAAACCAAAAAGGTAATAACAGATGCAAAGCCAAATTTAAAAAGCAATGTGTGGCATCCCGCTCTGGAGCTCAGTAAGTAGGTAGAGGTTCCGGCAAGCTGCCAAGCAGAGCGACTGCTGGAGGCGTGCGAGCCCTGCGCTGCTCCCAGTCCAGCAGCACAGGGTCTGGAGGAGTGAGCTGATCCCTTGGCTGCCCAGCTCCTTTCCCCCACCATGCCTTGTAAAGTCCCAACCAGCACCTTCGGTTACACTCGGGAGCAAATGAAAGAGTGAAAACTTTCAAACACACACACGCACACACACACACACACAGAGGCTATACACATATATATATGAACATAGGGCATAAGAACATACAATCTGTAAATCATAACTGAATTTTATCTAGCATTTCCCAAAATGTCCTTGGTTTTGAAGGTGCTTAAGCACAGTGATGAATATTCGTACTAATTCACTTTTAATAAGGGGTAATGTGCAACTTTAGATCATCACAGCTAGAATAACAGCACAGCATCTAGCTTCAATGTTTTTATATTGTTAACAGAGAGATCGGCTTCTGTTTCACTTGCTTTGTATCACCACCCAGGGGAGTCTTTCTCTCCTTTGACTGACTCGGAATCCTTTACTTCCAGCACAGGCAGTTAGCATAAATGTCAAAATTTGGAAGCTGTGAATGCCATAGAACAGGAGTACCTGTGTACCAAGACCTAAGTACTACATGCAGGTCTCTGCAAAGCCCAGGAGGAAAGGAGCCCTGCTTGTTTCCCCAGAATTATATTTAAAAGGAGTGAAAACATGCTAGGCTCTTGGGGGAGGGAGCACAGCTGCCCTATATTGCATTCTGGAATGTCTTTTAAAAATGACCTTTTCAAAGGACAGTCTTGTGCTCGAGTCTTGTACCCATTTTTGCTCCTAGGTATTCAAGCATGAGTGTGATCCTACTTGATAATTGAAAGAGTAGAGCTATTGAATTGCTAACAAGGACATCCCTTCTGAAAAATGCTCATTAACTGTTGGAATTTTAAACAAAATATTAGAGCTTTTAAGGAGCCTAAACTGAAAGCTCTTCTCAGTTACACAGCTTTCATTCTCTTGATTCTCATGCTGTCATAATTTTTGGCATTAGCATTGCCTTTCAGAGTAGGCAAGATGTAAATCTGTATTATACGTAAGAAGGAGGGAAGAAAACTTAGTAAAACAAAAAGAAAAACTTAGAAACCCCTATCATTTAAGCTTTGTTTATTCATCCTATGAAGCACAAGCCCCATGTGGTTTCTTTGCAACTTCTCAAGTTGAGAAAGAGAACACCTTTTTAATTCATGCAAGATTGCTTCGTGCTCAGTGCTATTGACTGATCTTATAAAATGTACGTGGATGACAGGACTAAAAGTCTTGTCAGTCTCTACAAGAGCTGCAGGTTTGAGCCTCCAGTGGCACAACAAATTGCACAGAACTGATCTTTATCCGATTGCTGCCAAATGTCCTCCTCATATGCCACATTTTATCCCATCCCTTAAATACCCAAGCAAATTTTAGTTATAGTTTAGTCACTATTAGCACCTGATATAAATTATAAAACAGGGAGGAAAGGTTAACATACAGTTAATTTTTGCAAAATACTGGAATTAAGCAGCCACATGTCTATAGCTAACATTACTCTCGACAAATACATTTTGTCTCACCCAGATTTTTTAGCCAGTTCTCTTTTAGTGCCTGTATGAGCTATGATAAGTGATATGTTTTTAATGCATCATAGATAGGTGGGTGAACCCTAGAGGAGTTAACATCTTAAAATGCCATGTAACCTGTTAGCAGTAAAATTTTAAAATTTGTTCCGTTGGGATGTGATGGCTTTCACTCAAACCTGGACATACCAAACATTCAGATTCTTTTACAAAATTCAGACAAAATAAAGGAATCCTATGAGGGGGCATAACAATAATTTAAACCATTTTTCAGGCTGACAGATAGATTAATGGAAAAGAAAAACAATGTAAGGAACTAGATTTGGGGCTACTTTTCTGGAATAAGCAGTAACTCAAATCTCACATGCAGTCCCATATGTACTGAAGTCAAGCAGATGTCTCACCTATCAAAGTCTGTTTTTGCAGGATCGGGCCCTTTGAGTTCTCATTATTTCTCAAGTTACATTTGTCATTATTCTAGTGCAGAAGTAGTACTGAAGGCAAATCTAGTGGGAAGTGTCCCTGCCTGTGGCAGGGGGGTTGGAACTAGATGGTCTTTAAGATCCCTTCCAACCCAAACCATTCTATGATTCTATGACTTCTAAAAGTATAAGATAAAGCTGGTCTGTATAAATGTAATTTTGAAAACTAATTACCTTTAAACCCACAAATTACTGCTTTGTCTACTCTTGGCATATTTTTGTATTGTAGAACTGTCTTAGAGCTTGCTGGTTTTCTTCTTTATTGGACTACAAGGTCAACATAAGCATCTCTTTCCACAAGCCTTGCAAATCAAGTAACTTCAGTCAATCAACAAATTGGGTCTGCTGCTATACAGTTAATGAAATGCATTAGGGTGCTAATCTCTTGCCCAGTAAAAACCTGAGATTAAGTCCTAGCTTGTAAATCAAATTGGCTGAAATGACTGTAGTTCTTTCCCAGAAGCATACCAAAACCACACTGGGTTTGAGACAGGCAGACAAGGGGTGTCTAGGAGGAGAATAGCAGTGGACCTGGGATAAGAAGAGCAGGGAAGATTTGATGCTTACTTTGGAGGTATATTGACAAATGCTGCTTGAGGAAGATTTGCCGGCAGCCTACTGAATGGTGTCTTGCTGTCAGGATGGCTTGTCCTTCATCTTGAATAAAGTCAGCCCACTTACATTATTTAAAAGAAAAAAGGAGCTAGCTTATGGTCTGTAATAGCTGCTTTACTATTATGAAAGAGTTGTTGAGTGTTCACGTGGCAGTACAAAACAAAACGGTTTATAAAATGAATCTTTTAGCCTATGGTATGTGTCAGCGTGAGTAAGGGGGAACACTTGCGAAGTGCAGGCGGTTTGCCTGGAAGCATGCTTACTGAGAGTGGAAATGGCCAGGAATCATGCTAGGTGATAGTTAGGCATTTTGTCATCTATTTATGCTTTTAAAAGTATATTTTTGTAAAATACAGGAGTTAACAGAAGATGATCCTAATGACTCAAATCTGCCATTTTCTCCTTTCCGTTCCTTTTAGGAGAACCCATCAAACACCAATAATTCTAATCTTTTACAAGTACCTAATGGCTCCCAGCCAAGAAAGGTTTTAAGAAATAAATAGGAGCTCTTAATGCAGTGAATTTCAGTTTTGCCTAATCTGTGCAAATTGATGAATTAAATCCCTTTGCATCTCAAACCCACTTTGGTGATTTGCATGGTGATTATTTCTGTTTTCATAAATTTTCCCCAGTCATTTCCTGTCATTCCTTGAGAAGAGACATCTAATCTCTGCAGAAATGTGCGTGTGTAATAGTTAAATAGTGTTTAAAACTTGTCTATACATATTCAGCTATTGCATGGTAGTAGCTAATGTATGTAGATGCATGCAGGACACCAGGTATCTCAGCTGGCCCGGATGAATGCGCCTGCAATATCTGTGTATGCATCCTCTTCAAAGAGCAGAAGCATATTTTGAGATATAATGAACACGATTCAATAAGCAGCGATTAGGTTTGGCTGCCCAGCATTTTGTGAAAACCTAAGTGGAGGCTGGTTGTTATGTATGAATCCTGTATTGTTTACACTTACCTGCAAAATGTATTTTAGTAAACTAAATTTTATATGTAAGATGCAAGACCATATTATATAGTTCAGCTGCTGGCATGGAGCACATTGAAGCAATAGCTGAACAGGTAAGCCAAGAAAGATTTTTCTGTTTCTGTTCTGTGGCGTGGTTTAGTGAAGTTTAAACCACCACTCTACTCAGGCATTAACTGAAAAGCAACTGCTAAAACACAGCGAGCTTTTTCTGCCTTCTGGGGCCTTCATGCAGAAGTTTTGTCATGTAAGTCTGCCCCTTTCCTATGGCTTCTCTCAGTGTGACACAAGCTGGAGAATATTTCTTTGTCTTAGAGCTTATGTTTTACTCAGTTTGGCAAATACTGGCACAAAAGGGAGATATTACTGATACGCATGATGGTTTGGAATATGATGGCTATGGCATACCACGGCAGTCGGTTATTTGTTCTGGCTTCAGGACTTGTAATCACTCATTTGTATTATAAGAAAAGTTTGACTAGTCTGATGTGTAAACTCTCCCTGCTTTAGAAACAGCAGTCTGGAGTAGCAGCTTTGGAATTATTGTTATGGTATCTTTAGCCTTAATGCTTTTCTTTTCCATTTTCATTCTCATCCACTGTTTTCATAATTACTTGGAATTACTCTTGTTTATAGAAACAGTATGTGTATGTTTTGTAGATAAATGGTTATGTGTACAAATACAGTGAGAGATGTACATCATGTATGTATTTCTCTGTGTGTATGTACTTTATGTGTTCATATGAATTAGGAAGTGTTTTAATGCCTGTTTTATGGCAAGTAGAGCAGTCTGAGAAGCTAATGGTAATTGCAAGGATGAATGAAAAGTCATTGTCAGAGACAGGATTGGAATCAGGCTTCTGCTCTCTCTGCTTTCATCAGAATTGCAGAAGATCAACCTAGGAAGGACAAGAGGCCATCTACTCCATCCTGCTGCCCCCAGCCAGGATCAATTCCAGTGAAACTGCTCCTGACAGATACTTATCTAACTTCTTCTTAAAACCTCTACTGGTGGAGATTCCCAGGGTCCTGTGGGTGGTCACTTTGGCTGTGAGCTGGATATTTGCCTACAACAAACTATCCTGTCACTGAGTGTTGCTTTGCCCTGCACAGGATTTCATAGCAAACCTCAGAAACACAGAAGTGGGAGCGTGGGTTGGGTGGATATCTGTGTTTTAGTATGTAGCCCTGGAGGTTTAATAGACTCTTTTTGTGTTGAGATGGACTGTGATACTCTGTGTTGTGATACTTCTGAGTCTTCTCTACTTAACAGTCTCTTGGGTATCTGTTTACCAATCCTCAGCCTGTTTTTTTAATCTATAAAAGGGATGTAATACTATAGCAGGTTGATGGTAGAGTTTGCTGGAAGTTCTGCATCTTCTTGGTAAGTGTTTATAATGTGACTGTCCCATGAGTTTGGTTGGACTCATGGGAAACCCATGTACAGAGGAAGTACAACTGAACTGCAAGGAGGGGAGAGACACAGTTCTCCTGACTGGGAAAAACCCAAAGCATTGTGAAAAGGAATAGGATGTAGTTTCATATGCTGGTTTTGGAGTTATCTTTTGGTTAGTAAGTTGGAGCTACGCAAGGTGAATTTAATTTTCTAATTCCCTATTTGGTCCCTTGTTGGGGCAGGAGCCTGTTTGTCCCCTACCCCCACAGCATTGCACCCCGCAGGAGAGCTGTCTAGGCTGTAGAGGCAGTTTTGCATCCCCCATACAGCACATCAGAGACTGGAGAAGCCCCTATGGAGAAATCATCTGTTTGAAGTACACTGAGGTAGCATGCAGCTGTCAGGGGCTGTTTTTGCCGAAGAGGCAATGTGAAGAAGGGTCAGAGATGCTTGGGGACGTGGTGAGACCGTATGGAGTGGGGCCCAGTACTGCAGTATCCCCGCCCTGATCCCAGTTCACTACTGGTGTGTGGCCTCATCAGAGCTGTTCTCCACTGTCTGGGCCTGGTGCTGAGGATCAGCTGTTACCTCTCTTCCCTCTTATGCCATCTCTTCTCTCCCCCAGGACCCTCGGCACTTCTGGGTGTGCAGAGATGTTCGACATTCGTCCTGTCACCTCCCAGCTCTCCAGTTATGCAGGCAGGGCATTGGCACTGGGATATTTCACTAACTCATTCTTTTCTTAATATACAAAATAGGCAAAAAAATAGTCCACGAGGTTGGTGGATGTGAGGATCAAATTAGAGCGTGGTTTGGAAATCTGATTATTGGTGGCTTCACTGGCTAAAAGTTCCTTTGCTGTCCCCTCCTGTCTCTCCTGCCGCTGCTGGCTCCGGGGCTGCATGCTGAACTGGATCAGGAAAGCAGTCAGGGCTCATTTCTTTGTAGGGTTATTTTTAACTTGTCTCAGTTACCTGATCAAGCCCAGTATTCACCCCAAGAAGCAGTTGTTGTGGCACCGCTGAATTGAATGCTTTGGGGGTGGACAAGAGCTGTGCAGGGCAAGGAGGGGTGGTGGGAGCTACTTCTGTTGACCTTGCTGCCAGAAGGAGTGTAGATCATTTTTCCACCTAAATGCAGCACCGCTGAGAAGTGCTGCCTTGAAAACACTGGTGCATGGTCTCCCCTCTTCACCATTTAGACTCATTTGGAAGAAGAATAGTTTTCCCTGCAGTCCCCAAGCAGAGGGCTTCCTCTTTGGCATGAAGAAGCCCTTTTAAGAACATCAGCTGAGCTATTACAATGATGAGGATGCATGTAGGGCAAAGTGGTCATTAATTTGCATGTCCTCATTCCTTTGCATCTTTCCTGGCCTTGCCGGTTACTGTCCACCAAGTTGTGTAAGGGTTTGTTTTTTAATATAGATATCTGTTGCCTAGGGACTGGATTAGGAGTGCTCCAGTTTACGTCGAGCACTGATCTCTAGGTAGAAACATCTATCAAGGCTGGACGTGAGACTGTGACCTTGGAAGGAAAGCCTGGCTGTTCATTATCTTTCCTCTGAGCCGAGTCACCCTCTCCATGTGTGTAATCCTAGAGTTTGCGTATTTTCCATAGAAGAGATTCCAGCTGGCCTTTGAAGTTACCTCGAAAATATTTATAGAGGACAAGTCAATGCTTTTATACAGTAAGTGTTGCATGTGCTCAGAATCAAAGTGTAAATTACATCTTTCTAAATGTGTGCGCCTACTCTTGAGTATTAGAGCTGGTCTTAAAATACATACTGCTTGTGAAGCTTTTTATTAACATTATGAAGGAGTTAAATGTCAATTTAGAGTAAGATCTTTTTAAGCCTTATATATGAGGAGGCTTTTTCCACCTGTGATGCCCTTGCCAATGTTTATAATACCACAGTATCCAGCAATTATACTGAAAGATTGGAGTCTACCCGTAATTAATTTGCAGTGCCAAGTACTGTTACACCAGTCAGTACAGATATCTTGAATATTACAAAGGAGGAGAATATTTCAAACAGGGGCGTTTTTAACAGGATTTCTCAGTTTGCAAGAAAGAAATGCAAGTTAATGATACCTTCCCATTACAAATCGTTGCAATATTTTAAAGCTCACCCTTTCCCACTGTTGCTATCCAACAGTCCAAGATAAAGAGGAAAGAGGTTACAAAAATCTGACTTTGCAAACTCGGAAGAGGATATTACTTCTCCATATATGAGATCCTTCAGGGTGTTACACAGCACATGCCCAACAAAGCATGAAAGTTACAGTCTGGATGTAAGAAGTATTATATCTTTCAGAGGTAGTTATGTAAAACTGGCTCTTAAGCTGGGCCTTCTATTGGGACAGCCTGAGTTTCCACTCACGTCTTGGTTTTGGTGGTGAAAGCTGTACCCCTAAAAGGCGATTTGACAGGGTACAAGATAGGGGTGAGCAAGCCAGCAAAGAAGCAGTAGCCCCAGAGCCTGTACTGGAAATCAGGCCGTTTGAATGCAACCCCACGTGCTCAGTGAGCTGCAGGAAGAGTTTTGTGCGGGATAAATGCATTTTACAACTTGTAAGGGACAGTCTCTCCTGCTTCCTCTCGCAATTATTATCCGGATTCATAATTAGCCTAGTGCAGCTTTTAACTCGATAGTAGGGTGGATTTTCTTGTGGTTGAAAAAGTGCTCTGTCCTTCTGTCAGCGCATCTGATGGTGAGCTATTGCTTAGTTTCATTTGAGAGATTTCCCCAGTTCAGCTGCTTAAAAGCATTACTTTAGGAGGCTGTGAGATTTCACAAAGCCATTTGTCTGGCATTTCTCAAACAGTTTGCTTCCTGTTGATAGTAAACTGATGTAAAAATGCCAGAGTCGTAATAAACTATGTCCACTCACGCACTACAGATCTGCTTAAGATTTGCCTAAAAGTCACTGGGACTGAGCACCATGTACATATTTTTCTTACTCTTTTTATTATTTTACATAGCAAAGGGCAAAGACAGACTGGGGGTCAGTTTATTTCTCCCTGCAAAAAGGTGGCGTGTCATTTTTGTATTTGCCAGTGTTTAGTTAGGAGATAAACAGACAAGAGAACCAGCTTGCCATAAAGAGCTGCGGAGCTGACCCAAAGGCATTCAGCTCCTGCAAAACTATTTTGGTGAGAAATAGGCAAGTGGGGACTGAAGTAGACAGCGTACTTACCCTGCTGGCATTCACTTGGGACATAAACATGGGAGTAATAAACTTGTCACAAAGGTCCATCTGTAAATGCCTAACACTGGAAAATATAAGTGTGATACGTATGAGCGTAGATTAGATCCGTTCCGGACTTCTTTGGAAAAATGCTTTTGTAAGGTTGGCAAGACAGCTACATAAAACATTGGCCTGAGAGAACAGACAGCACAGCCATTTGTTGTGCTGTGCCTGGAGCTGGTCCTGAAGGTGAGCGAGGGAGTGATGCTCCTTGTATAGAAGTTTGTCTCCACCCTTAAGAGTTTACTTTGAACTTTACAGATAGTGATGCAAATGAGGAGAATATAGAATTAAAACAGAGTTGTATTGAGAGTGTATAATAATAGGTTGGCCAACCAATCTTTCCCTAGAGGAGATGAACAAGGCGAAATACCAACAGTAAATAATAATAACTAGGGTGAATGACTAGACCCTACTGGTAAATCTTTGGGTACTAGAATTGTGTAGCTTCAGTATACACAGGAGATGTGAAGCAGAATCCACCCATAAAATAAGAAGCAAAATAACCCACACTAATGGGGGGCTTATTGGAGGTAGAACCTATATCATCTGTGGGGCCTCAGACAGAAGTTTCTTTCTGACATCTTCAGAACAGGTATTGTGGTGCCATGTTGTGTGTTAAGGTGAGAAGTTCTCCAAGCCAGGGACCGCCTTCGCTGTGTGTGTCCTGTGTCTCAGCTGAAGTGCCTGGGCATTGAAGAAGGCATGCAGTACTTGACAAGAAGCAAAATTTTCCACAAGGAGGTGGTTATGCTGCTGCGTTCTCTTTTTCCTGGGGGAAAAAAATATATTGCGGTGGTGGAAGATGAAAATAGCCATCAGTCACAGACCTGGCAAGTATCTATGTATGTAGTAAGCATTCTACATTGTGGCTAAATATTGAAGCTGTTTAATGCTCCTTTCTTGGTAACAGTTTAATACAAGGTCCTTCCCACGGGCTGCAGTTCTTCCCAAACTGCTCCAGCGTGGGTCCCTTCCACGGGGTGCAGAGTCCTTCAGGAACAGACTGCTCCAGCGTGGGTCCCCCATGCGATCACAAATCTTGCCAGCAGACCTGCTCCAGCGTGGGCTTCTCTCTCCATGGGGCCACAGGTCCTGCCAGGAGCCTGCTCCAGCGCAGGCTTGCCATGGGATCACAGCCTTCTGCAGGCATCCACCTGCTCTGGCGTGGGGTCCTCCGTGGGCTGCAGGTGGATATCTGCTCCACCATGGACCTCCATGGGCTGCAGGGGGACAGCGTGCTTCACCATGGTCTTCGCCACAGGCTCCAGGGGAATCTCTGCTCTGGCGCCTGGAACACCTCCTCCCCCTCCTTCTTCACTGACTTTAGTGTCTGCAGAGTTGTTTCTCTCACATCTTCTCACTCCTCTTCTCCTCTGCAGTTGTGCATTTTTTTTCCCCTTCTTAACTATGTTATCCCAGAGGCGCTACCACTGTCACTGATGAGCTCAGCCTCGGCCAGCAGCGGGTCTGTCTTGGAGCTAGCTGGCATTGGCTGTGTCGGACATGGGGGAAGGCTTCTAGCAGCTTCTCACAGAAGCCACCCCTGTAGCTGCTCCCCCTCTCCCCCTCCGCTGCCAAAACATTTCCATGCAAACCCAATACAAGGATGCTGAGGCATGGCTTCCTGAGACAGAACTCCAGTGAAAGGGTGAGTTCTGGAGAAGGCAGAGGACAGCCACATCAGGTCAAGCCAAATCCAGCTTTTCCTGGTAGTAGTCAGAAGTGGTGCTGAGGGATGACTAGGAAGATGTCAAAAATGTAGAACACCTGCCCCTAACACCCTCCCAGCCTCCAAGAGTATTTTTATTCCTTTTTTTTTCCGCTTGTGTGTTCAGGAAAAAAAGACTTTTTGTAGATTCTTGTGCAGTCTTGTGCAAAGAGATATTGCAGCCATATCACTTTTTCATGGAAACAAGACAGGAAGGCTTTGACTTTTGCATACTGTTTGGGCTAAAAGGGCAACAATATGATGCATTTTAATACATGCACTGTGAGTTTCTTCTAATGAAAAATACCAAGTAAGCAAGTTAAAAGATTGCCAGGGCTACTTCTGAAGCTTGCAAAATAGATAAAAGCCAAGAATTTAAAACATTTCATTAAAAATGAACCCAGAAGTTTTTTGAAGCTCAACATTTTGTTCTGCAAGCTCAGCAATATTCATTAACCTCCCACTGAAGATTGCTGAACAGCTGGATCCAATTTCTGAAAAGATAATCATGAAGAAATTAAATTAATAGTCTTCAAGTGGAGCAGTTGAGGATCAGTTGTGGCAAGCTCTTTTATATGTAACATGTTGTTAGCTATTTTCCATGTGAAGATGGTTACTGCAATCCCAAGAGGAATGAGGCCGTATCTCAGTGATACAGATATCAGTTCTCCTGGACTGTGAACACAGCAAGGCACAGATAAGCAAGATTGCTGCTGGCTCCCTTTTCTCCTTCGTTCCTATCTCCCTATTCTGAACACATCACCTCCATGACATATATGCATATTTGCTGCAAGGAAATCGCTGCCCTTTCAATATCAAAGAGAGCACATTTCTGACATACCAATCAGTGCAAAAAAGCTCCTGCTGGCCCAAGTGAAGATTAAGTGCCTTTGTGTGGGGCTTTATTGTAATACAGAGAGGTAAATGTAAAGAATGACCTGTCCCTCCTAAGGCACAGCCGCAAGTAAAGTAACATTCAGTACTGGCTTCAGTCTCACTGATAAAAAACTGATAAAACTCCACGGAGTTCAGCAGTAGCTGAACTGGGCCAGGGCAGAGCACCTCTGAATCCCGCAATAGGCTGTCTTATCTCCAGTCTCATTTTTCAGTCACTTCAAGCAAGTCTCACAAGAAGAGCTGCAAATTTTCTCATGTTCTTAGGTCAGTGCCAGCTACCTCGGTGGAAACCCAAAAGCCTCTTTTGCCCCAGCTCCCACAGCATGTCCTTCCAACAAACAGCTCCTGCAGGAATAGGCATTTCTCTCCACCACCCAACGACACTGCTTTTCTTCACATCCCTGTGCTCGGTCTAAACAAGTGTAAGGTTGGTGTTCCCCATGCTCTCAGTCTGTCCCTGGCAGGCTCTGAATACTGCATCCCCACTGAAAAGTGTCCTAGTTTTACTTGACTAAGTCAAAGGAAGCAAATACTGTTCTGAAAACAGATGTAGGGCCCATGTCAGCGATTTCCCCGCTCTGTTCATGTTCTAGTACCTTTCTCTCAGGTGTGGGACAAGCCAACAAAATTGTGAATGTAAGGCAGGTATTAAAGCACGCTCATTTTTGCCCAGGGGAGCATTCTCACAGTGTGTGGATTGGCACATCCTTCAGCAGCCTGGTTGGTCTCTGCTTTGCTTCTTAGCGCTCTCATTCTCTGACCTGTAAGTTTATTCTCATTCACACAAATAGATGCAGAATAACCTGGCAAACCTTTGGGCTTTGATTTTCCTGAACGGGTGATCAGAAAGAGCTTGGTGTTGTTTGCAGTGTGGTTCACAGGCAGATTACCAGCAATCTTTAAAAAAAAAAAAAAAGTCTAGCATCACCCGCTTTCACTCATCTTTTTCTGTTCTACAGTTAGCAAAAAATACACTACTTCTTACCTGCTCACATTCAGTCATTCCCTGTGCAAACATATATCCCTATACAACTGTACAGGTTTTAGGGATAAACTACTGCCTTACACCTTTAGGTGACATCCTGTTGATGCCTTGACTGCCACATGCTCCGAGGTCTTAGCTAAATGACAGCTGCAGGTGTGCACTGGCTTTGATACAGGACACCGCGGAGCTGCCTCTTCCAAACCTGCCATTGTAGGTGTGTGCCAGTCCTTGGCCAGGACTTTGAAACGTTAGCTCTGGCACTGCCAGCCACCTCATGCACACATGCACAGGCACGTTCTCCCAGTTCAGTGATGCATTCCTGGTCAGCAAATGGCTTAAGAACACACCTGAACTTAAATATCTGCTTAAAGGCTTCATAGCCCATGTGGGAATGGGTCTGGGGTCAGCTTGAGTGTTTCTCAGAATCAGGGTTGAGAGAAATTCACTTTTTAGTGCTGCAGGACCCTTCATTTTGAGGGAAATGTGGCAGCAGAATAGGCCATGCCCAACTTGTCACAGTGCTAGAAGCCAGGCAGGTCTCTAAAAGTGTTAGTCCTTTTTTCTTTGCAGGCTGAAAGGAATATTTGAATACACTGGCAGAGCTAGGTAAAGAGGCAGAAGGGTTGTTTGTTTTCCTTTTTTCTTAAACTTTCAGTACACGCTTAAAATGTGACACTCTTGTCTGGTATTTTCAGTTTAGACAGAACATGATTGTTTCTTGGGTTGAACAATTGAATTCCAGAAAGAAATAATGCTTCTGGCAAAGCAGACTACATTCCAGGGCATGATTTCATCTGGTAACTAGTCCAAGAGAGTCAATATTGGCTAATATGACCACAACTGCATGTATTTCTCATTAATTTTCATCAAAACTTGCCATAAAATTAATGTTTTGGTGCCAGCTGATCACTCTTCCTTTCCATATATTTTGTAGTGTCATCATTCACTAACCCCAAAAGTCTCTCTAAGGAAAAGAAAAAGCTATAATGTGCAACATGCTCATCTCCTCTCATTACCCACTGAAAAGTTACAGAAAGACGTGGATAGAACTCCTTTAGCAAACAAATGGGAGGTTCTTCAAGAACGTGTTTTTGTGAATCCCTTGCAGGACCAATATTTTCTGGTGCATAAGGCAACATGGTTCTAAATGAGGTCATGAAGTCCAAGACAGCTTTGACCCTCTCTCTGCTTTCTCTTTCTGCATGAGCTCAGAACAGAGCCTCACTGATATCTGATCTAACTTTTATATATGTTTGGCCCAAATTCCCTCAAAATGTCTTTTGAGAACCCTCGGGACGTTCTTGCTTTCCTGTTGTGACATGTGCTGGCCGCTTCTGCTGCCCCACATTCCCCAGCAGTGGAGTCTAAACGTGCACATTTGGGCACTTGCTTACTGTCCAACAATACATGGGAGAATGGGAACTCTCAGTGCTTGTTCTACCTGCAAGAGTCCTGGATTTGAAACAAGAGATGCATAATATGCACATAATTTGTCAGAGATGGAAGAATGCAGTTGCAGATCCCAGGGCAATCCATGAAAATAGATCCAAACTCCTGAATTCTCCTGGTGGTTAAGTGCATGTCAGTATCCCCATCAAGCAGCTAAACAATTTCTGTGTCCTCTGTCCCTAAAAATGATTTAATTAGATCTTTCTGCAGGGACCAGTTAGTGATGAAACTGCCAAAAAAATTGACCCACATGGGGTTTTTTGAAATTCCACCTGAGCAGTCTGTCACTTCATTAGTTATCTTCCTAAGTGTGTAGTGAGGACATATCCAAAACTTTGCTTTGTTGCCTCGACAGGCCAGTCTTTTCCCTGCTTTTTGGTTTCCGTCTGGAAATTGGAAAGTCAAACTGTCCTGTACCGGAGAATCTCAAAATGGATCCTAAGGTTTCTTTTACAGTGCTGTCAGCTGGCTGGCAAGCCCTTCTCTCTGAATGTCAAAGCGCTTTCCTTGGGGAGACAGACGGTGTCCCCCGCCTGCTTCAGAAACCTGCCAATCTCTGTGATCTGGTCAGCAGATATGTGCAGCAAACTCCTGACCTTTGTTGAACACCGTGTACTACATATGGCAGCCAGGTCAGATGCCACATTTGGAAGAGACGTGCTTCAATCAGTCTGACAGACAGAGCTGATATTTCTCTTTCCCACTCTCCAAAGAGGAGATTCTTGCTTGTAAGTACTGAGTGCCAGAGAGTCTACATCCCTGGGTATTGCAGGGTAAATATCTCGTCTTTGGAGTTATTTCAGCAAAGGCAGACCTGGTGACCCAGCTGCCTGCCTTTCCTCCCTCTCTGACGTTTCATTTTGAGGAAACTTCTCCCGCCTTTTTTTATGGAAGAAAGAAGAGGCCCTAGAAGTGTAGGCTGAGGCTGGTCTTGCGCTCTGGAGGTAAATGAGTGTTTCAGCATTCGCAGCTGAATTGATTAAAGAACCAACTCAGAGAAACAGTTACTGCAAGTTACAGCTCAGCTTTAAAAACAGTCACCTTATCCTGCCGGTGTATTTCTTTTGTCTGCTTTCTTCTTTCATGAAGAAAACGGCTGTGAGTGACCCATAAAACAAAATTACATTCACAAACATTTCACAAATGGGGGCAATGGCAGATAAAAATACGTATTTGTTTAATTATTCACTACACTGAGTTCACCTGTAAGAAGTAGTGCTTATGTCACTATATATTGTACACAGAGGGGGTTTTATATTGTATTTCAGTACACTAAGTCAGAATAGTGAAATATGCACAAGAATCAGGAACTAATATATGTGTTTATAGCACTATTACTAATTGGAGGCTTTTTAAATAGTGTCACTGTAGTGTTTTTCCTTAAATCTCAGCTGCTGAAATTATGTTATCACGTTTGACTCCTCCTATTCCGAGGAAGGAACAGTTTTGAAACTCAGGACTTATTATTTAATAAAAGCTATGACTGTAGGTGGAAGGTCCTAACTCATTCATTTTTTCTGTATTTGGCCTGGCACTATTATACATGGGTGTGCAAAGAAAAGAGGGGGCGGATCTAATCTGCCTAAATTCTCATTGAAATCTATACGGTAGAGTAATATGAGAGGAAAAAAAATCCAGTTACTGCTCATGCACCCCTCTCCCTAGTGGTGAGCAGCAGGCCCATTATCCAGCTGATCAGATTTTATCTTTTTCCCACTCTGTAAAATTAAGAGGTTTTGAGAGATAAGTGACAAAGCTCCTTAATACCAAAACTATTATTAGCAGCGTTACTGTCATCACCTGTACTGCAAGCTCAGCTTTGTAGGCAGCCCTCTTCAAGGCCAACAGGCAGCAGAGACAGGGGTAGCATGGCAGGCAGCTTTGGGGGGACGCTACTCTGCTTCTCTCCCCTCCAGCAGCACACTTTGCTCTGTCTTTGGGTAGGTTTCTCTCCTCTAACCAGCATTTCAGAGGCAAGGACATAGAAGGCAGCTAATGCATTTGTGAAGCATGGAGCTGCAAGTGTTGAAGAAAGACTCCCTAAAGGGATGGGAGGAAAGAAAACAGCTTCAGCAACCCCTAAGAGTAAGCTATGTACCATCCTGCAGACCCAGGCAATTTGAATGGTGTCAAAAAACCCGACCCCCACCCCTTTTCTCCCTGACATTTCCACTTAGCAAGAGAAGACAAAGTTACATCAAATGAAGTGATTATTTTGCTTTATATGGCACCCTGGGTGGACTAGGTACTTTACAAGCTATGTAGCACTATTGCAGCTTCCAACTGCTTTACAGCTTGATGAGATGCATGGGCTGTGACAAGCTCTACTAGCCCAGAGGATGGACTGCAGGGACATTCCAGATGGGGAAAGAGACATGGCTGGAAAGCAGCTCAGTGCTGTCAGGGACTCCTGTCTGCCAGAAATGAATCCCTCGAGTGGTAGCTCATTGCGACTGTCTGCAGCAGCCTCAGCCTGCAGGTGGGGAAAATAAAAGTAGGTGAAAGCCAATTTCTTTTTCTCTCACTGAGATTTGATGCAGAGTGCATTTTGCCCTGACTCTCAGTGATGATGCTGAACCCAGAACAGAGCACTACGTGGCTCTCAACCCGTTGACTTTTTTCAAAATACAGTTTCTTATTCTGCTCCACGTGGGCAAAGCCACATCAATCACACCATGCTGGCTCCAGCCCCAAATTCCTGTCAGTGCTTTCCTACTTATTTATTTTAGCTTTTCTTGAAACTCCATTGTTTTGTCAGAGTCCTTAGAATCAAAGATCAGACATTGTGATAGGTTAGGTTTGCGTTTTGATCTTTGCACTAGGGCTACCTTTGGGCTGAAACCTGCAGAGTTTCCTTAAAGGCAATGTCCTCCTTTCTGTCTCTATTTCTCAAAATATAAGGGGTTTGTAGGATAAAGTTTGCTATTTGTAGATTGGATCAACATCTATTTAAGTTGTATAATGATGGGCTCTACTGAAATATCGAAATCAGATGAGACTTAACTGAGCAGTCCATCACCTCTTGGCAAAGTCCCAAAGTATGTGCGAAAGACATGAAATCAGTGAAGGTGCGGCACAGGCTCAAACTTAAGCATTAGCCCTATTGGTTCCGTATCCCTGATTTTACTTTTTTTTTTTTTTTTCATTTATTTGCCATCATTCTGAAACTAATTTGGAAGGCAATGATTAAATACTGTCAGAAAACGTACAGATGACGAGGAAAGGCCTCCCTAATTATGTTTTGACATTTTTTGACATCAGCAATTCTTTTGAAGGAAAGAGAAAAAAGAAACAAAACAAAATCTGTTCAGACAAGATTTTATGCTTTTGTTCTCGTTGGCTAAGAAAAATCAGGTTGCAGAGAAGCTAGTGCTGCAGAACCAAAGCTTGCCTCCCAAGCAGGAGTTTTCATGTACTCAGCTTCCATCTAAAGGCAGTTTTACAGAAATTTGCACTCCTGTAAAGTGAGTGTTTTCTTTGTAAGTGATACAGCACTTGGCTTTCACAGGACCTCAGTGCTTTGCACTATCTCAGTGACTTCAGGGACGTGGTACTAAGATTTGCTTAATTCATGGGTCTGTCTAAACACAGTAGGATGTCAGCCCTGTGCCCGGATTTTGCATCACTAGGTAAATAACTTAGCAAATGGAATAGCACATCTGTATTTTGTAAGATTAAAACCCTGCCTGAAAGAGACTATTGTATTGGCTCTTGAGGAGAACTATAGCAAAACAGATACAGGATCTTCAACTTGGAAGGCTTTGTATGGCGTTATTTCTCTTATTAGCATTTAAGATTGGTTTCCAAGGTATTTTCTAAATATCAAGCCCAAAGTGTAACAATAAGATCCCTAAATAATGACAGAATTATCAGTTAGCGTGTAGTCTTGCATGCTTTGAAAGCGTTCCCCTGGAGTTTAACAGTGACTTCACACAGAAGACAAGTAAGGCCAATAGCAGGTCTAACATCTAAAGCAGGATTAATTTTTAAATCTCACTTTGTTGGTTTGGATTTTTGGTGTGGGGTTTGTTTTGGTTTTAATTTTGAAAGGCAGATAAAGCATTTCCAACCTTTTCTTACATTTACCTGCCAAACTTTAGGACCGAGATTGTATTCCTGCCCTGTAACAGAGGCAATCCTGTTTTGCTAGCGTGTGACTGTGCAAAAAGTAACAGAAACGGTTAAATCGAAAACCTTTCTGAGGAGGATAGTTAGTTCTCCCTCTTGCTGCTCTGCTGGAGTTGGTGGTCCAATATAGGTGGCTTTAGGAAAGGACCCAAAGCCACAATCTCTCCTCGGTATCAGTGGATAGCTCTGAGCTAAGTACAGGGGAACATTACAGAAGCCTCTGAGTCGGCCACAGGGATGTCTTGATAGATGCCACCACAAAGCAGGTTCTTCTCATCCCCCTCCAGCATGCCTAAGGGCTCTCAGCACAGATTTCTTTCCTGTAGCTGTTAAGGATATTTTTTTCTGCTGCATGGTAAGCTTTAATATGACTTCTTTCTTGGGTTTGGCAGGTAAATGAGATCACAAGCTTCCAAATCTTTTTTACGAATTACACTAAAATGTCTTAATTTCCAAATGACTAATAAAACCTGAAATCTCCTGAGAGACCCAGGGCTTTTCCCTAGGATTAGCCTCAAATGAAAAGGCCATTACTGTTTGAATATTTCCAAAGTATGTTCTAGACGCTTTTAAAAATTTTGATTGAGAGTTAAGTGTATAAGTTATTTTGAAGGGCCTTTCTGTTTAGTTGTCAGGAAAGTGAGTTGAAAGGAATTAGTGACTGAATTTGAGCAGAACTGAAGACTTGTGGGATTTCCCACAAGTGGGATCTGAAAGAAATCTGAACTCCTCCTCACCTGGTAGTTGAGGGATGTGGTTTTGGAAGGGATTCATGAAATGATATATGTGCAGACAGCACAGCTTCTGGCACTTCTGCACACCAAACAACATTTTAGAGTCAAGCATCATTTCAAAGGAGAATGAGAAGGAAAAACACAGATTTTGCTAATAAGCTGTGAGTAGTTTTCTGAACCCCAAGAACTACAATCACACTCTATTTCCCTCCATATCTACGTCAAGGCACCCCAATCCTGCCGGTCAAAATGAAAGAGTATTTTGCACATTAACTTGCTAATGAAGTGAATCATGTGAATGAAGTTATTCAACCATATGGCTGTTTACAGAGCGCCATCTGCATCACGTGTACATTTGAGTTTCCAAATGTTCACAGATTCAAATATCCACAAACTGATGTGCATAAAGGGTTGAGTTTGTCCCCTGAATGTGCTCCCACAGAGTTAAGAGTCCACCATCTGAAAAACTGGCTTAATACATAACATGACACAATTTCTTCATAACTTTGCAGTTCCTTAAAAACAATAGCATGAAGTGCAGGCAATACTCTCTCAAGTCATTGGTTTGCTCTCATTAAGGCAGAACTTTAAAGCTGTATCCTGTCTCACTGTTATGAAATGTAGTGACACCTCTGTCACTCACTGGAAAACTTCCTTCTGAAGTTTGAATGTCTTTGTTGTTTGTTTTTTGGAGGTTGCTTTGTTGTTGTTGTTTTTTAATGGTAGTCTTTTCATTTCTTTTATGCTTAGGGATTTGTACATCCCTGGTGCTTTGCTGACGATCCCATCAGCCTGTGAGGAGCTTGCTTCAGCAATATGTAGCTTTCTCCTTGTTGAATGCAAACAATCAGTACTTCAGTGCATTGATGGTGGAGGGATATTCCAGGAAAAGGGGCTGGGGTGGACTTCTTTTATGGTAAATGAGCAAGCAGTTCCTCTTGCTTTACTTTCCTGTTCAGATCTTCAGAAAAATTTGGCATTTGTAGGATTCCAGAAATTACTGTCCTCAAAGAGACAAAACTCTTACTTGTTCAGCTGGCATGCCAGGGCACATCTAAGCGCTTTTATCCTGCAGGCACATTCTTGAGCGTTCTCCTCTCCCTGCCCAAAGCTAACAGCCAGGATACCATCCCGCTGTAATCTCTGAGACCACTCTTTCATGCTTCTGTCTCTAGCCCTGAATGAGATGTCGCATGGAGCAATCCAGCCTTTGTAAGCTGGCATGCAGAAGCTTAGGAAGTAGTTCAGTTCTGCTTGCATGCATCTCTTCACAAAATTAGGGGCTGCAAAAGGCGTTGTGATCCAGAGCTGTATTAACAGCCAGATGTAGGAACTTTAAAGAAAGGCATTCTGCAGATTGATCACAGCAATGCTATTACCATCATTGGTGTGTAAAGTGTCAACTGCAGCTGTGTTGAATTATTCATTATTTCATAAATACAGTGAGGTTTCCAAGGGCAAGGTTTTTAAGATCCATTTGAAAAGTGAAATGAAAGCCCCTGTAATTAAAATTCATTATTAAACTTCATTTATTTAACTTCATTTCAACTTTTCCCTGTGTGATTATTATTAAAGTTATTATATTTATTGATTTTTCTACTCCCTTCCCTTTCTCTGCCAGCTAATGAGAAAAAAGTGGTTTTGAATTAAGCAAATAATCTTGCTCTCCCTAGACAATTGTTCTGAGCTCTCATGTTGACCCCTGGAAAGAGATTTACTGGGTGATGCTCGTATTTTTGCTGATAGGAGACACTGTGCCCACCAGTACAGGGTAAAAGAAAATAAATTAAAAGGAGATCTGAGTTTTCATGTGCATCTTAGACCCTTAAAACTGTCTTTAGGTTTGGAATGACTGGAACCTGCCCTGAGCTCAGCAGGGAACGAAGTGCAGCAGACAGAGAGCAGTGCTTCCTTGTGGAAGAGCAAGCGCTGAAGACAGAGTGCATGTCCAGTTCCATACAAACAATGTTATCTTTAGTTCATCTCCACTAACAGAACATACTTCCGTCAGTACTGTGCCATTCAAGATAAAAGTTAAAAGTCCCTTTGATACCTCAGCCATCTTTATGGTCATGCTACAGTCCTCTTGAGATCAAGGCTGTGGTATAAACAGCTGGGCTGGCTGGTGTGGCAGGACCAGGCAAATGCAGTGATGATGCTTAAAATAGCCTGAACTGAACTCCATTGTGGCGAGGGTCACCCATTTCCTCTGTGTCAGCTACTCATTTACGACGTGTAGGGGGGCATCCAGAACAGCAGCAAGGACACTATATGAGCGGCACACCTATCCCGAGGGCTCCCCAAGCTCCTCTGGCCTCTTCCAGCCATCATCACAAGGGTGGCAGCAGCCAGAGGAAGCTGTATGTGGTGGACACGCAGGCAGCAGAAGTGGTCATAGCGGCAGGTCTCAGCTGCCGCCATGGCTTATCCCTCCCTCCTTCCTGAGCCCCTCACCACAGTCCGACTGCCCCTTCCCTGCTTAGCACGTGGCATTAGCCCCAGCTGGCACCAGCCCCAGGAGCCTGACAGAAGCCGGGGCTGGGGCTAGGGGCTTTTCTACCCACAATATAGCTGTACGACACCCACCTCCTATGTCTCTTTAACTGTGGCTCTTTTATGCTTCAGTTTTCCTTCCTGCCTATTGGAATTACCAGGCTTTGCCCGTTCCTCAAGGATGCTGCAGGACTGTATTGATAGAGTCATAGAATCATAGAATCACCTGGGTTGGAAGAGACCTTTAAGATCATCAAGTCCAGCCCTAAACCTAACACTGCCAAAACCACCACTAAACCATGTACCTCAGCACCATGTCTGCCCGTCTTTTCAATAGCTCCAGGGATGGCGATTCCACCACTTCCCTGGGCAGCCTGTTCCACTGCTTGACAACCCTTTCTGTGAAGAAATTTTTCCTAATATCCAGTCTAAACCTCCCCTGGTGCAACTTGAGGCCATTTCCTCTCATCCTGTCCTCTCTACAGCCTCCTTTCAGGTAATTGTACTGATGTTTGTGAGGTTCCTTTTGACCCTGCAGTAGGAGGTGCTCTTAAGTGTCAAGAAGTTGTCACTTATGTTGGTAGCTTTATAAACAAATATGTTCACACAGCTCATTTAGCATTTGGTACAGGAATATGGGCTAGTAATTCCATTTTGTCTTTCTGTTTAATCTTCCAATAGTGCAGTATTTACTAACAATTGAAAGCCAGACTGGTAAAGCATTATGTATTCACCTAGCAAATTGTACCTTTTTCTGGAGTTAGTTGTGCAGTATTCATTTCTTCTACTGGTTGTGTAGTGCAGCCTTAATATCACACCTCCAGGCATGAGAGTATCTTAGAAACAGAGAGTAAATTCCCTTGATTTCTTCGCAGTGTGCCAGTTCCCCGCAGCAGCAGGACATGTGCTCTATAGTTCATTCCAGCTCTCTGTGGGGAAATGGAGCTACAGGGCCCTGTTGAGACAGAGGAAAAGATAAATAGTCTTGTAGAAGAAGTTCTTGCACAACTCCCTGTTGCTTTCAGAGGACCAGCTGATCCAGCAGTTTTTCCCCCCAACCCAGAGAGAAGAAATCTCCCGGGGGCAGATCTCAGTGGAAAGGAAGAGCCCTCAGACCAACTCTGCCCAAACTCCAGATCCTTTGGGTTCTCCTGCCTTACAGGAGCTCGCTATTCCACTTACCACGTTTTTTTGAACCACTTTCCTCCTGTCTCACGGCTTTCACTCTCAAAAAAGGAATTCAGTGAGTAAATTCAATACATTGATGAGTACTGAGGAAGTAACAGACAGCCTGTAAAGGTTTTGGGGTGAAAGTCAGAGACAGTTCACGTTCCCACTCACTTTTGTGACTGTATGAACCCAGTGAAACATGTCTCCTTACATATGTGCTTGCTCACTTCTCCTTCATCTTTGCTCAGTAGTTACTGGGGAGTGAGATCATAACTGGGATTTATTTAGAACTATGGTCTCTCCACCCTGTTGGGTCCTTCAGCAGAGTGGCTTTATCCAAGATTTCATTTCCTCCCTGTCTTTTTGCATAAACAGAAAAAAGGGTGGATGGAAGAATATACTGGGAGAAATGCTTTGGCAGAAGGCCCTTGTTTTCATCATAGCCTCACGATGAAGGAGAGCAAGCGTCATAGCTGAAACTTGCCTGCCGCCTGCCCCCACACGTGTTTGGTGGCTAGGGGGCCGGTTTCTCAGCACCCAGCTCTGGCCTGGGGGAGGAGAGGAGTTTCACAGCTCATTGTTATCACAGAGTGTTTCTACCCTGTGAACTGGAGCCAGCGCAGAGATGCCCAGGCAGCGTTTTATTGCCATCAGGAGGGCTAATTAGCGTGGAGGCAGGGCTGAGCAATCATAGCCCCGACCGAGCTGGACCAGGTGTCTAGTTAACATATTCCTGCAAGTTTGTGATGAACAGAGTGAGTGCGTATCTTCCTCCATCCACCACGGCAGACACATCTGCTGTACTACCCCAACACGTTACAGTTGCTTTCTGCATCTGTCAGTGGTCTTTTTTCTTACATTATGATCTTAATTTCTCTGGAAGAACATCTCTTTATATGTGTGCCATTTAGGGTCAAGCATTGGCACTTGAGTAGAAAAAACAGAGATCTAACACCATTTTGTTAAAGTTTTCCATATAAATGCAAACTTGATTTTGCCGCTCTTGAAAAACATTCCTCTTAATATTTAAAAAAATTGTGGTTGTAATTTTGTCATCAGTGAAAACGGAAAGCGTTATAAAAATAATTCAAACATGCCATGCTAAATTAATGAAATCTGCATGCAGGCATGGGGTGGGTCACACACGACATAGGACAGAATTTCACATTTGCTTGGGTTTTTTCTTTTATTCACAGACACTTATGTCAAACCTTTCACTACAGTACTGGAGCACTAATGAACAGACAATTCAAAGACTTGAGCCTCCTGCTTGCTTCCTTCAGTAGCACTAGAAATCTTTCAGTCTCTCTGATAAATTCCCCAGGAAACTCGCAGAATTTCTGACTTTAGAACAGTCTTTGTTTCTTTTCTTTCAAGTAATTATTCCCCTCCCCTTTTTATGCCTTCATTGCACCAAACTTCTGTTGTTTTATGGATTTTTGTTTTAG
This sequence comes from Burhinus oedicnemus, assembly GCA_008921705.1. Lineage (NCBI taxonomy): Eukaryota > Metazoa > Chordata > Aves > Charadriiformes > Burhinidae > Burhinus > Burhinus oedicnemus. The sequence continues at coordinate 881,992 of VFFE01007504.1, forward strand.
CTTTAACAGGTCAGCAAAACATTTTTCTTGGTTGAGTGGCGGAAGTATACTGCTAATATAGAGAAAAGTTACTGGATGTTAAAACTGCGCCCAGGGCTTTGAGATAACATGGCAAATGCAATGAGCTGGGCTGGTACCACTGGGAACTGGAGTTCTGCCAAGGGGTTAATATTGTTAAGTGCGTGCAGACAGATATATTGATACATACCCTACCTTTTCTCTATATCTGTATCCATTACTTATACTTAGTGTTCCAAAGTGCAATGGTATGTGTCTGTGTTAAATTCTATAGTACATAAAAGATCTTCCCATTACGCCTTTGATGACTGCAAATCAGTGTCACGAAGGAATGCTGGTGAAAAATTATTTGCATAAAGCTTTGAAATCTTTATCCACTGACAAAAGCACTTCATGTCACTCTATTTCATTTGCTCTGTTGTTTCTACTTTATCATTTGCTTGGAGAAAGCAAACTAAATTGAATTAGAATGTCTTTTTTTTTCCTGTTTAGCTGGCATGCTCATAGTGAAATACAAATCTAACTGTGTTTTTTTCTCTCTCTTTCTCTTTTCCTTTTCTCATTTGACCTGGATTTGTCTTTTGGTGGCTTTGATATCCTTGCGTGATCCTTTCTCCTTCATTACTTTAAAGGTAAGATCATTATTTCCTCAGTCAGTATTATGTATGTATCAGAGGTACAGAAATAAAACTTGCAAGCCATCTGGGGAAGAGGTTAGTAAGGAGGCAAAATAATTAGTGGCCATTTGGAGTGTAAGAAGTCCAATTAAGTACATTTTATATTTTGTCTTCACTAACCATTGGCTGCAAGTAGGGATGCTCTGAATAGAGGAGGCTCGGGTTTTCCTGGGCGGCCCCCTGACAATGCAATGTACTACGCAGTGCTGCTGTGCCATGCTGGGCTTTGTCTCCCTCCTGCTGCTTCCCAGCTCTGCCAGCCCTTCCCTGAATGCAACCGAGAGGCAAGCGAAAGGTTGGCGGGGGCGTTGGAGCAGCCTTGGAGCAGCAAATCTGCCCAGGACTGCAAGGAGCAAGACAAGGTCACTTGATGTTTCCCTTGACACAGGAGTTCCAGAGAATTTCAGCTATTGAGAGGGGGCTCAGTGAATTTAAAGATACGTATATATCTGCTTGTTTGAATTACAATAGAGAGACGGGATGCCAATCAAGATCAGAATATACAGTGATAGGTATACAGAGACAGGCAGGGACATTGTCTCTTCCCTGAAAGCTTGCAGTGTTTTCTTTCTATCGCTGTTACAAGTATGTCTTTGGTTTAGACTGCATTCTTCTGCCGCTCTCAGGAGTCTGCCAAGTCTGAGGTGAAATATCTCCAAACCACTCCTTCCCAGAGCTTGCTGCCTTGTGATGTCTTTTCAGTACCTTCTGTTCCTCAGGAACCAGGACACTTAGGGATGAGAACCTTTTGCAGGAGAAATTTAGAAATGTGCAGATGTTGGGAGGCAGGGCTGTGCATTTTCTCACAATTTCCGAGCACAGAATTTCACTGAAGACAAGCAACAGAAACTAAAGTAGGAAATTTTATTTTAATGAGCACTTTTATATATAATCAGCAAGTGGCAAATAGTGAAGTCCTGACGCTTCTCAGCTTGCATGGAGACATTCCTGGTCTCTGACAGATCTGGAAGTTACTATTATTTTTCCAGACTTTATACTTTCCCCCCTCTCAGAGGTCCAGCAATACGTGCTGTAGTGTCTTGGTCACCTCTGCAGCCCTGCAAAGGCCTGGCTCTGTTCCAGAGAGTAACTGACGGAGAGGTCTGGAGCCGGTCGCCTTGCGCCTCTCTCAACAATGGTAGGTTGCCTCCATTTACATAGTGACAGTGGAGTCACAGAAGACTCAATGAATTTAATTAGTAGGAACGGAAAAATGTGTGTACTCATTATGTAAAACATGTAAATTTAACCCTTGAAATGGAATTGTCAGTGACTCACCACTGTGGCTGGATGCCAGCGCCAGAGGCAAAATTACAGAAACTGGAAGTGTGTCACAAGAAATTAAATCAACTACATTAAGGTTCCTGGGTTTTGTTGAGGAGGTGGCTGTTCATGCCCATTATAGACTAAAAACTTGGTAGGAATATTGTTTTTTCTCCATTAAAAATGTACTTTGAAGCAGGATATACATCTATAAGAAAGTTAATGAATAGAAGACCAGAAAAACACAGAAGAAGTAGGAGGAATCGTACACTGGATCTCTACCAAAGTGTGCATCCTGACTAAAAGGCCATAGTTAACATTACACAATGTGTGGCCACAGTAGAACTACTTGAGGCTCTGATGAGTGTTGCAGTGCCAAAAATGGCAGTGAGGAAGGTTTTTACCTACCCAGTCACTGCAAATGTTAATTCACAGACCCTCAGGCAAGTTACATGAGGCTGGATTATCACTGTGGGATGCCCTGGGGTCTCACTGGGCCTCATTGTGGAGGATATGGAACAAAGAGTTTCATGGTGAGCTTTAGACTATTGTTTTCAGTAAGAAGGGAAGGGACTTAACCCTCAGGCTGTTGCTGACACTTCTGGATGCCATCCAGGAGCGGGTGTGTATAGTTGCAGCTTTTAGAATGGTGCACAAAAAAGAATTTTTAAGGGTCTTTTTGAACTGCTGCCACTGTTGAAAAGCAAAAGAAAGATCTCTTAACAACTCTGAATATTACACCTGTCACACGGTAAATGAACCTCAAAGGCTGTAATTTTTCCATCCTATCCCAGTGGTAGATGTGGCAGTGTACTGTAATCTGCATAGAACTGGGAGCCGAAAAGGGTGTCCTGGCATCTCCCCCTCCGAGAGGCCCAGGGGTCCGGTGGGGTGGCATGTGTCTGGTCCGGCTTCGCTTTCCAGTTCTGCAAATCTCTGACAGCAAGGCAGATACTAACCAAGGCTGGCAGGGCTGGGAGCAGCTATCAAGGGGCTCATCCACTGAAATGGCATTTTAAAGAGGAAGAAGCGCTGTGGCACTGAAAGGCAAAGTGATCTGGGAGAGACGGCCACCATCAATGGGAAACATGGCCTATTGTCATGAATTTTATTCCGTCCTTGAGCATGGCCTCAGTTTATTTACTCATTTAATCCAGAAGTCTTATTTTTTAATTATTTATTTAAGAACTGCTGCTCTTATGCTTTCTCATGCTCTTCAGGGGTCATTTGATGTGTAACATAGCTCTGCTTGGAGGCTCTTGCTTATGCTGCAATTCTCTCCACAAATGTGCTGGCAGCACGCTGCTTCCAGAAAGGGCTGTGCACTCCCAGACCTGCAGATATCAATCTTTCCTGACCCCATTTCCAAATGTCACCATCCAGGGATTTCCTGTGCATACTCCAGAAAAATTCATCTAAATTCTTCTCAGAAACAGAAGGTGAGTGTAGACGTGAAGCCTGGCAGGCCCGGGACAAAAAGCCCGGCTCCCACCATCAGTGAAACACACTTTACAGAGCAGATGTAACGGGCTGAAAGAAAAGTTCTGAGAGTGTTGGAAGGGTAATTGTTTTCATTCAGAGCCAAACTGCAGCCTGAACTGTCCATCCCTGCCTGGCCATCAACACCCCCAGCTCTTCCTACCTGCCTGTTTGACCTGGCAGTTCAAGGTGAGCAGGTTCTTAGCCAGGAATGACACGAGTAAGATTTTTTTGTATCGTGATGCTGCTTTATTTTCCCAGTTTTGCAGTCTGAAAGCCTGAGGCAGTTACTAGACAAGGATATTTAACTAGATCAGAGTCCGAGATTATTCCAGTCTCAGGTCACCATGTCAAGTGCTGCTGTTCGCAACAGTAATTTGAAGGATTTAACTTCTTAGTATCTCCAGTTACCTAGAGAACGAGTGGACTTGCAGTGGAGAAATGCTTGCTCACACAGTAATTTTATTTATGTCTGTGATTTACACCATGCCTCAGAAAGAGTGGGGAAGGTCATCAAGGAAAGTTTAACTAAGGATTATAGAGAAGCGGTTATGAGAAGATTCTTAGCGCATTTTTAATATGTAGAAAAAGTTCTGCTCCTCTTCCCAAGCCTGTCCCCATGCTCTAGCAGAGTTTCACGGGCTGCATATGCTCTCCCTCTGGTTTCCATCCTCTCCTGCAGATTCTGCAAGGCAGCTCACCCACATCCTTCCTGCTGGGGCTCCTCTGCCCAGGGATTTTCTGGAATCTCTTCCTCTCGGTTTATCATTGCTGCCATGGCAGAGCAGTGAAATGCACGGTCCCTTCCTCCGTTAGCCCTAGCACAGGGGGTATTGGTGGGAGTTAGGCAGACTAGGGCAGACAGCCCTTCTGCCTGCAAACCAGGCAAGGCTTTTCCATAGCAGCAGGTTTGCTCTGAGGTGCGATGATTTAAGGTGGCTGGGTGTCATTCTGAGGCCAAAGAACCTGCCCCAGCCGAGTTGACACATTTGAAAGTGAATCTCAAACTGTGTGAAAAGTACCAGAACTGACAGCAGTGGAGATCAGAGACAAGCAAAATAATTTCCTCTGTGTTTTAGCTGACTCAAACGCTGTGGGTCTGACAGTTGTCATCTTCTTGAATATTACTGGGCTTGGGCTTTATGTAGGAAAGAAAAAATAGCCGAAGAGGAAAACACGTTTGGGGAAAAAAGGTGAAAACCTCTCAGGCAGTCGAACAGTGAGGGTAGAGCACGCAGAGGGGGAGGGAATGGGACTTTTGTCCTGTGTTACAGCACTCACAACAGTCCAAACTTTTGGAGGGAGAACGGGAACCCTCCTCATTTCTATCACAATTCTTTGAAAAAGACATTTGTTTATGGAATGAAAGTCCTCTTTAAAAGTGAGAATACAATTGTCTTTATGAGACAGTTGCTTAGAGGACAGCTACACACTGACCTCCTTCCTCCCAGCCAGCCAAATTAAAATCGTGGAAGCTGATGGCTGCAAAACCCTGAAAAGCCTGTGCGCTTCTGGACTTCCTGGCTCGGAGCAGCACTGGCAGCAGTGCCAAAGGTTTCCTCAAAAGGTACCAGTGCTCTGCCTCCCCGATGACTGCAGTGTGGAGAGTTGGGCATATCTACCCCTTCATCGCTTTCGCTTAAGATGCCGCTTGTGGTAGTCATCCTGGGTATTTGCCCTCTGGACTGAAGCGGTAAATGACTGACACACAGGCTACTAAACATTAACTGGTTCCTGTTACTGTTTTTCCACTCTGGTTATAAGCATGTAACCTAGAAGTAAAGTCGCTGCCCCTCACTTGCTGTCCTGCAAGTCATTTTGTACCCCAGGATTACTTGGGTTCAGAATTTTGACTCAGTTTTCCAGACCTTCTTACAAAGACAGTTCTAGCTGTAACAGGAGCTGCCACTGCCAGCCCACAAAGTCCTGTGTTTGTCTGTCTACTGACACTCATTAGTGGCTGCTAGATGATAACAAGGTGTTGTTCATTACCCTCCTCCATCTGATTTGAACTCCTGATCCAGATGCTGTAACATCTCATTTTCAGTCCTGAGCAAGTTCAGGTCCTTGTTTCTGAGTGTAATGAGAAAATATGAAATTTGTCCTGAATATCCCTGTCAGTATTTTCATCTGTATGATTTTACTCTTTTTGAGAAAGTCAGTCTGTTTGCTAAGATGGGATCAGTTTATATCCCAAACACAGGAGCATGAGGCTCATCCTAACGACATCTGAACCTGCCCAGGGGATGTTAGTGGGATTTGCTCCTGCGTGAGCTGTACTATAGGTACACAACAGGTATCCATGTGGGAGCTGTGACTGTGTCATCACCTGCAGCCTTGAGTGTAGCATTCACCCTCCTCAGTTCTGATGCCCACAGTTGGAGAAGGCGGAAAATAAATAGGGGAGGATTCATTGAAAAACTATACGAAAGAAAAAAACTGGAAACCAGGCCTCAAGAGGAAACTTGCAGAGCACAGTCTGTTGGGTTCAAGCTTAAGTGTAAAGGGCCATTGATTTGCAGTCTGTAAGTGGAACAGCAAGCTGGCAGCAGACTAGTAGATAAAAGAAAGATGAAGCTAGACAAACTCAGACTAAAGATTGTAGAAAATTCACTGGGGTGTACTGGGTTAAGCATTGCTGACAATTGTTAAAATGAAATAAGATTATTTCAAGAATACATGCTGAATTCAAGGAAGAATTAAGACACAGAAGCCCAATGGCCCCTGTAATTCAGAAGTCAAAATTGCAATAGTCTTTTGTAGTTTTCCTTTCTATGAATGACAGTGAGATTCAAGTTCCTCATTTTGCTGAGATTTGGTCAGGAAATGAAAATCAGCGTGTATCCTGTCACTCAATACCATGGCATTGACTTGGAGAGTTATCTCCCCTTGTTTTTCACGGCAGAAGGACTTTCCACTTTGATTTGGGAGGATTCTTTCCTGCCACACACACAGTATGAAAATTTAAAAATGAAGCTTTTCATTACAGCTATGTCCAAGCTGCTGGTGTTTGCTTGTTTTAGCAGTCAGGAGGATATGAGAGTTTGGATGTACATTTACTAAGTTAGTATCAGTGTGCTCTCAAAAGAGAAAGGTAAACTAGTTGACGTAGTAAACATTAGTATTGAACCATGAGTAGACTAGTTAACATTAGAAAATGGTCTTCTCACCTACCTGACAAAAAACTGATGGTGCACTGATCCTTTCAGCAGGGCAAACCTCAACAAGGAAAACACAAAGATGACAGGGCAAGACAAAAGCAGGCTGCCTTGCTGCATTGCCCACTCAGTTTGGGCTGCTCTGGAACCTCAGAGGTGCATGAACTTTCCTGAAGGTTTGGGTTGTGCTGATTCACCATGACCACTGGTATTCACTGTTACAATCAGGAAAAAGTGCTTCTGGAGTCCCAACACGATGATGAACAAGGGCATCAAGGGCAACAAGAAAAGGAAGAAGCAAAAACTAGGGCTTACTCAGTGGCAGCATTTGCAAAAGCACACAGGTAATCTGGGAGCCCAAGCTCCCATGAATAGCATTTAGGATCATCTTTCTCATAGATCATTTTAAAGTGTTGCCATCCTTGTGTTGAAAAAATTGGCTTTTGTTCAACATGGGTGCTCTCAGCCCGCTGTAACATCCACCTCCTTCGGCCGAAAAATTTGGCACAAAGAAGAGGACCTACAGTGTTTTGAAATGCAAGTAGGCTTCCAGTTTATCAGTGTAAAAGCTGGGAGTTACTCCTGCATTATCTGAGCCAAAAAATACTCAGTGGAGTGTTATACCAGTAATCTCAGGCTGTACTTAATGCACACCATAGCAAGGGTTAAATGAACTGGAAAGCTCACAGAAAAAAGCTCATACAGTGCAGTTTTTGTTTATACTGAAATGTTCCCATATGTTTCAGTTAATGCAGAACATAATTGGGTCTGCCTTGGGATGAATACATTTTTCTTACATGATTTATCCATTAATCGGGTGTGGGGGAGAGTCCACTTCACCAGAAATAGCTTCCTTTCCATTTTAGCCAAAAACCCACAGTTCAAAATCACCTCCCTTCTCTCTTTGCCTTAGTGCGCTCATTCTCCTCTCCAAAATGTTCTGCCTTTTTTTGCAGTGAAATAACCTGGTGGAACAGTTTGAAACATGAGGTAAAATAGTTCTGCCCTAAATTAGCTTCCAGTTAATGTATTTCCTGGCTCAATTTGCTGAGCAGCTCACATTGCGCATGGATGTTCCTAAATTAGAAAATCGTATGTATAGAAATTTTCTTGTGTTTTTGTGTGTATGTTGCTTCAAAGTCAGGATTTCTGGTTTTGATTTTAGTACCTCAAAGTAACAGGAATGAATTGTGCTTGACATTAATTACATCCTTCTGCTGCTTTATTATTATTAGAATAAACAAGCTACTGATTTGAGGGAGAGAAAAGTCCACGAGGTGTTTGAGGTCTTTATTTCCTTTTCCTTGGTAAACTTCCAGTAATTTAGCTTGCCTAATTTGCTGCTGGAAACCTGCTGCTGGGAGTACTCATACCTGAGAGAGAATAAAATTAGTGAGCTGCAAGGAAAACTTCAGTAATGAGATGAGAAGCAGGGAAAATTTGGCTTTGTCTGTTTGTTTGCTTTTTGTGTGTGAATGTGCACAAAAAGCAGAAGGAATATTGATTGTCAGAAAGCAAGACAGTGAGCTGTGTGTGAAATGGGATGCTCAGTGATATTTGGCGGTATAATCAGTCTGTTAGGCATTATGCGGTGTTTCAGCACCAGGTGGACTATATAGTGTGTACCTTCCATTGCCTTTCCGGACAGAGGCAGAACTTTTGTGATGTTAACTTTGGTCTCATTGGTACTAGGTCAGGGACTTAGAGCAGTGCAATTGATCACTGAATTATCATCTCAACAGAGGGGAACCCTGTTGCATCCTGGAGTCTTTGTTGTGGCTCCCCAGTATTAATTTAAGGGACTCGGAGTGGGTTTCTCTACATGCTGCCACTGATCCCCTAGTGCTTTATTGGCCCACAGGAGCCACTGACAGCCTGTAAACTTAAGCCAATTTTTGTACTATGGCCATTTACTACTAGGCATAAGGCAGATTTGGAATCAGTGACATTCGGCAGCTACCTCTGGCTCTTTCTTGACCTGTACTACATGTTTCTTGACTGTAGCCATGGACGTGCCATAGTGCTTGGAGGCAGAGCAGGTTGGTGATCGGTTGTGTTTCACAGTGTACAAATGCTTTATACCAAATGTCAGTCCCATAAGTAATGGTGTTCCTTGACTTTTTGAACCAGTGGGTTGTCGGTATCAACACTAGTGCCCCTTGTGAGAAAAACCCCTGTTAGATTTGGAGAGAGATTAATTGACTCCGCTAGAGTCCAGCTTGAGAAGCAGCTGCCCTGGAAGAGGCTCTCTGAGGTCCTCCTTGTGTGTGCACACTCGTACCCATGCACACAGGTAAATAGATATTTTAATGCAAAGTTGAGCTGTTCATATGGGAAGAGTTCAGTAACTTTAGTTGACGTTTAGAAACAATGTAGTGTAATTAGTTCAATCCTTTTGGAAAGCGTCCTTTCCTCCTGTACTAACTCCCTTTCCAGACACCTATTCTTAGTTCCACATTTTATTTGTAGTTAGCATTTGCTTACATTTGAGAATACCTATAAGTGAGATTAGCAGTCATGCCTGGGTCCACTGAGATTGCAGGTAGAACTTCTTGCAGTGGCCCAGCAAGTGCAGCCTGGTATTTGATCATCAAGCCACACTGTGTTAAGCGTCATTCCTTATTGTGCAGTTTCTGTAAGCCAAAATATTTCCCTTATTTCATATTTGCAAATTCTCTACGTGCACTGTTTTCATCTTTGCACCACCATGTGGCTAACCAAGTGCCATTTGGGACAGAACTTGGTTATCAAGCTTAATTAACAATAGTTCTATTTATGAGACACAAGACAAAGTTGAGTTCAATTGACATGCTTGTAATTATGGTGACCGTAGTGCAAACAGTTGTAAAAATATACTAAAAATGTACCCCAAGTCAGCAGACATGACACTGAATACACTTGGAGAGTGAATCTATTACTAAATTGATGCATTTCATAGCCCTGTTTCAGAGGAGAGCTGCACTGCAAGCAGGACAGATCAGAAGGAGCTCCTTTCCTGCCGGGGTGCTCCTGCTTGAGGATCTTTGCATTTTGTCTCTGGCTATTTACTGTTCCTTTTCCTTTTAATTAGCACAATTCCACCTTGCCTAGCAGTCCCAATTGCTTAAATCTTTCATTTTGTAGTCTGGTCCACTGCACCCATGTGCTTACAACCCCTTAGGGTCATCCAAAATTTATAACATAGGAAAGAAATTGCCAGCTAAGAGAAAGAGGAGTGTAACTGTGCAGGAGACAGAGTGATAAATGAGATTCTGGCAGGAGAGAGTGAGAGGATATTAGTTTTTAACAGCTTCTAGAAATCCTAAAAAAGACCAGAACTGGGCCACAACTAACAGAAATCATGACTGCTTGCTGATGAACAGAGGCATCACTGCTGTGAGAGAAGGAGATTTGGCAGAGGACACCTCCTGCAGCTTTCGTGTAGTTACTAGAGCAAATGACTTGGAGCTGGAACGATACTGGGCTCCACTGCCAGAGTACTTGGAGTTAAGCAGAATGAAGTCAGCTTAATGTGGTGGAATTTTTCAGCTGGTCCAGTGGTTTTCCATGGGCCTGAGTCAAGTTTTCTGAATGCATGAATCTGGCAATTCATAAATCTTTTGGCTTTTATAACCTTCAGCCACAAATAGTATAAAACCCGCTTTGCATGTACATGTGGACAGGAGGGAATTTAGGGTCAGTAGATGCCACATGAATGGACTGAGAGACTCTGGTGTTTGCATGGCAGAGCACTGATTGAAGTAAGAGGCCTCAACTTTCTACTGAGGTTTTTATTTTCTACCTTTTAGCTTCTTAGTGAATTAGCAAGGGAGAAGTGTTTAAGTTTCTTGGCTGCTATTGCACAGTTGGGAGTCCCCAGTGCTTCTGCTGAAGGCAATGAGATCAGCAGAGTCCCAGGTGGCAAACTGAGCACAGAAGGTTGACATCGTGATAATGGCAAATAAGACATAATTCTTGGGAGAAAACAGTATTTGGCTCCCTAAACAAGGCTTGACAATTACTTTTCTCACAAATTGTCCTTCCAAAGGATGTGGGTCACTCTGCTTCTGTCTAAGGTTCTATGTGTCTTTTGTGGCAATCCCTTATAGCCAGATCCCACTGTCATGCTAACAAGGTACCTGCCTGGAGCAGCCCACAGCTCTCCTCCAGCCCATTGAAACCACAGCACAGGGGTGGCTGGGGCACCCTTGGGTGTCAGGACAATCTGGTTATCCCACCTGGATAAGAGTTCCTGGATCTGATGGTGTAGACGTAGCCTAAGAGAACTGGTGGGGGCGCAGAAAGCAAAGTTGCTCCAGCTGGTAGTTTTCAAAAGCTCTTTCTTTGAACGTGAATTGGGAAGGGCCCACACATCCTCAATAAAACATCTGCCCTTTCTGCATGAAGGTGATATCACCATTGGGGTCCTAGTTGTCCCTTTCTGAGAAAGACCCAGCATTGAAACAACATGGAGATACAAGTTCCTACTTTACATAGAGATTATTCTTCTAAATTAAGGGTTTGGGCATGAATGGCAGGATCGTGTGTGATTGTTGTAATGTGGAATGGTGTAATGGTTTCTGTCTGCCCCTCTTCCACAGTCCTACTGTGTTTTTTTTCTACTCTGTTCTTCTCACTGTTGCTGCTCCAGCATGGATTGCCAGCAGGCTGCAGTCTCTCAGGAGAGTCCCTGCCCTGGCGTGAGTCCTTCATGGGCCACAGTCCATCAGGGGTGTCCCTCCATCCAAGAGCATGTCTCCAGCCCTGTCTCCTCAGCAGTCTATCCCTCCCCATGTCTCCTCAAGCTTCTCCCCATGTGTTTCTTCATGTGTCCTCTCCTAGCAGTTGTCACTCTTTCATAAAAGAGTGTTTGCTTTGTCTTCAAGGAAGGCATTTGGCAGGCAGGCAGGTGAAGTATGATCCAAAATCCCTAGGAGCCAGTGCAAATCTCTCCTTTGAGTTCAGCGAGCTTTGAATCGTGCCATTATGGAATAAAAATTTGGCAGAAGGGTGCATGGAGAAGTTTTGACTTAAGAGTCAGGCAAAAAAATTTCAGCAAACCAACAATGGCTGGAACAGCTTAAGATGAGCACAACAGCCAAGCACGGGAAGGCAGGCAGAGTGGGAGAGGTCAGCACTGGTGCCCAGAAAAGCATTTGTAACAACAGCAATTCTCCATCAGACTACAGGGGTGTTCAGCTTATTAAAAGTGACAATTGACCTCTGAGGTCTTCAGGTTTCAGCCTGCAACAAGGCCAGGCATCTTTGTAGTTCATCCGTATTAATGGTAATAATTTGAAAAGTTCTTGTTTCTCACTTTGGCAATAATGCAGTTTTTTAAGTAAGACCTGTGAAAGCCTTATCCACAGAAAGAAAAAGGAAAGGTAGAATTATAGTAGATACAGGTGTAAAAATAAACCTTTTGGATGATAACATATGCAGCTAACCTCACCCCAGATATTCACCAAAAAGAGAATTGTGTCATTTGCAGCCAGAACATCCCCTCCTGCACAAACTGGTTTTAAAAGAGAAAAAGTCTAATATTTTTTATTTTACCTCTTCAAAAGGGAAGCCCTTTGTCGTACAACCAGATTGACCTGATGGTGAACTCAAGGCTGGTATGTTCAATACTCTAAGTAATTTTGCAAATTTAATCTAACAAATTTAATCAAATTTAAACTGAACAAATTTAATCACAACTGATCTCAAGCTCCTCTTTTCTTGTCTTCCTTCCTTGTCCTCCCTGTCCTGTCATCTGGATCATTCCGAGTTTTTCTCCCAGAATATTTTGCTATTCCTTAAGGCTTAGACAGATGAGAATCTGTGTTTGAAGAAAATCTGTGTGTTCACTGGGGATGAATAAAAGTGCAGATGGAGCTATCTGTTGTCAAGGATAACTGGTAACTTTCTGACGAAGGGAAAGGGTAGTAAAAGGTACTGAAGCTTCTTTGGGTGAAAAAATTGGAATGTGATTCATAAATCTGCCATCCGCCATCTTCAGTACCCGATCTCAAGACTCATAGCAGCCTTTACAGGCTCTTAGATGGTGGAGAATGATACAAGGCACACCTCTCTTTGTAAGGGACTGTTGGCACCCTGTTTCTGTAAGTGCCATCAGAAGCCTCATCCGTAGTTTTGTGTGTTCGTGGTATTAATGGGCATTTTGCTCCTTGATGAAAATAATCTCCTTTGTCTCTGAGACTGAGTACTCTAGAAAGAGAAAACCCCACTCACAATTTAATGTAAATTCATCACAAAATATAATCCCATTATTTTCCAAGTCACGTGCGTGAAATATGTTTGGGGTTTGTAATAAGTAACTTCAGCTCAGGTTGAATTCCAGGTCCCGTTCAGGAAAGCTATCTCATATTTTAATGGACTTAAACATGTACTTTTTTGACTTTTGGAGCAGTATTAAGGATTGTCCGGAAAATATGGCAATAAGGGGAATTTTCCTATGTATTTGAAACACAATATAATATCATAGAATCATAGAATTGCCTAGGTTGGAAAGGACCTTTAAGATCGAGTCCAACTGTTAACCTAACACTGCCAAAACCACAACTAAACCATGTCCCTCAGCACCACGTCTACCTGTCTTTTCAATACCTCCAGGGGTGGTGACTCAACCACTTCCCTGGGCAGCCTGTTCCAATGCTTGATGACCCTTTCGGTGAAGAAATTTTTCCTGATATCCAATCTAAATCTCTCCTGGTGCAACTTGAGGCCATTTCCTCTTGTCGTGTTGCCTGTTACTTGGGAAAAGAGACTGACACCACGTACCCCTCCCCCCCCCCTTTCAGGTAGTTGTAGAGAGCGATAAGGTCTCCCCTCAGCCTCCTCTCCTCCAGGCTAAACAACCCCAGCTCCCTCAGCCGCTCCTCACAAGACTTGTGCTCCAGACCCCTCACCAGCCTCATTGCCCTTCTCTGGACACGCTCCAGCTCCTCTATGTCTTTCTTGTAGTGAGGGGCCCAAAACAGTATTCAAGGTGGGGGCTCACCAGTGGGTACAGGGAGATGATCGCTGCCCTAGTCCTGCTGGCCACACTGTTTCTGATACAGGCCAGGATGCTGTTGGCCTTCCTGGCCACCTGGGCACACTACTGGCTCATATTCGGCCATGTAAGATACATGTTATATATATATATAACAAGAAAAACTGTAGTTACTGTTCATCAGAATGAGGATCTGAGACTGCGTTTAATTCTGACTATAAGATAGAAAAATGTCCAGAATCACATGTCTAGAGCTGAGTTTGTAGCAAATAGTTTTAGAACTGAAAGTTGGTATTGAGTGTTTTCGGACCAGTGCCATTTCCCCTCCTCTTCCCTGTCTTTTCCTGTTATTTTCTTCTTGCTTTTGGTTACAGTTACAATTTTTCTGACTAATCCTGTCACTATGTCCTGGTTCACCGGACGAAGGCTGATGAGTCATGGAAGAGCATCTTTCTCCAGCTCCTGCAGGAGCTCTCACCTCCATACCCTCAGCTGTGAGGTATTGCCAGGCTAGCGCTCAAACAGGGAATATTTAGAAGCTGTGATTCTGATACTTAAATTATTCTTGGCTTTCAGATTTTTGTCAAGGGAAGTCAGCTGCCTTATATGGGCTTTTAAAGCAAAATAAAATAGATCTCTTTAGTCCTTCAGTGACAAAGGAGAAATAAGGTTGAGTGGGACGTTTCACTGCCAGTGTAGCCAGATCTCCACTGACTTCATTTGAATGAAGAGACACAGACAGCAGGAGACTGTTCCTGCTCCTGTGCATATCATCAGGGCTTCCTTGGCGGTGTGGGAAGATGCTGGGCACTTCAGTTACATTTGCAGACAGTGAGGAAATAACGTTTGTGTGGCACAAATAGCTGGAGTCTAAATCTGCTGGTTTCAAGATGAATTACAGCTCTTCAGGAATGGTGCAACTTCCTAGAGGCATGGAGGGAGAGCAGACACTTCCACAATGCAGAGCGCTCTGCCATGGATCTTCGCTAACTCACTCACAAGAGTAAAATCCTGAAATGGGTCCCGAAAATGTCTGCCTGACAGTTCAGACACAGGCGTAGCTGTCTGTCTGAAAGGTCAGCTCTGTCCTTTGATGTTTCTTGTGCTTGATTATGGAGGACTGTGCAGGAAGATCAGGAAAGACTCCAACGGTCAGAATTATTTGAAAGATCTGATTATCCAGAGGAGGTGAGCTTTGTCTTGCAGGGTGGAGGACACCAAAATTCCCAGTTATCTTTAACAAAGTCTCTTCCTGTCCAGTCACAGGGACATAGGTCCCATGGCAATAACAGAAAGGAAGTAAGTCTGTGCCTGTGCTGTTAATCTAGTGCCTTCCCGGGGCAGATGGAGAATACTGTTGTGCATCTGCCCTGCTAATAGGCTTCATCCCACCGAGAGGTTCTGGCTCTTCCCAGCACCTCTGAAAGTGTGCTGAAGCCTCGTCCTGCAGCCAGAGGCCCTGGAGCATCCCCTGAGCAGAGACCAGGAGGCTGAGGTGATCCGGGGACCCTGCTTGGGAGGATGAGACCTGGGAGAAGTGTCTGCTCAGCCCCAGCTGGTACCTGCTACCAAACAGCTGTCAAGCAGTGATGGAAAAACCACGCAGTGTCTGTTTTTTAGAGGAGAGCCGTGCTCGTGAGCCGCAGTGCGCAAGGGCTAAAATCTCTTGGTTAAAACATATGTTGCAAGAAATGAGCAAAACCTAAAGTAAACAGTTTACACAGAGGTGAGCATCTGCTGATTGCCGATATACACAGGCAAAATGAATCTCTGTTTGAATATGGCCTCATTTTGCCCTTGCCTGCCTTTTTTTATATAGTGCAATAACTGACTCTTCGGCAAGGCAGAAGGCTCCACTACTTACATTTTCACAGTGCATTTTCTCTCCCAAACAATGTTTGCTGTCCCAAGAGCCTAATTATCACCTAAGAGATGTTAACAGCCAGATCATTGAAACTTCCAAAAGGTTTTGATCAAATACAAGCAAGATGTAGTTTGTATTTCGCTGCCCTGTATTCCAGGAGCAGCTGGTCTCCTGAGGTAGTAAAGTGTGGACGAAGTTAATGAATTTAAATATGCTTCTGTTAGATCTTTTAATCATGAATGTAATTGCATCTGGTAGTCTTTTTAATTTTGAAATATAGAGTATGTGATTAGATTTCTTTTTTTTGCTTTTGCTTTTTCTTTTTCAAATCTATTGCTACTGCTCCTCCCTTCAGGGAATTCTCCAGAAGGAAGACCTTGTCTTCCCAGAGCGAACATTGTGAAACTTTACTGCACTGATTCTTTCAATATTAATTTTCTATATTAGCAATCCCCTTTCTGTCCCTCTCTACAACTGCTTCTGCCTTTGTTATGTCTGGCATAAGGAGGATACACATGTAGTAACAGGTACACCAAGCCCAAGCAAGGAGTGGGAGGAATTTACCTTTGGTTTTTTCTGTCTCCAATACATGCCTTTCATGCCAGCTCTGGCACTTGTCTCTAGGCTGACTGGAATAACAGGATGCACAGCAAGCATCAGCCCAGCTTCTCAGAAAGCCTAACAAGGGGAATATGAACCCCAATACCTGTGTCCCACAGTCGACCGAGAGATGTAGCTTTTCTGTGTTTGAGCTAATTGATAATAAAAAACATCATCGGGCTAAATGGAGCAAACAAAGGAAGCAGTGCTGGCAGTTCCTGTGATGCTAAAAGCTTTCCAGATCTCTTGCTTTTGTACACACCCTCTCTTTGGGATGAAAAAATGAAATACTCTAAGCTGAGATCCCACAGAGTATCCAGCGAAACAGATTGCAATGACCCTGCTACCCTCCAGCTCCCACTGGCAAAATACTCAAAGAAAAGATAAATTCTTATATGAAGACACAGTCAGGGGATTGAATGACTGAGGGCTGTGGGATATGGAGCCTCAAGTAGCAAGATCACCAGCTCTCATCCATCCCGGGTCGGTAGTGACTGAAAGCGTCTCCAAGCTCAGCAGTTTGCCGGTGTATCTGAAAGAACTAATGGCCTCAGCCCAGCAGATCCCAGTGGGCAGAGACTTATCACAGCATGCTCTAGGGATGTAGATTGCCACATTCTTATTTCAGAATTTACCAAACACAAGAAACTTTTTCTCTGTGATAATTGTTTTGACAGAGAGACTAAGCACATGCCTGCATTCAAAATGTGATTATTTCAGTAGAGCTGTGCTGATAAACCCCTTTTGGAAGAGAACTCACACTGGCAAGCATTCCTCTGCCTCTATCACTTAACCCATTTCCCTGGACAGAATAAGCTATACCCACAACTGTATATATAGCTACGCACAACTTTTTGCTGGCATTGCTATTTGGCTGACAATGTTCTTTTATTATTTACTTCTCACAGTACAGCTATGCCAGCAAAACTTTTCCATGTAACCTAAGCCTATGAAGGAGAAAACTCCTGTGTAAATTTTTTGGAGGTGATGTTTCATAGTCAAGCCTGAGGCAGAGACTTAAGCAAAAGGCTCTGTAGATACAGAATTGTAATCTCTTAACGCAAATCCCAGTGCTCCACGGTTATGTATGCAACATCACCTGCAGGCCAGGGGGCACTTCCTATGCAATGGTTGTGTAAGCAATGAATATGTGGCATTAAATTGGAAATGTAAATACCAGAGGCAACTACTGTCAGTCCGTCTCGAAGGAACGCTATGTGTGCACAGAATTACCTTGGGAGGATGCGCTTGTGCCAACCCTCATACTTGGTTATGCCGCCCCGTCAGCGGCTGCAGTTGGTACCCAGTTGTGGTGAGTTCAGTGTAGGGTGCTGTTGGGTGGCAACGCTGGCATCGCTGCCTCCAGCCCCAGTATGGAATGGGAAATACAATTACCGATTCCATCATTGTCCTCCCCCATCAACCCAATTAAACGAAATTGCACTTGTGGCCTTAATATGTGAAATATAACAAATCCCATGAGAAGGGAAGAAAAATACTGCCATAAGGAGAGCTTGCCCTCTCTGCCGGAGCAAGCGGGCAGCACTGCCAGCTGCAGGTGACGATCAGCAGCAGGCAGGTGCCATCTAGTGGGAGCTGGGATGGGTCTGGGGGAGAGCTGGGTCTTCCCTTTGCGCTGGGATGTTGGGGTATTCCCAGGCCGCAATAGAAGCAGGAGGAGTAGTCCCAGTGTGCACTTGCTTTGGAGACATGTAAAGGGTTTTTCTGAGTTGAAAGCAGTGCTTTGGGGAATCACAATGGACACTTCTAAGCACGTAATCAGACTTATCTGCAATAAAGCTGCAAAGGGGCTTGGTTGCCTTTCAACCAGCTAGGACACCTCCCAAGTCCTTCAAGTGGAAGGTGAGGCAATAACATTGGCTTGTATTTTTTTTTTTTTAAAAAAGTCTCTCAAGGATTTATTCATCAAGAAGCTGCTTTTCAAAATCACATTTCAATACATTGCCGCTTTTCTGGTAATTGTAAGTGCTTCTGCTAGCCACAGAGCAAGGGATCTCATTTACCACCCTTAGAAGCAGAAGAGCCCATGGTTTGTTAGGGTCTGATATCCCTTCTTCACATTCCAGGGATGCTGTCCCTGTGAAATACCCACTTGGTACTTCATTGGACCTTAAATTCACTCAGATTTGCTAACTCTTTCAGCCTCATAATGTATTGATCTGGGGAATCACCCAACAGAGAAATCCTGTGGTTGTTAAAGTTTTGAAGACTCAAATGTCCTTCTGAAGACCCAAACCACAAGTCTGATTTGTGATTCCTGTGAGCGCAGCTAAGCAGAAATGAGGATTCCTGTAATTAGAAATAGCTTCGCTATTCCTTGCACCTCTCTCGGCGGCACCTGGGACAGGTCACTGTCAGCGACAGGATGCTGTCTGGCCTAGAGGCATCAGTGATGGATTTGGAGCAGACCTTTCCAGCATTGCTCAGCTAATGAATTTTGCAGTCTTTGTTAGCTTCCTCAGTATGGTGATTCACTTAGGAGAGAAATTGTTTCAGTGACCTAGACCATCACTTTGACAATTCCTGTTGGACATTTCTGTATGCCTGCTTTAAATGAACTGTGGCTGCTGAGGTTGGCAGAGAGTATTAGTGCTGTTTGGTGTGAAATACCTGCACCTTATACTGTGTGTGTTAGTTATTTTCTTTTTCTTTAAGAAACAGTATTAAAAGTGTTAATTGCGGGCCAGCTCATGCTGTGTTGTTTTCAGGCTCAAGCAAAAGAAGTTGAAACCAAGAATTAACCTACTGCTTCCAGATCAGTAATTTGTGAAAAAACGAGTAATGATGCCCTTGAAGTCTCCAGCTGTGCTGTCACGAAGGGCTGGTATTGCTAACAGCATAATGAATAGCACCCTCTTCATCAGGCTGCAGCCCTTCCTGCCTGCCTCAGCCCAACTTCTGTGGTGGTTTTAAGAGCAAACTCTAAGCACTTCCTCAGGTCTGACTCTGGATGCCGTGCCACATGCAGAATGCACTGCAGCATGGGTTTCTTAACACTGGCATAGCCTGTGTGAGATGAGTTGCTTTTTGCTCCATACCCTTTGATGGATTTGTTGCATACGGCTTTTAGTAACGTCTTGATTTCCCAGGAAATAATGTGTTTTAGACAGAAGCCATGCATCTTGTTATTCCTGCCACCTGGCAAGGGGGATAGGTATATGCATATAGATATTTGGTGTTTAATAATTGAACCTGGCTGTATCAAGGTTGGCAGCATGTCTTTCAGCTTTAAAGACAGGGCATTGTTACAGGAAAATGGGATGTTTTCCTGTGCTGAAGACAGATTTTCCTTCCCCAGCTAATCCTGGTGTCTGCAGCTGCTGTCTAGATATCACCTCCTAAAAGGCAGGGAATGAACTTCTGAACATCTGTAACAGCTACATTAAGTGGCATGGTTTATTGTAGAATTATGGATGATGATGGCTGGATTACTAAATTGTGAATCAGTCAAAGGCATTCTGATGATATTCTAAACCATGAGAGAGAGACTCATGTGGGAAGAGACAGTGATTTATTGCACCAACTGGTAACACATCCATCCCCAGTCATTTTTATTTATCATTATTTTGAAAAGATTTCAACCCTTCATAAAACCGAATAAAAAAAAGAAATCTGTAATGATGATAAAGTTTTGCTGTAAGGAAAATTGACACTCCTGCACTGTGATTTCTGGTGATAGGAAAGTAGAGAATAAGGAACTTAAGATACACAAACTTCACAATAAATTAGTTGAACAATTGCCTTTGTTTAATTGTCTTTTGCGAGCAAACAAAGGGAGCTTTTTCCTTTTTATTCTTAAATCTATTCCTTTGAAAGTGTCTCACTATCTGTAGTTTTAAACCATTGGTACCCAGGATTTCGAATGCTTAGCAAGTCATCCATTTCCAAGGCATTAGCAACACAGACAGGATTTATTTCAATCTCTGCAGTTGATTCTTTGATCTGGGGCTTGCTTAAGTGCATTCCAGTGCAATTAACTAGAAAAACAGTATAAGGCAGTGGCAACTCCAAGTGATCTTAAATGTAAAAGTGACTGATTAGTAGCTCGGCTTTCTTGAGGATTATCTATTTGTGGCTTGACAGCATCTGCTATTCCTGAGCAAGGGAGAGTCAGTTAATTGAGAAGAGGGAGCTTTGGTACTCTTTGTAAGCCACTAATATGACTATTTGCAAGAAAAGAAGCAGTGTGGGAACCTCTCCCAGTACTAATTTTAACAAGGAACTGGGTAAATGGAATTAGGACCAGTCACCTATCTCATGCCAGTAGGCATACGGCAGTATGTAGTTCACATTGATCTGCTTTGCTGGGCAGTAGTTGTTCCCTTTTGCTAGCAGCCCTACATGGCTTTCAGAGGAGCAGAGGAGCTCTTTGGAAACCAGGCCTGGCAACAGCTTGCACAGCTTGCACTGTGGCTGCTTCCAGGAATGAGTTGTGCTGCTTTTTGTGTTTTTCTTCCTTGGGATGTCTTGTTTCTTGATGTACCCTGGCTGGTTGAAAGTTATAATGTTTACTTGTGTGTCCAGGACATGTCAATCTAGTTTCAAAATTCTGTGCATCTCGATTCTGTTTCCTGAGTCTTCCTACTCTGATCAATAAGAGTAGCCATCCATCAATTTTTGATTGGAACAAGACTGATCCACAAGCAACTCACGGGTGTCTGTGTTGCAGTTGCAGCTGCCTGACACAAATATTGCATCCCTTTGGGCTGAGGCAGGCAGTTGCCAAGGAATTCAATTGTCCTGCATAAGCGATCAATATCTGCTCTTCTGACTACTCTTGCTCCCTTAATCTTCCTGTATGGTTTGTTTATAATTTAATCTTCTTCAAGGAGACGTACTTCCTGTCTATCATGCTGTTACATGTTTCTTGAATCTTCCTTGAATCTCACTGCCAGTGGAGCTCCTGTGATTCTCAGGCTTACAGTTCAAAAGAAAATGCAAATTCCAGCCTATCTGCTTTGTTTGCAGCTGATTCAGATAAATACCTTTGCATATTGCACAGTTAATTCTGCTTTGTCTTCATGCTATTTCAGCTTGCTTCTGGTTTTCTTTTTTTCTGTGTGGCAATATCCCAATCGATCTTTCTTCTGTGTCCTGAAGTGTGCAGGCACTAGATGCAGAAATCCTACTTTATTAGGTAAAATATGCACTTGTTTTATTCATTGTATCCATCTTGACACCTGGGGAGGCTGAATCCCTAGCATTCTCTCTCTTCCCAGGGCAAAGACAGTACGAAGCTGTGCAGATTTCCGTGCAGAACCAGGACATCTCTGTCCCAATGACAATGGGGAGACTTAAAGTTCAGCCTCCCTGCTAACATGGCAGCCTGCACTAGCAGTTTATTAGGGGACAGCACTTACCCCCTGGAGCTAGAATGAGACCCCAGATGTTTTCCACTTAAACTATCTAGTGATAGGGTGAAAACTGCTATCTTATGCTACCTATCCAGTGCAAATTGGTCTCTGACACAGAGATGAAAAGTTCAGTGTCTCATTGCAAATGTCTCATTACTCTTCAGGGGTTGATTTGTTTCTTGCTTGATTCTAATGTGTCTAACATACAGGGAGAAACTCAAAAGAATAGTTGCTATGGTACCCTGCTAGCAAATATTTTGTAGTAAATATGGCTGTAATGTGTTACTAAAATCTGTATTTTATGTAACGCTAAAATCAATAAAAATGAAAGTCTCTGCGGAAGAGCCAATAAGTCAAGGGAGTGAGATTTTTTCTTATGGAGAATGGCAGTGTTTTTTCATCCTGAAATTTCCTGCCTTAATGACAGCAGGGGCAATAATAAAAGCAAAAGAATGCGAAGAATAGGTATGGGTTGCAGTCCATATTTCTACCATCTGGCCTCTGCCAGCGCTGATGTAATCCTTCTGGCAGTGAAACTTTCCATTGCAGCCTGTCAGCATTCAGATGTGCTATTGATTAGTAGGTTCACTAAGGTCACTTAGGAATCACAACAAACCTCCTGAAACTTGGGAAAGGTAATAAATCAAAGGCATTTGATTTGTAACTTGCCATCATTTCTGGTGCCTTGCTTCAGTAGAAGACAGCAGTCAACAATTCCTAAGCACTTGATATGAGGACGGTTATGATGGCAAAAGAAAGCACTTGTTTATAAATGGTGCAAGTAACATAAGCTTTTAATGGGTCCTAGAGGAGTCCAGGCTCCAGAGGGTTCTGGAATGCCTTCCTCTCCACCCCCATCTGCTCCCCTCACCCTGACCTCCACTTTTTTTTTCCAAGCCTTTGGCCAATTTTCATCACATCTGTCATTGTGAAAAATGAACTGGCGGTTCACTCCTAAGGTTCGTAACATGTCATGTATCTTTCTTTAGATTAACTTGTTTGCAAGAGACAGTGCAACAGGAAATTCTTGTGCTTACACAGCAGCTCAATTTTCTTGAAAAGCAGAGATGTTAAAACTCATAGTTTGTGTCTATTCTGCTAATTGGATATGAAACAGTGATGAGACATGAGGAGTGATAGGACCATACTTGTTTCCTGGGTAAAAGCCTATTAGTAGTATATTGCTAACAAATCAGAACTGGGGCTGAGTGTGTAACAGCATATTATGGAACACAGCAAGTATCAGCACTGTACAACACTGAAATCTGAGGTAAAAGCGTACCCTCATTTCATTTATGGAGATAAGTGTCCATTTCTGATGGTTTCTGATGTCTGTTTCTGATGGTTTCAGAGGAATTAATACCCAACCATACCTTTCTTGGTGCTGCATTTGATTCCAGACATAAAATGCTCCCTTTTATTACCATATGTATCTCATCAGTACAGAATAGTCTGTATCATGCTGCCACTCCCAAGGTGGGTATCAAGGCTACATGTGTCCTCCCAGCTTTCTAACAACCCACAGTTTCACCCATCTGCCCTTGGGGCTGACTGGCATCCTTTGTACCTCCACTCTGGCACTGCAGCCTTTGTCAATATAATTCAGAAGGAATATCTATGTAAAAGGAATATATACATAATAGAATTCCAACTATTGCATTGTAGACCTACCTTTCTTTGTAGGACAACTCTAAACAGAGACGTCTCAGATTGAGCTGTTGCTGTGCTGCAGCCACCATGTGTGCAGAGGCATGTGCAGGCACACAGCATTATCGCTCCTGCAGATTCCAAAATCTGGATTGCTGCAGAGTGTCTGGATCGAGCACACAGATTGAACTTTTGCTTGGTTTCATGTCTGCAGGTTTCTTCACCATCAGGCTGGAGAAGGGCGTTGCAATTGTGTTTGACTCTACCCAGTGTTTTTAAAGCTGTGACTCAGAGCCCATGCGGGTCTTGTGAACACCAAAAGGGAAGCTTTTCCCTTTTGGTTCTTCCTCTTGTGAAATGCCTGAGCTGCTGCTTGCTCTTTTTTCTCTTTCTTCACTGTCAGCTTCTGTTATCTTTTCTACTGCCTTTGCAAGAAAGATGTGTTGTGTTTGGTACACACAGGTACGCACACGCACGAGCTTCACGCTTCCTGGCTGGCACTGCAACGTTACCGTTCAGGGTATGATGAAAGGCTGCATCACCAGGATTGTGAAGCATCCATCCTCCACATTTCCACATTTTATGAAATACACAGGGGAAAAAAGAGGTGTGGCATGCCTACTCACAGTTAAATTATTTTTTTGACTCAGAGTTAAATAGTACTGGTAATTTTAAGTGTATACTTAATGAATATAACACATTTTAATTCCTGCTAAAAGATAGAAATATGTAACAGATTCTGACTCTACAGCCATTTGTATCCAAAAGACGAGACCTAAGTAATCTCAGGTTCATTTACGCTCTGAAATCTGGTACAGATCTACTTACACCCTCAGCCAGTATTGTAGCTGCTGGAATTAGAGTTGATTCCTTTTTTCCACTTTTAATCTGTTCTTCCCCAAGAGGTTTTAGAATAGAACAGAACAGTTCAGTTGGAAGGGACCTACAATAATTATCTAGTCCAGCTGCAATTCTCCTGGTCAGTAACTGAACTGGAAGGGCAGTAGGTAAGGCTGCAGCCTCCAAAGCTGTATAAATGTTGCCAGCTATGGAAATGCTCCTTTTTCAGGGGCTGCTGGTGCTCACACCCCATCCTGTGTTTCAGAGGGAGTTAGACATGTCATGTCAGTGAGGATCCAAAGCTCCAAGCACCCAGCAGACACTGAGACGTCGGGTTGCTAGGCCAGGGTCTTCCACAGACTCCAGAATCTGCTTTGAAATCCCTTTCTTGGGAATGGAGGAATACATGTTTGTATAAACTGCATTTAAGCTATCCTGGAAGAACAGCCCTTCTTACTCCCCCATTGTCTTAACAGGAGCTGGGGTGCAGATCAATTATTAGTGGTTCCTTGGAGCTGGTGCAACATGTGAGACTCCACTTTGCATATGCCTGAGATAGGATAAGCAGGCTAGTGGTTTCTGGAGCATCCATATGGCATTCATGTAGCAGCTTTTTGTTTAAACACTCTCAAAAATACAGCCAAATTGTGAAACAGTGTAACATCCCCACAATTCTGTTTCTTTTTCAAGAAGGAGTAGGTGGACTGAAACCTCCAGTTCTACCTCCTGAAACCCACCCTTGTGTATTTAGAAACCTGTGCTTTGGATTGCATCCCACCAAGACAGTCTGTGAGAGTTTGATTTTTCCGTTTGGAACAAAAGCATGTCAATTTGTCTGTAGTACTAGAGCATTCTCTTCTGCCTTCAACTCCCGAACCAGCCTGAGGCTTGTTTGTAGGGGTTCGCTCTCAGGGGGCTGCCAGGGGCATGGCCCGGCATCGCTGCACAGCGAATTGGCCCATGGCGAAACTGGACCATGGGAAGCATCCCAGAGTGAAGATCTGGAGGGTGAGCAGAGCCTGGGTAATGGTCGGTTGTTACATTTCAAAACATCTTATCTTTTAATGCAGCAGAGTCCCAAGAGCAGAGACCATCAGGCAAAACAAACACAACTGCGCAAAACAAACCCAGTTACCAAAGCAAGCATTGGCTGGCTGTAAAGACACACACACAGCCCCTTTACTGGAAAAGAAAACCATTGATGTAGGTGTTTACCCAGTCTGAGCACTGGAGGCTTGGCTTTGCTATTAAGTTTCTTGGCATTTGGTGTTCTGTGTGGCAACCTTTATTTAAACATAGGGGACAGAAGAGACTTGTTTATTTATTTGTTTGTTTGGGGGCTTCTTTCTTTTTCTATGACTTTTAAAGGGCTGAGGAGTTTATTATGTGTGAAATGCAGGAAGAGTCTAAATGAACTCCAGATGAGAGGAAACAGACTGAGGAAAATTAGGGCTATTTGCTACCAAAGGAAGTAATCATTGTATGTATATTAAATTCCAATCTCTAACTGAGAGTGTGTTTTGCTGTGCAAGAAATCTGACTGTAGAGTAAAAAAGAAAAGGAAATAAGTGGAGTCTTCCCAAGTTTGGGCTGTAGAAGTGGTAAGCAGGGGTTTGGTGTACTGATGGTAAATAAGGCAGGAGACAACTTTTACTGAAGCAAGTGCTGAGGTTGGCTGGAGAGTGTTCTGCACCCCAGTGTCTCCCACCATAGCGGAAGGTCATTTTGTGGCTCTGTGCAGAAGGGTAAAAGAGCTTTTCATACATCTGTTATTTGTAGGTAATATTTAGTATGACTTTATAATGAGAATATAAATTCCTTATAAACTTCCATCTGCCACATTCTCAGCTCATCCATCAGTAGAGACACCTAACTCACTTTTACTTATTATTTACCTGTAAGTGATTGCTGGAACTGCTCCTTTAGGGTACACTGTCCATTTTCAGTGGAGATAACCATTACCTAATAACTCCCTTAATTTTCTCTGCCAGATGAGGGTTTAGGTGATTGCACTAGGGGTGCTGACTACTTTCCTTCTTCTTTCCTTAGTCTCTGCAGACTAACAGCAGGGTAGGTGCACATTTTGATTTCGCTGCTGGGAGGCAAAATCTCTGGTTGTTTTAGTGATAAATTATTTTCAGAGGCACCAGTATGAATTGAATAAGGACCCTCACAAATGATTTGAGGAGTGCATAATACATGGGCTTGTCTTACAAAGATGCCTTAAATCAGCTGCAAATTTGACATTACTACTTCTTTTAAACAAAACAGAGTGTTTCTCATTCCTGCAAGCTGGCAGACACCCTGTTCAGTTCAGTTAATTCAGCAAGGACATAGAAAGATTTTTTTATTATTTTTTTTCTTTAGCAGTAGAAAAATTGTAGCCTGGGGGCATGTTGCTTTGACAGATTGGGGTTATATGGTTGAAGCTGACCTATGCAGCTTCTTTCCCCTTCCCCCTCTCAGCAGGTGGGATGAAGCACATATGATTGGAAGTGGCTATCCTTATTTTGCTCTTTATCTGATGGAAGGCCACCACAGTAGTCAAGAAGGACTTGTTATAGATTTTGCTCTTCCTGTGAGGGATGCTTGAAAGCTCAGTAAATAACCTGTAGAAATAAAAAATAAGATATTTTGGCTGTGTGGGAGGGAAACATTTAATCACAGCAAAGAATAGGGGATTGCACAGTCAAATAAGCAGTTCTTGGCAGATTTTAGAGACCAGCAGTGGGAAGTAAGAAGGGTGTATTGAATAGTAGTGTAGGAAAGCATAAATGGAAATGAACTGAAGAGAGATAATAGCATTGCATTTAGAATCTGACACTTTATCAGAATTATGTTGACTGGTTATTAGCAAAAGAGAAGGAATTGTTTTTTTAGAGGAAGAAGGGTTTCACTTCCCCTTCATTAGCTGAGGAACCTGCTGACAGGAATTAAGGCAGAATATTACTAAATGGGGGCTTCAGCCACTCCCTCATGTCTGCAAGAAAGGGTTATTTTTAACCCAAATCTGCTCAGTGACTGCATTTGCAGCACGGCCCTGCAAAAAAAAAAAAAAGCTCTGCTGGCAAAACTAAGGCTGCTTTGTGCTGCTATGTGAGAATGGGACAGAGAGGTCCGGGGTGGGAATCCTATAGGGCAACAGTGCCCCTGACGCCTGTGTCATGAAAATATGCCTCAAGTTAACTATTGTCCTCTGACCTCAATCCATGCTGAAACAGGGGCTTTGCATAATCATTGAAGGAGACGGTTCCGGCCCCAAAAGATGTTATGTTTTGAATTGCCAAAATAGACAAAGGAGACATTGTCAGCCCTTCACACATGGGAAACAGAGGCAGAGAGAGAGAGATTTGTCTGGGGCACATAGGCTAATTTTGACAGAAGGGGTACTTAGATGCAAGTTTCCTGAATTCATTTGTGTGCTACAACCACAAGATTGCCCTTCCTTTCTAATATTGGATTTTTTTCTCCCTGAAACTTCACTTCTAATACAGGGTCATTTATCAAAAACATGATTTCATTTTGCTCTGTATTAACAAATGCGCTAGCAATTCTTTCCTCAGACAAAACTGTGCAGCTTGCATGGACATCCGAGTTGCAACGCTGAAGTTGCGAACACCCCATGGAGCTTCAGGTGGATTTTCACATTGGGACTGCCAGGGACAATAATGCAAAGAAAGGCCGAGGTGTGACTTTGGCTTCTGCTTTTCTCTGTCCTCTGGGGATCACAACCCCATGGATATGTAGAAGGGGAGCCTGCAAGAGTAGTAATGCCATTCTGCCCAGGGAAGAAAAAGAAAAATATCTTACTAACTACAGTGTCCATTTTTCTTGCTCAAACTTGTTAACTCCAGGAAGGCCAGTGAGACTTGGCATTGCATGGCCAAACTGGGGCTGTTTGGGTTTTTTATGAGTCAGTATTGAGTGGAACCATCTGGGTTAGGAGAAGACCACACTTCTGAAATGAGCCTTTAGGAATACTTAAGTTAAGTAGCTGTCTGGGGCACCATGCTGAAAGGAAGGGCACTCACAGCTGCATGTATTTTATGGGTTTATTTTATCTCTGATGACAAAACAGAACTTACTAGTCATGTGGTTCCTCATAAATTTCAATTCACTGCTGACAAGTGGCACTGCCTGAGTTCTCAACCACACTGGCGCAAAGTTCCCTCAACTTTCTGGCTTGTGATGTTAATAACGATGCTGCTAATGGATGATGCTTTAGAGAGATATCTAACTTTTCTCTGAACTTAAAGGCAATCCCCAAGTTACAGTTTGAGAGTGGAAACTTAAGTATCTTAAGTACTTTGGATGAATACTTCCATGGTCATTCATGTATACCAAAGTGGCTCACCTCTCGGGTTCCTGAGGCCCCAGTCTTCCTAAAGGTATGCTGCTCAGTTTCCTGAGAGCTGAGGGAATCTGCACCTCTGAAACCAATATCCTTACAGAAAGCTAATTACAGGTTTGAGAGCATAACTTTCAGTATGTCAATGGTGCATCTCAACTTAGGCAGATTAAACTATTCTTTTGCATTGCAGTCTCTGGTTTTGGGCTGGTTTTTTATGCCACATTGGAGCAACTTCCTAAAGTACCTCCGGGGACCTGGTTCCACTGCCTGGATTCCAGTTTCCAAAGATATGTCTTATTTCTGTGTTAGGAAGCAAGCTCCCCTCCTTCAAGCACTTTTCTGTGTGACAGACCTGGAAAGGGGCACATGAAATTCAGTACAATTCCAAAAAATGTAACCTATTTTCCTATGCTTTCTATTCACCGAGATGAATCTCAGAGAGAGATCGCTCATGGTAAAACATTTACCAGTGTATCACCTCAACTAACATAATAGCTCTTATAGTGCAGGTGTGAAGAAAGAAATACTTGCTCCTTAACCTTTTTTCAATCCATGTCCTGGACATGTTCCAGCTGTCTGGTTCAATGGACCCTAGAAGTTTGCATGGTATTTATAAATCTGATTTACTAATAGACTCCTAAAGTTTAAACAGAGAGAGAGAGAGAGAGAGAGAGAGAAGACAAACTAGACTTAGGCTTACAGGAATCAGATTTGTGCCAGCTCTGCCACAGACACCCATTTGACTTTATGCGCGTTATTTAATATTTGTGGACAAAATGCAGATACTAATTCTTCTTTTTTCCCCTACTCATACTTGTGTAGACTGCAGGTTTGGACAGGAATCAGCTTCTCCTGTGTCTTTGGATACCTCAGACATGAGTCAGAGAATCAGAGAATCAAAGGGGTTGGAAGGGACCTCTGGAGATCATCTAGTCCGGGTCACCTAGAGCAGGTTGCACAGGACGGCCTCCAGGCAGGTTTTGAATGTCTCCAGAGTCGGAGACTCCACCACCTCTCTGGGCAGCCTCTTCCAGTGCTCTCTGCCACCCTCAAAGGAAAGAAGTTCCTCCTCATGTTTAGATGGAACTTCCTATGGTCAAGTTTGTGCCCATTACCTCTTGTCATATCACTGGGCACCACTGCAAAAAGACTGGTCCCATCCTCCCAGCACCCTCCCTTTAAGTATTTATAAGCATTGATGAGATCCCCCCTCAGCCTTCTCTTCGCCAGACTACAAAGACCCAAGTCCCTCAGCCTTTCCTCATGAGAAAGATGTTCCAGCCCCCTAATCATCTTTGTAGCCCTCTGCTGTACCCTCTCCAGCAGTTCCCTGTCCTTCTTGAAGCGGGGAGCCCAGTCCCTGATCTCAGGTGAAACTTCTAGTTGCTTCTGTAAGCCACATAATAATAACAATTGGCTTCAACCTGCTTCAGGAAAAAATGCAACATTTGGATTACATTGGTGTAAATAAAAAGTCCACTACAGTTCATGAGTCAAAAAATGTTGGTAGTGTTTAGCATCAGTGTCTGTCGCTTGAACATCTGGCATTCATCATTGCTTTCCTTTTCCTTCCACTGTCATATTTTATCCCCATCTGTTAGAGGTTTCGTAGTACTGTCTATATAAATCATAGATGCATCTCAGTCTGGGTAGTTGAATCATTACAGACTGCAATTTAAATGAAGGAAAAAGAGGCAAATTTAAGGGAAGTGTTTCTCTCTGCTCCCTTTCTTCCTCCCCTCTCCCTCTCCACAGACAGTACTAGACAGTTTTACTGTCTAGCATGATACCCCTGCTATGAAGAGAGATGGAAAAGTTTCCAAAAATAGCAAATGTTTTTACCGGCCCTAGTTCTGAAGGCAGAAAGAAGGAGAGGCATCGAAGCCTGAGTGGACACCAATTGCCATTGTTGGAAAGACCAAAATGTACTGCTTTGGAACAACCCTTCAGCGAGTTAATAATAAATTGGGAAAGCAAACATTCCTTAAAGTCAGACTTCCCAGGCAATGTCTTTCATGTATTTTCTTAAAATTAAATCACTCTTATTGCAGTAATTTAGGTTACTGCCAGGAAGGATAATATTGAAGGTGCTAGGAAAATATGGGTGTGTTAATATTAGCCAAAGCAGATTTTTGTTACTTTTTTTTTTCCTCAAAAAACTGTGCAGTGCCCTCATAATGGCCATCACTTTCAGCTCTCCCAAGCCGTGCCAGCAGGGCAGCAAGCCATAGCAACATTCCAAAGATGCATTTCTGATGGGGAAATGAATTCACCACCCCCTCTATATGAAATGTTTCCAGTAGTACGCATGCGTTACCCTGCCAAAGCCAGGTGCTCCTGTTTGTGCACAGTGTCACACAGCCCCATGCACTGGGAGCACATGTGGATTTAATTCCCTGCCAGCTTTAGCAACTACAGAAGGTATTTCCTTGTTCTAGAAACGCTCGAAGACATGGTAGTCCCAAGCTACTGGAAGTTAGGGAAAAAAAGGCCCATTGCCCTCTGTCTGGAGAGGGCTGTTGCAGACTGCCATTGCTATCAATCCCAGAACTTTATCCAGGCTCAAGGCGGGCTGAAGCTGGAGGGTCTCTCTGTACAAGGCACCTATCATGTTTTCAGTTCAAGGGACAGCTTGTATTGTTGGGGACTTCATTATACTTGGAACAGCAAGAATGCCCCATGTCATTATGTGTGTTCCTCCCGATTGTCTTGCTTTTTCACCCTTTTTAGTCTCATGTATCAAAAGTGTGTCTTAAGTTTGTTTGAATTGATAGCAGAGTAGCTGAAATGAGAATAAACTATTGCTGCTATTGCTGGTTGTCAACTCATGCCTCCTCTTTCTACAAAGCATATTGCATTCGTGATTTCCCATTATGTTTCACTTACATCCCTGTGGTGTTATCCTGCTACTCAGTACGGACTCCCAGATTTCAGCTCAGCAGCAACATCAATCAAGCAGTAGGTGTCCTCGTCAGCATCTGGACAAAGTGAAAATGATAGGCCCAGCTCATAAACAGAGCAGTTGCTGCTCTGTCCTGCAGAGCAAGTCCTGGCTGATTCAGAGGGCGCATGGTTGTGTGAAAGGCCAGGCAGTCCCTAAAGTCACAGTTGCTCTCTGAAGCTGGTAGATCAGTTGAATCTTGATGACTGGCTCTGACATTGCAGTCTGTTGCTGGAAATGGATGTCCTGGTGAAAGCGTTACTACATGGCAAGACTGAAATGGTGGGCAATGAGAAGGAGAAACATGGGTCTAATGTTGCACAAACTACTTCACATGAGATATTGCAGGAAGAAAATAATCCAAGAGTACAGTGGAATGGATGCTCTAATGTTGATTTACTCTTGTGTTTTTAATATCTGCACTAGATCTCAGCTTGCCAAGCATCTTTCTTGCTATTAGCAGAATATTTATATTATTTTCTCTTCTCCTTGTAGAAAATTTTACTACATCACACTGCTGAGAGACCCCGTATCTCGTTACCTCAGTGAATGGCGTCACGTCCAACGAGGAGCTACTTGGAAGACCTCCTTGCACATGTGTGATGGCAGGACACCAACTCCTGAAGAGCTGCCATCGTGCTACGAAGGCACGGACTGGTCAGGCTGCACACTGCAGGAGTTCATGGATTGCCCATACAATTTGGCCAACAACCGCCAAGTGAGGATGTTGGCTGACTTGAGCTTAGTGGGCTGCTACAACATGTCTTTCATCCCAGAGAACAAGCGAGCACAGATCCTGCTGGAGAGTGCGAAAAAGAACCTCAAAGACATGGCCTTCTTCGGCCTGACAGAGTTCCAGAGAAAGACTCAGTACCTGTTTGAGAGAACTTTTAATCTGAAATTCATCCGGCCCTTTATGCAGTACAACAGTACCAGGGCAGGAGGGGTAGAGGTGGATAATGACACTATTCGGAGGATTGAGGAGCTCAATGACTTGGACATGCAGCTGTATGACTATGCAAAGGACCTCTTCCAGCAGCGCTACCAGTACAAACGGCAGCTAGAGAGGATGGAGCAGAGGATAAAGAATCGGGAAGAGAGGCTTCTTCACCGGTCCAATGAAGCACTTCCCAAGGAAGAGAACGAAGAGCAAGGACGCTTGCCCACTGAGGACTACATGAGCCATATTATAGAGAAGTGGTAGCCTAGGCAGACTTTTATATTGATATTCTAGGGTTTCCATATAAAAGATCATGGAAGTAAAATTACAAAAACAACAAAAAATATTTTATTTAAAAGCAAGTCTGTAAAACAGAAGATAGA
The DNA here is from genome assembly GCA_008921705.1 of Burhinus oedicnemus. NCBI lineage: Eukaryota > Metazoa > Chordata > Aves > Charadriiformes > Burhinidae > Burhinus > Burhinus oedicnemus. The sequence goes on from VFFE01007504.1 coordinate 914,504, forward strand.
TTGCTTCCTTAAGCATAGGGTCTTTTTACTGTTTCTTACAAGACCGATGAGATTCTTAAAAAAAATAAATACATAAAAATAAAAAAAGGGTCAACATTATAATGCAGAGGTAAAAAATGCACAAATGCAGTTACCCACTCTTACGGCCAAATACAAAAGAATGTTTCTTATCCTCACAATTCAAACACAAATGGCAGAAGCAGGATTTTTAAAATCTGTTTATCCCCTGAGCATAATGATATAAAGATACATAATTAAAAAAGAAGGAAACTGAAGTTTTCTTTTGTGGGTGTTTTTGGAGGTGGGATGGGAATTGCATTGCTTGTAAGTAAATGGTAACAGTGACTAAGTTGAGGATGTGCTCTCCTGTCAGGCGGTGTGATCCCAGCACAGCGGCGGTCACTTCATTTCAGCTGGCAGCCACTGCCAGAAAGTAGAGCACCATAAAAACAGAAGAAGATCAGAGGATGAGAAACATTGAAGCAAATTGACTATGGCCTAGGATATGTACTTAGCACAGTGGTTTTGATACATTGCACTGGTATCACATATACGTACGCAACTTCATCGCAAAAATAATAGGGAATTCATGCACAGAGCTCCCAGATTTGTTTCACAGGCAGGTCCCAAAACAAGTTAAAAGCCGACCAAATTCCACATAGGCTCAAATGTGCACTCATATGCCATCCTGTCACCCTACACAACTGCCACCCATGCCATCATCAATATTATGTGTTAACAGCACATGAAAACCCTATCCTACGTACTAAAAAAAAAGGAGGAAGAATTTAAATAGCAGTACTCCCTCATAAATCTGCACGAGTTCCAGGGAAGACCCTGCAAATAATCAGTCATTTTTGGGAACGTGATGAGGGGGTGATTTTGGTTTGTTTGTTGCTATGTGAAATACTGAACTAGAACAAGCATACAGACGTAGCCGTATCTGTATTTTTTCAGTTACTTTTACTTGCTTTTATCAAGAGATAATGGGCATCAGTCTGCTTCCAATGAAGTCACTAGAACTGATTTAAGTGGGAACAGGATGGGGCTCCCTTCCAGAGCTGTGAAAATTTCTGACTATGGGTCTGAATTAATTATGAGACAGTGCACATTGTCTTTTGGCAGAGTGCCTGTTCTGCAGCTCTTACTTTAAATGAACAAGCTGTGTTCATAAAACTGGAAAGGGGAATCATGGATAATGTTTTTTTAGTCTCAGACCACTTTCAAAGCAGAACTCTTTTCAATGCTGTTTTTTAGGGACTCATGTAAGTTTAATCCTCCAGTGTGGTGACAGTCTAACCAGGTTCTGCTTACTGACTTTTGAGTCATAGAACAACAATGACTTCTCTAATTCCTCTTCCCACTCTCCAAATTAAAGTATGGCTTATTTTCTTGCTGTTGCAAGCACTTCTTTGTTTGGCTGCAAGCATGGAAATGAAGCAGTTTTTGCCCGTTTCATGTCTCGCCCCGTTATTACTCAGCCTGTAAGACCTGAACCAGCTATTGTTTAGGGTAAACTATGAACCAAATGGAATATGATTTGATTTTCAAAGGCCATGTTAACTGCAGATCAAATATGGCATTGAAATCACTGGAGGAGAAGCAGAGAGCTGATGCATTCAACTTTAGCATGTTGTTTTCACAGTGTCCCTTTCCCATCACACAAATCCACTGAAGTGCTGCTTGTTTTGTATTTTAATTCCCTCTCTGCCTCCGTACACTGTTTCCAACAGTTTCAAATTCAGACTGAGTTTTGCAAAGGAGGGGCTGCCTTAAGCAGAGGAGCTGCCTTGTTTCTTCTGTGTACACCCTGGGGGATACACCTTGCTTTTGGAGATGTTCTTCTCCAGAAGAGTAACTTAAGAGCAGAAAATACAAACAGCACTTTGGGCTCAAATACAACCCTGTTACAGCCCCGATCCAAAGTCCACCAAAGTCAAAGTATGTCTTTCCTATTGATTTCAAAATGGATTTTGATCGGGTCCGCATCCTCGTGCTGCGAAGTGCCCAAGCACACGCTCATTCGTCTTCAAGCACAGCGGGACATTGTTACCCATGCATTCAGCTGGTACCAATATTTGCTAGTGATTTTGCTGTCTTTAAGGTTCTGTAGTGCTTCTGCCAGAAAACGGCCCCTGTTCCCACAGATGTATAGCCTGGCCATAAGCATTTCCTCCTAGCTGAAAAGTGGGAAGCAAAATGAAGCAATTTTCGGTTGTTGGCTTGGGGGCAGAAAGTATTACAAATCCATTTGCTCATATCTGAATTCCAAGACTGGGAGGAGCTATGTCTGCTAGTTCCCAGCGCTTTTATGTGTTGCTGTAACTAAAGAAAACATTTATATTTTAAAAATGCAATTTTACAGGCTGTTTACCCACAAAACCAATACACAAGATATAAAAAGCAACTGGTTTATATGCATGGTTTCCAGCTTTACCCAAAGGCTTTTCACTGTGCATTCTGCGTTATGGATCCATAATGCACAAATGGTTACTGCAGCAAATCCATATCCGAGGTGCACGCCGGCTCAGCCCTGGCAAGGCCGTGCGGTGAATGCCCAGGCAGGTCTGCATATGCCGGCACTGACTTCTGAGAGCCATTCTGTACTGAAGGCCAAATTCTGCTCTCATCTACCAAAGGGTGACAGTAAACCAGACTGTGTATGATTAGGACCGGTAACATTATTTGGCTTGGTTTGCCTGAGTTGTTTCTGTGTTACGGGCTCTGAGTAACCAGCTGGATTTTAATGGATCTGTCTGCAGGGTTCTCTATATCAGAGGCAGCCTCTGACCCTAGAAGCATGTCAGTAGAAGACCTTGTTCCAACATTTCCTTTGTAATGTATTGCAGTAACAAGCAAAAGAAATTAAACTATCTTGTAACCTGTCTTGTTAACAGTTTCACTTCAACCCACAAAAGGAGGGCTGACCTCAGCTTAGCACTGAGGCAGAAATTTCTAGATTCAAATCCTGTGCCCGGGAAATGCCTCAGTTTCTCCATTGGGAATAGCAAATTTACACACTGTAAAGAGGTACTCCAAGGTATGAGAAGTTTAGGGCACTTCAAAACAGATTCTAAGTATCAGAAATGAAGAGGATGACCCAAAAGCCATCGCTCACCCTGGCTGCTGTGCTGGTCTGTTGATGGCTATAAGCCATACTTTAATTTATTGTCAGTGCTGTGTGCCAGAGTATGGGTTGCAGGACGTACCTGGCACTATCTTCTTCCTTTAGTGGGTTTAAGGGAACTTTTTTAACATAATGTGAATGTAGTTTTTTGTGATTTCTATGTACTACAGTTTGAAGTGGTACAATTTCTTTTATTTTTAGGACTGATTATTTGATGCAACAATAACATGAAAAATGTATGTGTAGTTTTAAAATTAATAGAGAACAACGGCTTTAAGGCACTCCAGCAGAAGTAGCAGCCAGATAGTACATTCTTGTTCAGTATCTGCCCCTTTCTTCCAAAATGTTCTTCCTGTGACTTCTAGACACATTGAGACCTTCTTTACTACATGAAGTGTTTCTTCATGGGGCTCGTCAATGTGTCATGATCCAGGTGAGGATAGGTGAGTGCTGGGTACAGTGAGGGCAGGTGCAAGATTGTAACCTGTCCCTTACTGGAGTTGGTGAGACAGTTCCCCTTAAATTTAGATTTTACCTAGTCAGATGCTTGTCCATCCCACAGTGTTTCTGCTGTGGTTCCAGGGACACCCCGTGAAAAGCCTTTACAAAAGCTAGGGCTGTGTTAGGTATTTCTAACAGTTTATACAGTCAGCAGTATTAGTGTGAGTGAGCATTTTGGACAGGCAGTTCTCTGGTACGAGGGCAAAGATGATGGCTCTTTGCCTCTGCTGTCTTATGCTGTGCTGGCCCTTGCACATCTGCAAATGAGGGTGATGCTCTGAGTGGGGAGATGCCAGTGGACTCCACTCCTGCTTTGGGAGGGTGGAAAGGCCAAGACACGCTGCAGCGCTGAGGAGGAGGAGGTCATTTTTGCTTTTAGTCACCTGAAGAGTGTTAAATTCACTGCTTGGTAGGTGTTGGTACTGAAGAAAACTTTTTATTCTTATTTGTCTCATCCCAGCTAGCTCTGTTGAAGGAGTTTGGTTCCTACTCCAGAGTTTCCCAGTCAGATGCCACCTTGTACCCTACCCAGGTCAGAAAATGCAGGATTGACTGGTAAGGTTGCAGACCCAGGCTGTCACGGGGTTCAAAGTCATCAACAAAAAAACTCCCAGCAAAGGATGAGTGTGAATTTCTGGCTTGCCTGAATTTCTCCCTTCATGCCCAACATTTTGGAATAAATGGGGAGCACTTCAGGTTGATGTTTTTGCACCCCATAGTGCCTTACTTGCTTACAAAACCAGGATAGCAATGGAAGCAGCATAAAGGAAGGTCCCAACAAGCTTTTGAATCCTCTCTCCCAGGGCTGTCCTGTAAGAGCAGGAAGGGCAGCACCATCGCTGAGAATATGAGCAAGGCAGAAGGACCACCACAGTGGCAGTATGGACACATGCCACTAAGGAAGTTTTCACTCTGAGCCCATGAAATCACTTCACAGAGACCACTGAACAGCTACAGTAGGTAATGACTGACATTACAGAACAGGGCCTGACCTAGGTTTATATCCTGGGGTTAAAAGCTTCTCTAGCTTCTTACTGACATTTAGAGTTACTGAGACCCCCTCCTGTCCCGGAGAATTTTCCAAATTTCACAAAAATGGGTAGCGCTACAGAAATTTCCAACACAGACTATGCTAAACGTTGTATTTCCAGGGCTGTTGCTTGGAATGCAACTCACACTATCTGCTGGATTCAAATCACAGGGCTGGCTGCGTTATCTTTTTGTTCCTGTTTTCACTAATATTAGCAGATCATGTTCCAGTGGCAGAAGTGAATGCAGGATTCACTGCCTGATCAGCAGCACAGCCAAGACTTTAGAGCACAGGTCAGTTAGCAGCAGTTCAGGTAAAGCAGCGAGCAGCAGAGCTCATTTCTGCACACACAATCCGAGCTATCCGTAGCAGTTTGTTTTGCCCCATCTACAGCAGTTCTGCCAAGGTCAATGCAGTCCTGATAAGCACGTGGGTATTAAAGCCTGTATTGTCCCAGCTGCAGGTGGTTTTCTCTGTAATTTTTAGCCATGCAAGCTGAAAAAAAAAAAAAAAAAAGATTTGCAAATGATTCTGTCTCATCCCTCAAAGCTCCACAATTCCCCATCCCTTTTTTCCCCCAGGTGTCAATTCTGCAGACTGGATTGAGAGAGTTGTACTGTAATGAATAATTTTATATTCAAATGGTTTACTGAGCATGATTTGTTTTGTACATATTGGAATATGATTTAACTTATTTTTATTGCCCCTTTTCATCTTTTTTTCATAAGGAAGACAAAAATCCCCACCCTCTCTCAATGTGGAGTTCCTCTGTGTTTGTGTGGTCTGCCAGGCGAACACGCAACAGCCACAGGATTTCTCACCATCCCTACTGGTATCTGATTTTATTTTTCATTGGCATTTGTTTTTGTCTGAGGCTTTGCTTATATTGTCTCTTCTTTCCTCTCTGGTGCACAATCTGCACAGGGAAGGGAAAGGGCAATGCAGGCAGGAGTTTCGTTTTCTCCCTCCCCCCTTTCTTGTGTGCTTTACCTACCAAGGAACTCAGTTCTTAGCTTCTACGAGTTGTGTGACTGAGGGTAAAAAAATAAAACTGTCCCCCCACCCACCTTCTATCCTCCATATTGTAGATCAAACAGATTCAGCTTCTCTGAAAGTGATTGTGGCTGGAGTCATTCCATTGGGCTGAATGTGTATGGTTTGAATTTTTTTTTCCACTTCTGGAACTTAACAAAAAAATAAAAGACAACTGTTTAACTTGAGCCAAGTAACACTTAAAGCTTTATATATTTATTTATAGCATCTTACAAAAAAACAGGTGTTAAAAGGTTTTTTCTTTTCTTCCACAAGAAAAATTGGATTAAAAAAAAATCATCTAATTGTTTTTGTCTAGATCAAGAATGAATGTTAGCAGATGAAATAAACCCTAAAACTGAGCATCTGTCGTGTGTGTTGTCCTTGCATTGGCCTTTGGATGCTGTTTCAGTGCGATATGCCTTGCCTTCCTGAATTACAGAGAGATAACGCTGCCAATGGAGTTGATGGAGAATATTTTTCTGCTAAAAACAGATTCCTAACACTGAAATACTCAAGCAGAAACTGCAGTCCATTTATTTCTATTGTTACACTTGAGCCAATATTACCAAAAGCTCTTAAACATCCTAAAACCTATCATCTTTTAAAAATTAACTACCTTTAATAGAATCGTCCAGGTTGGAAGGGACCTTGAAGATCAAGTCCAACCATTAACCTAACACTGCCAAAACCACCACTAAACCATGTCCCTCAGCACCACGTCTACCCGTCTTTTAAATACCTCCAGGAATACCGTACAGTGTTTTGTTTTCTTTTTCAGTCATTGCAGTGAACAGATTTGCAGGCAATAAATGGTAGTTGTTACACCAAATATTACAGAATAATTAACAGAAATTTTTTTGTTTCATATTCAGAAGTACTTTGACCAAATGTGATCTGTGAAAATGTTCTCCAGTTACAGAACTGAAATAAGCCGTGCACCTGGTTTTGATAAAGTTAGTAAGTTAGGGGATAAGATGATGATACAAGTGCTTTACAGTATCCTAAGTGAGAATAGCTAGATGTTTATGCAACTGTAGCAAATGACACTCCTGTTATTTTACCCAAGCATCATTACACTTCAGTTTCCACTGTAGATGCTGGAAGAGCTGGTGGCAGCGTGTGAGCCACCCCAGCTACGCTGCTTGGGTGCTTTTTCTCTTCCTCCTGTGAAAGTAATACCACTCAAGTTACTGAAGCCCTAACCAGGTTAAATTTATAAACACGTCACTAGCAGGCACACCGCATTACATCAGTTCATACTGCTGAGGGGTTCCTGGTTTTACTTGCTGGGTGGTGCAGGCACCGGTGGAAGGTCCAGGTAAGGGTTGGTGTGAGGGTAACATCACTCTCATCTCGAGGGGGGGCAAAGGCACCAAAACTTCGCAGTTGTTCCCTTCAGGCCGCACCGCCATCCTGCTGCAGAAGCAGCTTTCGCACCTGCTCCTCTCAGAGCCTTTTGCTGTAACCACGAGGCGACGGTTCGACGGAACTGCGCCATTTAACCTCCAACCCACGCCTCCTCCTCGCCGTTACCGCTGCTGGAAAAGCAGCCATGCTCCAAAGGCACTGGGCTTTGATGAACCTCCCAACGTTATTTAGCTTGGAACATCAAGGCCCGCTCTCCGCTCGACGCCCCCAGCGAGAGGGGCGCGCCTCACGCGGGCAGAAACTTCCCGAAGCGCCGTGCGCCCCCTCCCGCCCCGCCGCGCGCGGCGGCGCTGCCCCCTCAGCCGCGAAATGGTGGCGGCGGCGGCGCAACCGCCTCCTCTCCCTACGCCGCGGTGCTGCGGCGCCACAGCGGCCGCCTCTGCCCCGCCGGTAAGCGTCGTTCCGTCCCGCCTCTCTGGCGGGGGCAGCCCGCGCCCGCGGGGATAGCGGAGCGCCGGCACTTCCGCGTGCTCCCCTCGGGGCGGGACAGCGGGGAGGGGGGGAGGGCTGGGCGCCCCGCGGGGGCTGCGGTGCGAGGCAGGAGCTGGAGCAGGAGCTCCCCGCGTCCTCCGGGACGTGCTCTGCAGCCTGCGGACCGCCCTGGGGTTTGTGCGCAGGGCCTCTCTGCGCGGGGCTCCGGGTAGCAGCTGAGCCCCCTCCTGCGGTTTGCTTGCGCGGGATGCTTTGAGCAACCTGGTCTAGTGGGAGGTATCACAGCCCAGGGCAGGGGGGGGTTGGAACTAGGTGGTCTTTAAGGTCTCTTCCAACCCAAACCATTCTATAATGTTACCCGCCAGCATCACTTTTCCAGTAAGCAGAGTAGGCACCAAAGAGCCTGGCCGCCTTAATTGGGGGCAGGCTGTGCTGTGAGTCTGGGCATTCCTGTTGCTGAGACCTGGGTGCTTCTGAACCTGGCTGCTTAGAACATCATCATGGTCCGGTGGCTTGGAGCACCAAGGGCTGGTGGCCCGTGGTCCCTCCAGAGCTTTAAGAGGGTGCGGCAGCCAGGGTATGGACACAGCTCGTTCTGCGGGATGGAGTCATGCACTGTGGCAGTGTTCATGTTTGAAAGCACTGGTTTTCTCCTCCATCTTCCTTTCCGTAAAGCCTGAAAGAAACTCTCATTCACGTGAAGTGTGTGCAGACAAAGTGCTTTCATTTGCACATGGTCTTTCTGCACCGTCTTTAACATGGTTCTTCCTCTCACTCAATGCTAGAAGCTTGCAGGAAAAGGAGAGAGGATAGCTAGCAAGCAGATGGAAGGAAGGCTTCTTCTATTGCAAGGGAAGGGAGCAGAAATGATGCTGAAGGAGGGTTAAAAGAAGCAGGGAAATTAGTTACTGAGGAGAGAGCCTCCAGAGGATTTTTTTTTCTCTTGCTGGAGCCTTGGTCACGCTGATGATTGTTCAGTTTCCTTATGCTTGAGTCTAGGATGTTCCTGTTCCTATTATATTTGGTGATTTTACACTATCCAGCACTGCCTCTGGGGGATGTGCTGCCTCAGGTTAATTGGAAAGTGCCCTCCTTTACATCCTGCTGTTACGCTAACAATAAGCAGCCCCTGGCTGCTCTGCTGCCCCAGGTGACAGCCTGCTCTTCCTGAATGGAAAAGCTGATCCTGACAGTACCCTGTCAGAGGAGGTGGTGCTGAGCTCTTGTCAGAGGGCTGTGTTTTGTTTCTCTGGCTCAGGCGCTCACGCAAGTTACTTTAACTCTTTAATAGTATCTTTCTTGCCGCTGTCTACAGGAGGAGGAAAAGCAGAGCAAGTATGCTTGAACACTAATGCCAAAGGTTTTCCGCATTGATTGATTGATCTTTGGGTAGCACAGGTTCCTTTTTTCCTCGTCGAGGGTTTGTGTGTGGGTCCATGTAATGCTAAACAGCCTCTTCGTCAAAGAGCAGAAAGAGGGATGGAGATTCTTGCAGAATTAAATTTATATCTAGCTATGACTGCATATACCTATGGATTTTGTAAAAGTGGGCAGAGTTTAGGAGAACCCTGTGCATTGCAGTTTATAACACTTTATGATGCAGTACTTCAGTGGCGCTTACAGTAGGGATGTAAATAAATTTACATACAGATAAAATTCTGGGCTTTCTACAATTAGAAATGTTCACCTGGGCACATTAGCTTAGACCCTCTGCTGCAGGGGGGAACTAAGACATGTTCATACTTAGCCTCAAACAAAAAAAATATGTTGTAGGCTTAACAGTAAAGCAGTTTGAGCTTTACTATAGCTATTATTTCATAACCTTCAAATTAAAAGGGTTAGTCAATGAAATATTCATGAAATGAATAGTATTTAGTAGACCATTGCTGTGTATCTATTAAAGCAGTTAGAGGTTGCAAGTGAGGAAGGCTTCACTAGCAAGGCCCTGCACACTTTAATTGATCTGGGAAGTAAGGGGCTTGGAGAAGAAATCATACGTGTTCATATTTTGCAAACATTATCTATAAGCCTAAAATGAATAAAATTATCAGCCTCTATTAATATTAATCAGACCATACTGTAGTATATTCAGGTGCTTTGGTATGTGGTACCGTTTCTTAGGTCTTAGAAATTCTTTGCCTGACGTGGTTTTGCTCATTTCTCTCTTCGTTGATGCTCTTCTCAAAAGCTTTTTTTTGACTCTGCACACTTTCACGTCCCTGCCTTACCCTTCCCACTCCCTAGTCCTGCTACCCAGAAGGTTTGTCCCCAGTGATTGAGGACATGCAATGTCCCAAGCAGGGATCTTGTGGCTCTTGCACAGGGGCTGCAGAACTGGGATCTTGGAACTCTTGAATCAATACCCTGCCAGCAACACAAGGGAAGAGTTGAATACCCGTCTTCTGGGAGCTGCGAATGGATGAGTGATAGCAGTGCTTTGCAAATGTCTAACAAGCTGTTATTTATATATTTATTTTGCTCTCCTCACTAATAATATCATTCTATCAGGCTATGGTTATGGATTCCAGATGTTTGTGCAATAAATAAGTAATAGTGATAAATAATAAACATTTAATTCATGGTGCTTTAATATATTCTAGTTATTACTGGATTCAGTTTGAAAACTCCTTTTTTCTGTTAACTTAAACTAAATGTTATACTCAGTTGTGCTGTAAATAGTAAAGAAATTCCATGTGGCTTAATCTAGTTAATTCAGACTGGATACCTGATACTGAAATGAGTATATGGTAATCAGTCATCAATTTTCTAGCATACGCAGTGACAACATGTATAAATCATACGGCCTTTGTGACAGAGTAAATAACTTCCCCGTAGCGCCTTTCATTTGGATTGTATTATTATTGCCAGACATTGTTTTCTGAACAAGAGCTTGCAGCCAAATTAGTGAGTGCTCAGATGTTTTGCATTCACAACAGCCCCCATCAGTACGTTTCTACCGATCATGTTTTCGTTTCCTTAATCTCAAATATTTTGATGCCAGATGAAAATTTATAAACTGATGCCAATTAGCCACAATTTCTTGTTGGCTATTAAATTTTACCAGGTTAATGCACGATCGAACCTTTTGTGTTCCTGGAAATATTACAGATCAGCCCTGCTGCATAGTACTGGGTTCTGGGGTAGTTAGTGGAGGCTTTGCTCCCAGACTGGAGAACTTGCATCTAGATAACTGTGCTACTGGGAGAGATACACGACACGACCCTCTGGATTGAGAGATCTGCTGTGAGTCTGCTAAAGTTTCTTAGGTTTTTGGTCAAGACCAAGTGGGGAGTAATTGCAAAGCATTCAAGAGTGTGTGGTCATCTGTTTTGAGGGCAATCTAGCCTTCTGAAGTAGCTGAAATACTGACATTCAGTTATTTGGGGGGTGGAACTGGAGGCAATGATCCTGTTTGAGGAGAAATCTCTTGATAGTCTAGCTAATGTTATCATGGGACCTTTTGTCACAACTGTTTTGCATAGTTTTTCATGCATTCATTTTTGAGTACTGTTGTGAGGCAAATGATTTTTCTCCTCACTTGGAAAGCTTGTTGAAGGAAGGTGTGGAAAATTGGGAGCCAGAGAGCTGGAGACCTGGCCCTGATGGGCATGGCCTCATCTCTAGTTCTTCACCGTCACCCTTGGAGGGAGAAATCTGTAGCCTTTTGGAAACAGTGTGCAGCCTGAACAAAGAGTCAGGCTTTTTGTTGCTTCTTTGGAATATTTTAGTAACTTAGAGGCCATTTTAGCTGTCTGTCTGCCTGTCGGACTGCTCTGGAGGGTGCTGTATGATGTGCCATTGCTATGCGTGCCGTACTTAGCGAGGCCGTGAAGGACGCTAGCATGGCTGCCTTCTCCAATGCAGGAGCAAACCCAAGGTTAGCTCTGCCAAGATAGCACGCTAAGGCAGGGGTATGCCTTGGTGGGCAAAAGTGTAGGAGGGTGGCCAAACTGCGCAGTTGTGGGGTGGATTGTTTGTGGTACAGTGATGTCCTCCAGCAGAGGTGTCTGTTAGCCTGGCAGCTAAGTGTTACAGATATTATTCATGTGATTCCCTAGTAAGTCTGGAGACGATTCTCCCTTCCACAGAAGTATTTTATTTTTCTGGAATGTTAGGCTTTATTCTATACTCCATTGTTGTAAGAGTAAATAATGTCTGTAAATTAATCATTCATTCTGGGTGCAAATGAGACCTATGCATGAAGCTTTTGTTTGGATTTTTTTATTTCACTTTTATTTTTAAGCAATACTTTAAGTTATGAAATTCTTATAGTTCATTGAGACTATAAGCTTTGACTTTTTATATGTACGTTTAAGGATTTTCACAAGAAAATCAAACCATACATCAGCTGGGAAAGTGTATTGGGAGGAATAATTAGAGCAATAAATAAAGCCTTCTGCTTGCATGCCAGCCTAACAGGCTTTACTGTCTCCTCATCAAGTGATCTACCACTTGTTAACTGTTGCTTGTTAGGGTCTTTCTCCTCTAGGCCCATTCTTGGGTTTGTGTATATTTTAGTCATCTTGACAATGGAAAAGAACTATATTAAATAGAAGCACTTATAATTCACGATGCCTGTAACATCTGTTGCAGGACTAGAATTACAAGCTATATTGGCGTATTTTACTTTTTTTGTTTTCTCTCTGTTTGGGAATTTCATTTTTGCTCTCTTACATTTTTGTTTGTGGGTTGTTGGTTGTGTTTCCCCCACCCTCCTGTGGCTTTGGAAAACAAATTACTTTGTCTTTCTTCCTCATTCTTTGTAAGGTACAGTGCAGGTCTGGGTTAGACAAAACCTACAGTAACTGGCAATGAGACGACGTGAGGCAGCAGATACCTCTTCTGGTCCTCTTTTCTGATGGGGAGATGGTAGGTGGGAAGTGATGCGTTCCTTAAAACAGCCCTTGCCTCTATCACTTCTCTGGTAGTCCAGAGCTGCCTTTTGTGTGTTAAAAGTGCTTAGGTGTGTTTCTCCCTGTCCAAAAATCTGGTTTCGAGCTGTCTGTGGTGTTTTCCCCTCAGCCCCTCTTCTCATACTGATATTATATCTGTTTTTTATTAAGCACAGGTGCCTTACAGGAAGAGCTAGTAGTTTTGCCTGTAGGATGTCTGATGCTTTCTGCACTTCCATATATTCACTCATTTATGAGCTTGAATAATTAAAGCAGAAATTTCTATGACTGAAGTGGTGCTGAAACATTTGGAAAACTGGAGGATGAAGATTGGAGAGGATGAGCATAAGGGGATCAAGATGGACAAGCTGGTCGTCACCAAAACATGTCATCCTTTTTAATGGCAGGATGGAACCCAAAGATCTCCCACTCTTTTGTACTGGCAGCAAAGGCACCGTCATTGAAACCCAGTGTGATGTGCTGCCACCACCTCACCCTGGTGTAAGACCGCATACGGGAAGTTTCCTGTGTCAGAGCCAGTGCAGAAGGCTGTGCGGTGGAACATGACTTCAAGCATCTTGCAAATGGGACTGTTATGCCATAGCTTTAATAACTGTTACGCGATCATTCACCTTCCTTTCCTTCATGCCCTTATAGAGAAGTACATAGATTCTTCCATGCTCTGAACCATATCCAAAAAATGAATACCATTTTCTGGAGAGAGGGGCTGGGATAAGGATGGGTTTTTCCTCGCTCCTGCCAAAAAAGATGACGCTTCCAGTATACTTCCTTCACTTTGTAAAGGGAAGGGGGCAGCACGCTATCCAGTCATTGTTATAAAGGACCATTTCTTACACATTAATCTTTACTTTTCTTCTGCAGAATACATGAAAGTAACACAATACAGGTTTCAGCATGGAATAGTGAAGAGCAGAAGCCAAGAGGTGCCCATAGTTGTTATGCTCTAAGACACTCTGTGACGCTGTTTATAAAAGGGGTAATACAGAGAAGTGTGTATCTACAGTTAATTGGAAATATGCCAAAGCAGGCTGATACACAGACTGCTGGCAGAGATGATGCTCTGCGATAAAATAAATGGAAAGGTCGTCTTGATGAATTGCCCAAAACTTCTCACCCTTACTCTATCCTGCCACCTTGATAACTGCAGGCATGTCTAACTCCTCAGCCGGGTCAGGTAGTTTCCATTTAATTGGAGTGGTTTGAGTATAAGCTAAATTATTCTTCCTGTTGTATTTCTTAAGGTGCTTTATGTTGTTAAATGGTGGTGTGTGGTAACAGAATTGCAGGGAAACTTGCTTAAAACGCTGATATAGGAGTGGTGTTTTTCTCATCTGTTTAAGAACTGTGTTGTTTCCCCTCTCTGTGAAGCTTCTGGCTTAAAAAAAAATAAAATTGAAAAATCCGTCTTGTCTGGGTTTTTTGATACATAATAAATGCTGCAGGTTTTCACATATCTTATTATTTTGAAATGTTGTAGCATTTGTATCCTAGTTCATCAAATATGCCCTCACTGTGCCATAAAAACACAGAATACAATGAGACCCTGCCTCAGGAAGCTGTAACTTAAATCATGAGGAAGGAGAATTAGTTTTGCTTCACCCTTGGGCTATGGCATAATCGGTAGTCTTTGCATTAGCAGTAAGGTAAGGTAGGAGTTTCTCACTGTTAGCGGTGTGAGGGCCCACAAACTTCTCTTGTTAAGAATAAATAAAAGCTGGCTCTTGTCAGATCTACATTTAGTCCCCAAAAAGTGAGTGTTACTGACTTAAAAAGATTTTTGTTAAGTATTTTTAAAAATGGCCTGTTGGGCCATGTAAAAATAAAAAATTCCTCCTTAAACTTGTTGTTGCTCTGTTTAAATACCCAATCAATTTATCGCTTTCCTGATCTACAGGGCAGGGAACGAGCCATAATTCTTGAGGGGACAATGATTTGATGACACTGATGGGGAAGACTGAACTCTCAAACTCCATTAGGGGGCATGAATCACAAGATTTTTTTTCTCACAAATTAATTAGTTATTTTCCTAATATAATGAGGTTCTGTCTTTGATCCTAGCATTTTTGTCTCGTCAGATTTATTATCTCCAGATGGACTGTTTTCTTCCTCTCCAAAAATTTCTCATATTATGAGGTGAGGTTTTTATAAGTGTACAAAATAATAGTTTCTTTTCTTTGAGTAGTAACTTTCCAGGGTTGTACTCTATTGCACACAAGTAGAGTTGAAACTGCAGCTTGGAGTTTCAGAGGCATTTATACACAGAAAATGATGAGTTTTGATTTATGCTCTATCTAGAGGATAGTAGAACCTGACTGAATACCAGTTACTGGCATAAAAGCAGACATAATTTTGAATACTACTAGTTGCTGCTCTCTGAGCAGTGCTGCCAACGAAGTGCTGCAGTGCAGGAGCTGTGGAGAGTTAGGGCCGCGTGGTCTCTTGACGTGTCCCTCCAAGGGAGGAGCACAGAGCTTGTGGCAGAGGACAGGCAATTTGGGTATTTAGTGGAGAGCCCCAGTGTGCTCTTCTTCATGGAGCCGCTGTCTCCTGCCTGCGCTGCTGCTTGCTGGAGGTGCTGTAGGGTGTCTCTTCTGCTGCCGCAGAGCCACCCCGCTAATACATGTAGGGACTTTCACTTGGGAAAGCCCCTCAATGCTATGAATACAGTATGAGCATTGAGGGGGCCAGGTCATGCTCTCTGACTGTGCTGTTAGATCACGGGAAAATCTGGGGAAGGATGGCCAAGATTTTTCTTGGAACTTGGTGGGAGAGCTGAGCTAGAGTATTGGAAGTCATCTCCAATACTAGCAGATGCACTAGATCCAAGGGAATTTTCATTATTTCAAAGGTTTGGTGTGGGTTTTTTTTAGATGTGGGTATCTCAGGGATCTGGAAATGAACTTCTTGTAGCAGCTGCTCTCTATGGTGTAATCTTCCTTCCAAGTCTGCAAAGGCTCACGCCATCTCCCTGTCCTGCATCCAGTTGGAAAATACTGACTCACTTAACAACCACAGGAATTTCTTGGTTTTTCACCTCCAGATATCTTGACAGTGCTACAGCAGGCTAAGTTTGAGAAATGAGCACAAGTATGATGTGAAAACTCATTGAGGGGTAAGGTGCCCCTCACAGTGCTGCTGGCTTTTTTTATCACAGGAATTTGTGTCTTTTTTTTTTTTTTCCCTCAACATTCAGTATGTGGAAGCATATCATTAAAAAAAGGAAGTTGAAATAATAATCTGTCTAAAGTAGAACAGGTTGGGGTTTTTTTGTGGGGAGTGTTGTTGGGGGCGGGGGGCTTTTTTAGATCCTTAGGTTACAGAGGATTTCTTACACCCTAAGGATGCAGAACTTGCAAGGGTGGTGAAGAATGGGGGGTTTAAAAGTTTTTTTGAAGTAATTTTATAATTCTGGGATTGAAAGTACTGGAGATGATAGCTGGATTTTGGGTAATAATCTAACTATGCTGTCTGCTTTCTAAGCAGCGTGGTGGGATTTTAGGAAGCTATTACACAGACATTTATTGTGGACCAGCTCTAAAAATGTGCATCTGGATTGGTTTTTGCAAGACAGGAGGAGGCCTGGATGACTTTAAGGAAGGTGTATATTGTTAGCTGGGCAGAGGGTGGGATGTGACAGAGGGCAGTTTGTGCTTGGTCCTTGGATTTAGAGCAGCAGCTTTGAATGTGGTTCGGAGCTGGAGGGAAAGAGAGTTGAGGAAAGGGAAGGGAGGAGAAATGATCTGGTCGGAGCCTGAGGAAGCTGTGGGCAGGAGTTCTCCCTGCAAAGGGGAGCAGGCAGCGTGGGTGTGGGAGAGCCTGGGAGGGGAGGCTGTAGTAGTCACACTGGGAAGTCCTGATGGCCCCAGCAAGAGTTTTAGTTGTGAAGCTGCAGAAAAAGAGATTGCTTCCACATTTTTATTCAAGATTCATATGTGCAGACATGGACTGTTTTCAGTAGTCATGTTCATTTGTGGCTGCTGATAAAAGGTGTTGGGAGCTTGTGTAGCTTTTGAATTGCAAATGAAGAAGTGATAGAGCAGTTATGAATCTGTTCTGATAGATGTGCATTGTCTGTGAGGAGTGCAAAGTTTTTGTAGCTATTGACACACCATGCATGGTAACGAGTGTATTCAACAGCACATTATCTTGTTGCAAGCTACCTGCTTACTTTGAGTTTCTTATCGCAGCAGTGCTTCTTACAATTGAATCCTTCTTTTCTCCTTTCAAAGTTCAGGTTTTGTTGCCTTTTCAGTTATCTGCTTCTTTTAATTACCCCTTGTGATACTGTATTAGAGTTGGCACAGCATGCAGTATTGAAGGAATTACCAATCCAGATTGACTCTCCTGGACAAAGCCCATACCGAAGTCAGGGAATAAGTACATTTTCTGACAGGTAAAGTGAGCCTGCATCCTGCAGGAGAGGAAGGGAGTCAGGGTTTAAGTAACGATTAGGCAGTACCTGCTCTCAAAGGTGACGGTTCAGCAGGGACTACTCCTTCTGTACCCCCTTGGCAGCAGAAGCTGTCTTGTCCAATTGCCTCTCCCTTTGGCGCTGCTCTGGGCAATGCCTGCCATGTTTGTGTCCCATCACTGACAGTGACAAGAGCGAGTGCTCATGCACTTAGGTGTTCTGTGAGACTCCAGAATATATTTCTGAGAGTGTTTCCACTTGCTTCATGCGAGGCTGTTCCTGCTGAAGGCTCGCATAGGTAACCAGTAATTCAGGGCTTCTCACTGGGAGCATAGAGAAGTCTCAGCACCTGCTAGTTGTTGCCAGACTTGAAAATACAGAGACTTGTCTTCAGTCCTCAAAGCATTTTGCCCAACTGGGAAGTTAGTAAGTATACTTAAAAAGTAAAAGAGAGCTGAGAAATGACTCATGCGTCCCTGTTTAGAAGAGTGATGGTGAGAAGGAAAGTGATCTGCTCTGGTTGGAACTCCAAGGAGTAATCTGCTTTCCAGATCAGGGAATTTCCCACAGTACTGTTAAGGAGGAGTTTGTCAACTGCTGCTCCAGTGCAGCCAGAGAGAGCGTCGTGTTAAGCTGTGTGTTTTCTGAGGCCAGGTGATGCGCTTTGCTGCAGGACCTGAATTTTTTTTCTGAAATCGTCAGGAAATCTGCATGTGGTGTTGTGGAAGACCAGGCCCAACTGTTATCTTGGCCTCCTCTCAAAAAAAAAAAAAAAAAAAAAAAAAAACCAAACACAAAAAAAAAAAAAAAAAAAAAAAAAAAAAAAAAATAAAAAAAAAAAAATAATAATA
>VFFE01007504.1:932251-997908 GCA_008921705.1 Burhinus oedicnemus
GCCCCCATCAAAAAAAAAAAAAAAAAAAAAAAAAAACAAACCCAAAAAAACCCCAGAACCCAAAAAAACATCAAAACCCCACAACAAACCCACCCAGGAATTAGAATTGAAAATAAAAAAAAAGGCTTTTGATTTGTAATGAATATTCCTTAAGTTTGAATTTTGAAGGGGCTTGGTACAGGTGTAAGAACCTTTCCCAGAGTGACATCTCGTACATAAAAATGCCGAGGTTCTGACAGGGCTGCCAGAGGGAATCACGCACAGTTAGCTGCTAGATGTGTGCATGCATGGCTGCCTCCTGCACTTCGCTCCGGGATGGAGAAAAACAACTCTGCTCTGAAAAAGGAGGGAGGGGGAAGAAGGAAAAGAATCTTTAAAGGTAGATTGAGTAACCAGCCTGTCTGGAAGCCTGTCTGCCTGTCCGTAAGCCTGTGATGCTGCTCCTGAAGTTACCAAGTGCGCAGAGCCATGTGAACTTGGCCTATTGGTAAGGGAATGAAGTGCAAGTCCAGTACTGAAAAATCAGATCCTAAATTCCTCTATATATTGAGAGTGTCTGAAAAACTTTGTGAGAGTAGTCTGATGCTTAGGTTTAGAGCAAAGTACCTGGCATAAAGCCTGAGTAAACCCTTTCGATTTCGTGCTCTGCATAGAAAGATACAGTTCAGCTTTGAGTCAGTTACATAAAGGGGCCTTAGGAGCGGCACACAGTATGGTACAGAATTGGGTGGTTTCCTCTGTAGCTCTGTTGGAAAAGTTACTGTCTCTCTACACCACGTGAGCTTTGTGTCAGGTCTTATGGACTAGGTTTTAGGAAGCTCTTCTCTCCCATTCATTTAATTTTGGGTTCTGCTCTCCTAAATGTGGCTGGAAAGCTGCCTGGTGGAATAGGACCTGGGGTGTTTGTTGACAGCCAGCTGAGTATGAGCCAGCAGTGTGCCCAGGTTGCCAAGAAGGCCAACAGCATCCTGGCCTCCACTGGAAATAGTGTGGCCAGCAGGACTAGGGTAGTGATTGTCCCCACTGTACTTGGCACTGGTGAAGCCCCCCCTTGAATACTGTGTTCAGTGTTGGGCCCCTCACTACAAGGAAGACATAGAGGAGCTGGAGCGTGTCCAGAGAAGGGCAATGAGGCTGGTGAGGGGTCTGGAGCACAAGTCTTGTGAGGAGCGGCTGAGGGAGCTGGGGTTGTTTAGCCTGGAGAAAAGGAGGCTGAGGGGAGACCTTATTGCTCTCTACAACTACCTGAAAGGAGGGGGGGGTGGGGAGGGGTATGTGATGTCAGTCTCTTTTCCCAAGTAACAGGCAATAGGACAAGAGGAAATGGCCTCAAGTTGTGCCAGGGGAGATTTAGATTGGATATCAGGAGAAATTTCTTTACTGAAAGGGTTGTCAAGCATTGGAACAGGCTGCCCAGGGAAGTGGTTGGGTCACCGTCCCTGGAGGTATTGAAAAGACAGGTAGACGTGGTGCTGAGGGACATGGTTTAGTTGTGGTTTTGGCAGTGTTAGGTTAACGGTTGGACTCGATGATCTTAAAGGTCTTTTCCAACCTAAACAATTCTACTTGATTCAACTGTGTTCTATCCTATTCTATTCTGTGATTCTAAATAGTCTGAGACAAGTGTTTGTGCTTCTTGGAAACTAAAGTCCTGATCCAAAAGCTGTTTAAATTGTCTGTGCAAAACCTGCCTCTCCATACCTCTGGGGTGGAACAAAAGAGTTTAGAAATGTGCCTTCCTAGGCTGGCAAGAGCAGCTGTCAGGGCATCACCCATGGGAGGGTGCAGATCTCCTGACCATTGGTAGAATCATAAAATGGTTAGAGTTGGAAGGGACCTTAAAGATCATCTAGTTTCAACCCCCCTGCCATGGGCGAGGACACCTCCCACTAGACCTGGTTGCTCAAAGCCCCATCCAACCTGGCCTTGAACGCCTCCAGGGATGGGGCATCCACAGCGTCTCTGGACAACCTGTGCCAGTGCCTCGCCACCCTCAGAGTGAAAAATTTCTCCCTGAGATCTAATCTAAATCTACCATCTTCCAGTTTGAAGCCATTATCCCTCATCCTATCACTACATGCCCTTGTAAAAAGTCCCTCTCCAGCTTTCTTGTAGGCGCTCTTCAGGTATGGAAAGCTGCTATAAGGTCTCCCTGGAGCCTTCTCTTCTCCAGGCTGAACAACTCCCAACTCTCTCAGCCTGTCCTCATAGCAGAGGTGCTCTAACCCTCTGATCTGTTGAGATTGTAGCACCTACAAGAGCATGGGTGAGAGGCCCCAAATTGCCCGTCTTTGGTGGGTGGGAAGAGGCTGGAATTAGCAAAGCCTCTCTCTTATCTTGAGCCTGGGGATTTCTCTGATGCCCAGAATTCCCTGACTTCCCTCCCTGTTGTTGATGTCTGTAGGAGTCTGACCAAACATGTGGCTTTGGACTTGCTGCACTAGATTTTAAGAGGTAATGGAGTGTCAACATTAGACAAGCTGGAACTACAGCCAGTGTTCAGGGAACTTACTGTGCATCTTTTTTCTGGATATTGTCTACAGTTGTTGGATATGAATGCAAGCAAAACCACAACTTGGCTGCTACCTTTGGTATGGAAAAGATCTAGAGCAATAGTATTCAGTTTTTATTTTTGCAGGCTAATAATTCTGATTTTCCAAGATCGTTGTGTACCACTGTAGGGCATGCTTTAACTGTACAAGGAACAGACTTGTGTTTTGTTGATTAACTTTGTGAATCTCAGAGTCTGTGGATTCTGCTTATACTGCAGGCTGTCAGATCAGAATAACCAGAGTAGGATATTTCAATTTCAATATCACCGTTCATGTGGTGGTACATACTGAATGGCTTTGCCATCACTGAGCTGCAGCACGCAGCTCCTTGCAGGATTGAACTTTTTGTAATTTGCAGCTTTTTATTCCAGAAGCTTATTATCTGTTAAAGTGGCAACCCCACCCATGGTCAGTTTAAATGTTACCGGTTTTGATTTACATAAAAAGAATTTAAAAATAAAAAAATCACTGCTGAGAGCTGTAGGGATCACAGAGGTGTAATGATTTTATTGAAGGCTGTGGCTGACTTAGCCATTATCAGCTCAGGCCATGCTTCCCCATGCTGTTTGCCAAGGGGGTGGTTGCAGGAGTTAGTATCCTTACAGTTTAGAGTGGTTTGCATGGAGTTTCCTAACTTGCCCCTGCCTTAATGGAGCGATTCAAACCTCCTAATCAGGAAGGCTTTGCCTGAAGTGTTTTATGTGAACGTCTTTATGTTGGTTGAACTGCAGAAAAAATAAACACAGGATGGGGACGTTTTCAGGTAGCACAGCTGTTAGCGAGGTGTCCCTGTGCCTGCACTGTGAGATGCAGGCTGTCAGAGATAACCCAGGCTTTTTATTTGCTGTGTTACAACTGAGCACATGCTCCATTTATTGTGCACAGACCATATATATGTCCTGTATTAATAACATACATATACAGGCTGTTATACATAATGACGTATTCTAGTATCTTGCAGAGCACTGATGAGTGAAACTGAAAATTCGTAGTCACTGGTCAGTGTGAGTGTTGAGCTTCATGATGAAATCCTTTCCTGTGCATGGCCTCTGCACTCAACAGGCCTCCAATAAAACCTGATGACACGGGTTTTGCTGGTATCTTCACTAGGACAACAGAAGCTTATTTAGGACAAAAATAATTTTTCCACTTGCTACCTGATGAGCTGTGAAGTTCCACTTCAGCTGAGTGGTGTGAAATTATTACCTTGAAACTGCTGATTAGACTGAGCTCTGTTTTTCATTACAGGCTCTTTGATAACAGAAAATGGACACCTCTTGTGGATCTGATCTCAGAAGATGCTTGGAAGATGATGCCTGTTGATGTAGCACTCTTCTTGCAGGTAAGCAACATTTGGCTCGGTCACAAATTGTTTCTCTGTTGACATTAAATCAGCAGTAGAACTCTGGATCTCTTTTAAGTTATTTTCCTTTGCTTTTTAACAGTGCAAGTAAATATTGGTTCTGCACACTCATGCAGCTGTGTCGTAATTATTAAGGTTGAAATTTGTTGGCTGTCTTGTGCTTGATCTTACCATTTGCTCCTCTCCTCATTAATTAACTCACAGTTCAGTGACAGCTTAGGAGTCTTTCTCTCTGCATTTCATAGCAGGGAGTTGATGCAGTTCTGGAATGTGATGATACTTTGCTGTACTATATTCAAACGTTTAAATAATACGTGGGGACTGCTCAGTAAATACTTAGAATGGGAATATATCACATGGCACCAGAGGAATATGTAGGAGTTTTTTCTAGACCACTTACTTACAGCTTTAATGGAACTAACAGTTGTTAATGCAGTGACTTGGCTTAGGAATCAAGAATTTCATTTGTATTCTCAATAACAACTACGGGATTGCTTCATTTAAATCCTTACTTTTACTTTAAAGGTTTGCTTCTACATTGCATCCAATTTTACCTGATTTTCAGCAGCTGTGGAGAATAAGCTTAGTCCTGTCCCACCCTCTCTCTACCCCTCTACTACAGATAGATATTTATTTTTTTTTTAAAATAATGTGGTCCCACTGCTTTTCTTTCTGTTGTATGTAGTGATGATGTGGCCTTAGAATCAGCCTGTTTGGAAGGTTAGCCTGGCAAAAAACAACCCCACCAAAAAAAACCCAAACATTTATTCTCATGAGATCAGCCTGCTGAATCCATGTGCTTTCAAGGTGTGTAGTTAATTCTGTGGCTGAAAGGAAGGGGGCTGGGACCAGCCCTCTCTGGGACTACACTTGAACTAGATACAGGTCAGACTGTACCTATGTTGCTCCATCCTGCAGTTTACTCACAATGAGATGTTCAGAAAGGATTGATTTACCACTTTGCTAATGATAACAAAAAGCATTGGTACAGTGCCTGGCTGGTAGTTTTTCTTAGATCCGAATATCACCTTCTGGAGCTAGGATGTCTCTATTTTGTGTTCTTATTGTATACTTAACTTCCTTTTTGGCTCTGGACATGTAAGTGTGGTCACACGATGTTGTTTTTATATGAATGAATATGGTATTCTCCATATTGGATTTTATCTTCTCCTATACAAATGCGTAGGAATCCTGGGCTGCTCAGGAGTTAACCGTGCACTGTTAAGACACACTCTCTAGCATGACCTTGGGCTATGTTTTTGCAGATTCTTTCCCCCCCACGTTTCACAATGAAGCTGGATGGTATTGTGTGGAACGAGCCTTTAAATGAATGGCACTTCTTGCTTTTAACCATTGTAACCAAAGCTCTGGTGCCTTGATTCATGCCTCCTGGCAGCTGTCCAAACTGAAATTGACAGCTGACTAATTCTGTGTTTGCTATTTCTCTGGAAATTACTTCAAAATATTTTTATTATTTTATAGGTTTGAACTAGTCTAGGTATACAGGTCTCAGCTACCATTCAGAAAAAGCCCCAAGTATAATAGATTTATAAATACTCACTGGGCCATACAGACAGACAAAATTCAGTTGGTGTGACTGTGGATACATTTTTTTGTTGCTACGCGTTATTAATAACCTTGTAACTTGCCAGTGACAGCAAATCAGAGCCAAAACGGGATCAAACAGGACATAAATAGTTGAAATAAATAATGTATCTGCTTTCAGGTCATGAGTCCATCAATAGTGGTTTTCTTTGCACCATTTTTATACCTTTGCTGTTCAGTACTGCTTGTTTTTATTTGATCACTTTGCCTCTTGCCACTACGTTAGTTAGAGAAGGTTGTATGTTGTTTTCTAATTAGATGGTTAATTAATTCTTCCCCTTCTCTTCTGGTTCTGCTTTGGATTTCTATTATCAAGGTAGCCTGGCTACTGATTTCAGTAGGACTTTAATTATTTACTTGTAGTTCTCCTGTGACATGCAAACTGCGAGCGTGCAGAGCACTTGTTTTGGAGTGAGTCTGACATCTCTGAACTCCTTCTGGAGAAAGCATGGGAGAGAGTTTGTGAAACCACTCTCCTCTTCTCCATGGGCACGTATGTTCAGGTGGGTTGAGCAAACGATGTCTCGGAAAGACTGAATTGTACGTTCCTGCTATGTTCCTGGCATATGACTCCTTGCCCCCTCCCACCCAATCTCAGGAAGCTGTAGATCCAAACAGAAGGGAGTTTGGGTCTGGGTTTGAATGTGATGGTCACGCTGGGATTACATTAAAAGGCTGTAGCTCAGCTGCATCTTTGTATCATGCTCAAATATGAAGAAAGTAAGAAAACAAAAGGAAATAAAAAGAAGTCAGAAAAGCATTTATTTTTAGGACCTGGCTTTCTGTGGCTGCTTTTAGGGTAGTGACTGTTTCTGACTCTTTAATTTTTTGTGGAAAATTCTGTCTCCTTTTAAGAGGAGAATGAGTGCTTGTAATTTTTATGTTAATTAGCAGTGCTGGGTGCAATTTTTTTAGCAGATGCCCCTTCCCTTTCCCATCCCCAAGGGCCTATACATTCACAGCCACAATTTCAGAGTTCAGCTGAATCAGTCACAGTGCTGTGTTTGGATATGCACATATGTAGTAATTCTCCAGTCCCTGCAGCTATGTGTCATCTCCTGTTGCTCTCCTGGTACTGCAGACTTCTGCATCCTCTGGGGTTGGACGCTTCGGAGGGGTAAGTGGAGGGGCACTGTGTACCTCTCCCTTTTCCTTCATCCCCTCTACTGCTCATAGGACTCTGTTTGGAGACCCTCCTAAACCCCAGGCAGGCAACTTGTCTAGCACCACACCTGCCTTCCTGGGACTGTTGGTCCCCAGGGTAGGGCTGGACAAATGTGAGAAGTGTGCAGATACTGGGCTTGTCAGTTCTCTGCTGAAAACAGGTAAATGAAGGTGCATGTGTTGCTCCTCTGGATGTGTAAAAAGAGTGTGCTGGAGAGCCAGAGCCTGGACATCTGCAGTGTCAGTAGACAACGTTGGTTCTCTCTAGCTTTTGTGGCTCCCATCTTCTGTACATGTTCTCATCTCGGCCCTGGCTCCAGGGCACTGGGGCCTGTCTGCATGTAGACAAGCACTGTTTGAGCTCTCCGTGTTAGGGTTTGCCAAATTTAGCAAAATAGATGTAAGGCATGATGAGTTATTTTGGTAGAGTGAGTTGTCTGTCCGAGGGATATCTTTTAATGTCAAAGGCGTTGGAAAGTTTTTCCCTACCTAGAAACAGCCTTTTCTCTGTCATATCAATTCTGTTTAGATCACAGAAGCTGATGAGACTTGCCTGTAGTAGGGCTGGTGTGTGGAGAGGGGGACTTTCCTGTCATTCCCCAGTGTAATGTGGGATAAGAAGGTAATAATAAACAAAAAATGTGCCTATTTTGAGGATTTTTAAATCAGTTAGTGAGAGTTTAGGATACTGAGAATTATCTAAAGCAATCACTTAATTTCTTCCTCAAATTCTGTGCTGTTTGCTGGCATCAGGTGCATTTCTAGGAGCAGGTCAGTGTTCCATGTGCTCTGGTCAGTGTTTTGGGTAATGTGTTGAGCAGCTACTGACTTACAAGAGCAGCTTCTGTCATGTTTTCTCCTATATAGGCATTTACAGCGTTAAGTAAATGAATGAATGAACAAACAAGCTCGACAACTTTTAGGTCATTGCAAGGTTGGGTCCGTAGAATGAGAGCTTTCTGATATTTCATTCCTTGGTACCTTCATCTCTAAAATACCTGGGATTTGATGAAGAACTTTAAAAATCAGCTTCCAGGTGTTAAAATACTCAGCTTATGCTTGATGGTGCTGATGCTGTCTTCAGATCACATTTCTGTTTTTAGAATGCATTTCTTGCTTTGATCAGCAACACAGAGTGATCAGGTACATTTATTACTCCACGGATATGAGCTGGCAATAGATTTCTCATGCATCAGCTGTCTGGTGGTGGGAAAGCAGGCAAGGCAGGAACTTTGACAATGAGGAAGAGGAGGATTGCATCTTGTTCCCCAGTGGGCTTGTCCAAAAGAAGTAAGCAGAAAGGCGCTTGGAAGCTCGGACAAAATGTTTTGCTTCGAAGTGTAAACAGAGCACAGGTTTAGCTCTCCTGTACCACTCAGATAGCATGTACTTTTATGAGGGAGCTCAATCACTGTGTGCTTTTGATTGCTTTACAAAAAAAAAAAGCGGGGGGGAGGCGGGCATTCACAATGCACACTGTATTTCTGGTGCTCACAAACCCCTTCAAAAAGAGAGTAAATTTATCAGTTTTATCAGTGAACAGAATGACAGCCTTTAAAATATATATTTGATTTAGAGACTTATATGAGTCTTCAGGTGTTAATGTTACCCAGGCAAAAGTGTTTCTCTGAGTGGGATGTGAGACAACAGCTTCTCTCAGAAATATGGTCTTCCTGCAAGAAGTACACACTTCTGCCCTTGCGTTCAAGTCCTTTCTGCCGTAGGGGGAGGTAGGAAGATGATTCTCAAACTATACAGGGGTTTCTGTATTACCTTCTATAAGTATTTTTGCCCACTCTCACCAAAGAGCTTGTTATGGTCATGATCAGATAGAAGACAGTGGATGAAATAAACCTAGTTCAATGTAGTGTAAAGATTTCTGTGTTTCCAGCCCATTTCTCCTAGAACCAAACCATTTATGTAGAAGAGGTGTCCCAATTCTAGTGTGATACTAAAAGGGGATGATAATCTTCATTTGAATGAATAAAATGTATCTTGATTTGCACTAGAGGGTTGATGGTAAGTGAAAAGGAAGGGGTTCCACAGGATTTTACTATTACTAAATCATAAGAAAACACCAACCAACCAACAAACCAGCCAAAACCAAAAAAACCACCCACAATAGATCCAGAAGTGGATCTGTTTGGCTGTTCCTTTTCCTGGAAGCAGTTAGACCTTTCCAAGGTAACTATATTTGAACTTCACTGAAAAGCCATATAACTTAATAGCAAATGTAGCAAATGTATCAGTACTTCACAGAGGTGGTATTCCTTGCATGTCGTAACATGCATGCAATATAGCCAGAGCGCAGCTGCGGGGCATGAGAATGTGTTCTTCCTACTTGGGAATGATTTGGGTAGAGCTTGCCGAGCTCCAGTGTTCTGTCTTTGGACTTTGGTGCTTTCTTTTTTTTTTTTTTTTTTTAAACGGAATGCCACAGTAGACCACATGGGACAAATATTTCTCAATTTAAAAATTGCTGGGAAGGGGTCAGCAGGCACTTGTGGATTTTTTCTGCAGTCCAAGTGCTCCATCTACAGGTCAGAGCATCTGCTAAGAAGATCATTGTGCAGCATGTTCAGAGTGCGTTCTTTTGTAGCTAAAAACTCCCTCAATGAATCCACCAGTGTGACTCTGAGTAACCAGCTTCCAACAGAAAATTGTGTCACCTACCATAAGGTCACCTCCCAAAGAGTAGCTTTTTGGTTTGGTTTGGTTTGGGGTTTTTTGTTTGTTGTTTGTTTGTTTGTTTTTTTAAAGAACTTGGCTTGTTTGTTCAGTGAGAAGGGGTAAAGTTGCTGCACGTGAAGGGGGTGGCAGCAGGGAGGAAAAACAAAAAGCTGTAGAAGTTAAAAGCAAACGTTGGTGTGAGGTGAAAAATGAGTGTGAAATTGCCATGTTTTAAGTTTAGATGGGCAACTGGAAGATGATATCCATCACTGACAGTGTGGTGAGGTTTGAACAGCTCCCCTGCAGTGAGATGGAGGAGTAAGAAACCCAACTCATTTAAAGTGATCTGGATAAGTTTGGGAGTGGGATCATGCAATAGTAGCTGTGGTATCAAGGCACTGGATTTGTTGACTTGGGTGGCTCCTTTCAAGGCAGCAGTCAACAATGTTTTGGGGACAAACAAAATGTTCAAGAGAGCAAAAGCCTTTTACTTACAAGACTTATTAGTAAGTAAGGTTCTTCCTTATTTTTGAGGTTCTTTTGAAAAACCTGAGTCGAATGGCTTGTGAAAACAAAACAATGTGTTCTTACAGAGATCTGGACAGATCAACAGCAGTGAGGAGTTTTCCCATACAAGCCTGCCAATGTGCCTCCGTTCAGAGTTAGAGACACATTCCTGGGGTAGGAGCATAATTTGGTCAGCATGTCTGCTAATTGGCCTCTGTGGCTGCCAGTATAGCAACAGATAAGGCCTTATTTACCCAAGAGAGAGAAACGCAATCTTGAACACATCTTAAATACGGTTCAATTTAAGGACAAGAAGTAGTACATTACGAAAAATGTTCTTAATTCGTTTAGCTTTGTTCCCACGTGAGGATGGCAAAATTGTTTAATAAAAAGCAGAATACTTACTAGGTATGTGTGTGCTCTATGTCGAAAGAATCAGAATGGTGTGCAATTTGTTTATTGATAGCACTGTCTGATGCAACACATGTTAAGCAGCTGATATCTTAAGATTTTTCTAAAGGGACAACTCAATAACTGGTGTTTAGGAAGAGCTGAAAAGATGACTGGGGAAATCGCTGACCCAATGACATTAGTTTTTGATAAACTGTGGAAGATAAGGCACATGTTCCAAAAAAGCGCAGCAAAGAGTTACTTGTCCAGACATCTGTCTGAAATAAAATAGAGGGGAAGCTCATGGGACATCAGTGGTGTCTTGAGAGGTGAAATGACTCTTGAGAGGGTTTTATGGGACATAATTCTTGTCAAACAAGTGTGACTTCACGGAATTACAGGTTTGGGTTAAATAGCAGCACTGAGTATATACATAAATGCTTCACAAATGCCTACCTTGTTGCTTCAAAATAATGTTACTATATAGCATATCCTTAGAGCATGCATTAAAAGAATTAAGAACCAGCTGGTGAAGTTTTAGTAGTAGTAGTTAGTGGGAATCCCTATGAAATAGGTGTTTGAGTTTCTTTTCCTCTGCAGTCATTTGTGCTACTCAGTGCTTTCCTAAAGGTCTGGAAGCAATTGCTGTGACAGCTGTTCAGCAGCAGTGAATCATACACAGCAATGCAGATTTCTTGGGGCCTCTTTCTGGAGGGGAACTACAAGACCATTTCAGTAAGGCAAATTTGAAATTACACATCTAGGAATAAGCAGCACAAGGACTTCCAACACAGAAGGGGCTGCATTCTTGTGTCCAAAAAAAAAGGGGGGGGGGGGTTTGGTGATGATAGTGGACAAGCGGTTCAAAAGAAAATCTCAGTGGGATGGGTAGAAGGCATCCTGTGGTGCTTGATGGTATAAAAGGTGAATGATCAGTAGAATGAGTGTGGATGTACAGAAATACACATGGATGCACACATTTTTCCTTTATGCAGTGTTGATGAAATTGATCCTGGAACACTTGGAGTAATGTATCCAGTTTTGGTGCCAAGTTTTCCTTTTCTTTATTTAAAAATAAATAAACAAACACGCAAGCAAATCAGAAAATAGCAAGAAAACAGTTTAAAGGCTGAAGGAAATACTTTGAGCTCTGGAATTCCTTACTGTGTATTTGTTGTAGGAAATAAACGCCTACAGGTATGGAAAAGGTTGGAGATTAAAAGTCTAAGACCTGAGACCTGTTGTTTTCAGCAGAGAAAGGAAATGTACAGTAAGTATGAATGGCAGAAACTTTCCCCAGAAAAGGGAGGGGGGGGAATAAAAAAAAAAGAGCATGGCTTTAGTATTGGGAATGAATTTTAAGAAAACAAAGCAGTTAGTTCTCTGTTCTATGGTATCTTTTAGGAGGAAGCCAAGAGAGTGTGCTGTACGTGAGGTGACTGTGCTTAGTAGAGGGGGAATGGTGAGAAACGCAACAGCCTCTGATGAACAGGTGGTGAGACCAGTGAGCTCTGGAACTGGTAGGTAACACAGTGCATGACATGCAGCACCCCCCCACCCCCCGTTTAGCTAAGTTACCAGCTGCCCTCTCTTAAAGACGAGTGTATGTCTTAGTCCTTCCCCTCCCATCTGTAGGAGTTGGAAAAGGTCAGTCATGAGGATTTTGGCTTTCTAAGTGGTACTGCCAGCAGATGCTGGGATGCTTCCCACACACCGGCAGGTTCAGCAGCTGCTCTGTGAATCAATCCCCTCCAGGCACAGCACTGTGGTCAGGCGGGTCCTGCATCCCCAGGTGTGTTTGTGCTCAGATGTAGTAACAGCATTAGTTAAAGAAGCAGAATGCTTGATTGCTTCTCTTGTGTTTCCCGGGCTGCCTAGCAGCAGAAGAGGACCCTGCTCTACCATAATCAAGTATATTTCTGAGTTCTTTATTCCAGATCTTCACACAGAAGAAACACTGTTCTCATTCCTCATCAAGCTCCAAGCTGGCTAATAAGGAAAAAATTCAGTGTATTCCAAGCACAAGGCAATCTGTTTTAGTAATGATCTTAATAAAGTCTAGTCAGCAGTAAACCCTGGTAGTTAGAAGCAATTTTTCCTTGAGTTTCCTGATAAGGGAATGCTGTTCAATTATCTGGATTCCAACAAGCAGCTGGCATACATGCTACAGACAGAAGGGGAGAGTGGGGGAGAGGTCTTTAATTATCTTCAAGTCAGCAAAGATCAGTGTGTTGAATCAAACCAGATGGAGTGTATAATCCACTAGCAATACTCGTGATTGGGTAAATATAGTTATACGATAAACAGGAGGAAGGCAAAGCAAATGGAGAGGAATTTCCTTGTGGGTAGGCTTTTAATGTTGGTATATTTACGCTGTCACTGCTAGCCAAGGTGGAAGCATGAAGTGTAAATACAGCATCAGAGTGAACCTTTCTGTGGTGACTTGCAAGGCCGCTCTGGGGAAGCGGCAGGGTTTGGGGAAGTCACTTTGAGGGACCTTGTTCTTTGTGTTCCTCTGGCAGTGGGTGTGTTACACAGATGGCAGATTTGCGAGTCTCTTGGTTCCAGAGGACACAGGTTTAATTCCCTTGCTGGCATGCACTTCAGGCATTTCTGCAGTGACTGCAAATCAGGCTGGACTTGTCCAGAAAATATCTTCAATTACTTTGTCCGACAGCTACAAGCTGGTGAGATGTGTGACGGAGGCACCATACAGCAGCTGGATGGAGTTACAATACTGGTAGGAGCTCCGTGTTCTTTCTGGTCCCCAGTTATGAGGCTTGCAGTTACACTCCCAGCATCTCCGCTCACCGCCAAGTGGTGATGGGATTGACCTGACAAGCTTGTCAGAGCCCAACAAGACCTTTCAACCAGAAGCCCCTTTGATTGCCTTTACTGATTTATGGGGTTTTCTGTTGTGATGCAGGCTGCAGGTGTCTGCTAGGGACGGGATGAAATCCAGCGGCCCTTTCTACAGAGGGTGCTAGCTGGTGGTTAGAATGGCATAGAGCTCTGTGCAGGCATGGGGTCATTGATGATGGGACAGGAAGGCCTGTTGTACCCAGAGCACAGCTGAGGGTGCTGGTGTGTGCTAAATTGCAGGGATGTTTTTCTATGCACAGGCGCTCTCGTGTGAGGATCTCTTCAGGTTTAGCAAAGTGTCTGTGGAAGACTGGCATGGGGTATCTCTGCCACTGCTTCTAAGCCCTGATGGTAAGGGCACCCTAACTGTTGTAATTTGTCTAACTTTGAAGTGCGTTTTAGTGACTGATTTTGCATCTTGTTATGTGCGAGTATTTGCTCAATAGATGGAAATGGGCAGCAAGAGCAGCACTTGGAAAGGTGGTTTGTTTATTTGGAGACAAAGCACTGCTTACTCTCCTCATATGGCTGTATATCTGTTCCCCAGTTAGAGCCTGAATGGTACACGGCAAACAAGAAGTGAATCGAGTGCCTGCGATGTGCATAGAGGCTTCTCCAATTTGTCTCGCCTGTGTGGATAGAAGCTGGATTTGAGCTGCTGTGCTGAATGCACCAGCCATGGCACTAAGCAGAGCTTTGGGTGAAGTACTGCTTTAATTTTGTGGCAAACTCTTCAATAGAGGCACCGTGCTTCCTTACTGAAGGATGGCTCTTGATACCAAAATCAAATGCTACTCATGGAGGAATGCAGAGGTGAGGAGAGTTTTGATGTACTGCATTATGGGGAGATTAGCCAGTGCTCCAGCAAAGCTGTGGTCACAGCTTCACAGAGTCTAGATCTGATATGCCAGAGGCAAGGGACTGCCACCAGTGTGTATGTGTGGTTCTGCAGGTACCCTTGCACCTCATAATGCCCTCAGGTAACCTTGGACCTCTGCTTTTCAACTGCCTATTTGCCTTTAAACAGGACCATAAGAGAAAATGAGCATCCTCCAGTGCTTGCCACCTCCTAATTGAAACAAACCAGAAACAAACTGAGTTTTCCTCAACTACAATTCTGTTCCTTATTGTAAGTTCCCGGTATCGGTCCCCGATCCCTGTCATCCCTGCCCCCAAAAGATCTTTTGACTTCCATTAACTAGTATGTAGAATGACTGGGCAGAAATTTAGTTGTAACTTGTTTGCAGTGACAGACATTTCGGGCTGAAGAAAGGCTGAGTGGCAAGAACTTGTCTTGATGCTGTAAGAGCACATCTGTAGGTGATACGCAGCAGATGGTGATACCCACTGGTGTGGGGCTGCATTGTGGACTCACTGGTATCTGCCTGTAGCATATCTACAGCTGCAGCCTCAGCATTTGGTGGGCTGGACAGTCCCCACATGTGCCTCTGTGTTACAGTGCTCTGTCATGACTGAGTCTCCCCAGGCTATTAATTCAGAGCAGGGCAGTAAGTCTTGCCCTGGAAAAGCTGGTGCTGCTTATTGATGGGCGCTAGACACGAGTGCTGGAAATTACTTTTAAGATTGCTGTCGAGAAAGTGAACGGGCAGGTTGGACACTGTTGAGTAATGCCTTGCACATGTGGCTAGAAGTCCAGAGGCAAGCCAGAACATGGTGGGCTTCTACAGCAGCCTCCCTTGGCATGTTATAGCACTGAAGGAGACATCCGGCACCACATCGTGTGACAGTCCCAGCTGGAGGACTGCGCTTCCTGACATGCTGAGCTATGTATGGTGTGTGGCTGAAGTTACAGGCACGTAGTGATATGGCTGGTGGGGTGGGGGTGGAGGAGGGGAAGGGCACACTTTGCCCATCAAAATCTGTTGTATTCAGGCTAATACAATTTTTTTAAAATTGCTGTTTGTAGGAAATATTCAAGACTACTTTTTCCACACATGCCCCCACCCATCAGTTTTTCTCATTTAACCTACCTCTTTTTTTTTTTTGGGGGGGGGGGGGAATCAGTCTCAGACATAAAACCATGTATCAATGTACAGTCACATGCTTAAATATGTACTTTGAAAATTAAAAGGGGTGGTGGTGCAAAACCTCTTACTGGTTGAGGAAGCAATAGGCATATATAGCATGTATTTATTCTTCCTGGCTGCTTCCTTTTCCTCTTTCAGTTGTCTCCTAGGATTTTTTTCTCATTTTCCAAACCTGAGCAAGTTCAAACAGCCAACTGTAGGAAACCAGCTATGTATTTGTGTGGCATTCAACTGAGCTTTCCATGCAAAACTGTCTATTTCATAGCTCTTTAAATAATAAAGATGCTCCAGCTGAGAGGCTTTTCTCAGAGTCCTGTAGGAGTTTGGAATTCATTCCCAACTCTGAAACAGTAATGCTTACTATGAATGTATCAGTATGAAACTTAAATCAAATGATGAAAACTGACATAAAGCACTTTTTTTGTTATTAGTAGGTAGAGTTGAAAAAAAATATCTACCTTAAAAGTAAACTATTTCTATTGTTTCTTTAACAGAAGTGTCTCAGTTTAGGGGTTACTTTAATACCATGATTAACAAGACTGGTGTGAAGGAGGAACTCTACTTTTCCTGTCTAGAAGCTTTTCAACAGTATCCCAACACTTGAATACAAGAATAAGTGAAAAAAAAGTACTCTAAGCAACTCCATTAAAACATCAGTTACCAGACCCAAAGTAATGGACAATGAGAGAAATGGGTAAAGAACAGAAAAGGCTTTATTATGTTAGACAGATCTTATTGTTGTGACTGTACTGGGAAACTCACTGTAA
The DNA here is from genome assembly GCA_008921705.1 of Burhinus oedicnemus. Taxonomy (NCBI): domain Eukaryota; kingdom Metazoa; phylum Chordata; class Aves; order Charadriiformes; family Burhinidae; genus Burhinus; species Burhinus oedicnemus. The sequence goes on from VFFE01007504.1 coordinate 948,180, forward strand.
TCTCAGTTCAGGTAACATTCAGTACAGAATAACTCCCAATATCTTGGGTCAGTAGGCCTCAAGTGGCACACTGAGTTATGGTATATTCTTGAACAGATTACAGAAGATTTGGATATGCAAACCAGTTTATATTTAAAAAAAAAAAAAAAAGTTTTGGTTCCCAAGATTGTGACTGGATATTTACTGCTTTGTACATGTCCCAACCCTTTCATTGCCTTTACAACCCATCCCACAATAGCTAAATGAAAGAGAAATCTTAAAAACATACTTCTCTGCTATTTGTTTTCTAGTAAGGCAATGAAATCTTCCTTTTAAAATAAAGTGTGACCTTTTCACCAAGAGGACAAGCTGCTTGTATCCGGAGATTGGGAACAATGTCATCAATTTGCCACAGAAGTGGCCTTTCTGGTCTGAGGGATCCAAAATTATGTTGTGACCTCTATAATCCCCTTTTTCTATTTTTCCTTATCAGTCTTGCTAGTTTACAGGAACAGTGGTATGATCAGAAGCAGCTTTATTTCAGTAATCATCTTATTCTGAGATGCTTTCTAGATGGAGCTGTCAAAAGTTTTCTTTTAAGGCCCAGTTGAGCACTACAAGCAAGCATATGCACAGATCCAAATAAATTACTGTTCTCCTCTACGATTGTTATGTGCAAATAAGTATTGGCTTCCCAGGAGAAACTGTAGTAGTTCACATTCAGAATGATTAGTACCATGTCCAGTTTATAATGTACTTGAGCACAGATACAGGACTTAAGAGTAGTGCAAAAGGTACAGAATCACACAATACATGTTTGTGGTTTCTTTCTGTATCAATTGAGAGTTAGATTTTTTTAATTTTTTTTTTTTTTTAATAAATGCTGAACAGAAGAGCATGGTCTCTGTTAACCAGAGGGAACAAAAATGTTCTCCATAGCTTGCTAGATCTCATAATGAAAAAAAAAAAAGTATACAGTGTGGATGTTTAAGTGTGTAGATTACATTAACTATTAAAATGGAGGAGCATAATTAAAAAAAAATATTGTAACTGATATTTAAAAATATCATCTTATACAACACTATAAATACTGTGCTGAACTTACGAGATTACTTTCTTCTCTCTCCTGGCTTCTAATAACGTTTGAAAAAAAGAATTAAACCAAATACTGTTTTAGATAGGAGAGGGTCTGGTTTTGCAGAAGACTTGCACTTTTCTTGTTCTGAGGGCTTGGGCAGATTCTTTCCCCACCCACATGCCATCTATCCTAGGTGATCCTCCTCTGTTGCCCACATGATCCTGTGCCATTCCACGTGTTCCAAAGAGGCATAAGTGGCTTGTAGCTGAACACAGAAAGGGTAATCTTACATGTGCTGCATTATCTATTTAAAATAGGCTAATTAACATAGTATGTACTGACTTTAATTGGTTGACAGGCACATTATTGTTTTTTACACTAGAAGAAAGTCCTTCTAGTGTAAGTCTGCTTATCCTTAACTGGAAGAGTTTTGATGGGAAGCGTAAGCCACTTTTAACTTACAGAGCATCAGGGAGACTATCTGAATTTAAAAACCCCCAAAGTAGAAAATACCTAAGCTGATAAGTCATACTCTAAGTTCATGGTTTGATATCCAATCCCCCACGTTTGCATAGCTTTCCCTCTGGAGAGGGGAAGGTTATAAACTGTCCTTTCCAATGCCTTCCTAGAATTACCCACTTTTGATACTCACCAGAAGTGTATGTGCAGTCCTACTGATTAGTTTACTGGCCATGCCAACAATGTGCATTTAAGGGACCCCAGCTATTTCTTTTAACATGTTTTTTTAAGAGCTTGGGTTAGTGATTTGGGCCCTTTCTTGAGCTGGCTGGAGAAGAGCTGCTTTTCTGTTCGCTTGCCCTATTGAACAGTGTAAACACTACAACTGCTGTCTTTCAGATTCCTCCAAAACATTTATAGGATGTATAATACAGTACTTCTACAAGAATAGCTTAAGTCAGGATTATCTTTAGTGTAAAGCTCTTACAGCACAGATCATTTACCTGTATAAAAACATGGGAGGCAAAAATGATCCAAGTTTGGATTTCTAAAGAAGCAGTGCACAGGGAGCTATGTTTTACTACTAGAAATACTACTTCAGTTCTTATATTTCAACTCTTCAACTTCTTGGTGTTCTAGGGAACAGACAGTAATCCTACAGAATGAGTGAAACAGGGTTTGAGGATTTTTTTTAATTGGTATGTTCATAACAGAACTATGGCAGTATCATCTTTAAAAATTAAGACATTAATATGAGTGATGAAACTAGCCCAGGGTAATTAATCCTTGCAGGAAAATGTTTTCTTGTCTGTGCACAGAATGAAAACAAATGCAGATAAAATATTCAGAAACCCCGAAATCAAATTAGGACTGTAATGTGTGCAAGCAAAAAGGACGATCAAAGGACTGAGTGTGAACTGAAGCTTAAGACCTAAGAACTCCAAAGCTTTTATTGATGTGACATCTCTGTTTGAAGAAAAATAAAAGTTAATGAAATTTACATGATGAAAAACTTCCAAGCTTCCACAGTTTCTTCGTAAACAAAAAACATTCATGAATCAGTGAACCACAGCAATAGTAAGGCCCTACCAGTTTTGCAGACTGATTTAAACTTTGAGCAGGAAGGAAGGAGGACACTTTGATTCAAGTCAGATGGGCAAGGATGAACTGAGCTGTCAAATTCAATGTTCTGCTCACTTCGTAAGCTTAATCATTTCTATTTGGATGGGTGTTTAAACAGATTGTGGTAGCTTTACATTAAGCCAAACCTTCAAAAGTTGGGCAATAAATGAAGATAGGAAATAGAAAAATCTAAGTAATGCTGGATTTGTTACAAAATCAAGGGCACACTGAACAAATCTGAGAAGCATTTCTGACCATTTGAAAACCTGCGGGTAAAACAGTATCCCAAATTCAAGGCATGATTCTGAGCCTTTTAACGTTAACTGGAAAAATTATCTCCATCAGTTGAGGTTAGGACTTATGTTCTAGCCAACAGCTCAACAGCTCTGCGATTTCCGGGCTCTCGAGTTAGATCTGAGGCCAACAGGGTGGATCTTCATTAGTGGTGGAGGTAGCAACAGCTGAAGGAACAGACTGTGGCTTTTCCAATGGATTTTGAAGTTTTGTTTCTGAAATGCTAAATTCCATCATGGGCTCTTTCATCTCCACCACAGGTGCAAAAAAACAGTAATGCTAATTCCAGCAATCCAGATCCTATTTCATATGCAGAAATTAACCCAAAGGCAAGTAATAAAAATGCATACATCATCCCATTCAATTATTCAGCAGTTTTGCAGACATACCGGAAAAAACTAGCTTTCAATATAAAAATTGTCTATGAAACAGTCTAACTTGAATTTTTCTCCATGGATCATAATTCCACATGTGCTTCTGGATCTGTAGAGGAGGAGAGAAAAACGAGTACTTCATTTCGAGCTGCCTCAATTAGCACATTGGTTTGAGAATTAGTATATAAACCCCAAAGATTTGTTCTTTGCAAGGTTACCAGTGACTGAAGAACACTTCATACCCATTGTGTATAGTGGCACTTTAAGATAAGGCCAAGCTCATAAAATTGCAGGAACAGTGAGTGTCTTCAACAGTACTGGAAAAAGTGTGCAATATAGCTCTCCGTTCTCTAAGTTTCAGAATCAGGTTAAATTATACCAGCCTCACTCAGCAAGGCCTTTCTGTCCCACTAAAATACACAGATTATTTAACAAGCCTTTGCACGGTGAAAGCTTACAGTGAACGGGTATGCAGCTTAACCCCAGTCCAAACAGGTAGGAAGAAAGTCACAGAAGTCTGGAAATAGTCAGAAAGGTTACCGTGTGTGTGTTGTCCTGGCATCTTAGCTGGTGTTCCCATTTCTTTTTCTTTCTGGAAAAGACTATGGAGCAGTTTGATTTCTTGATCGTAGTCCTGCCATTCTGGAACTATACGCATTGCTGCTTGCAACTTGGGCTCTTTGGTCATTGGGTTATTACACTGCAAACAAAACACACAAACTGTGCAGACACTTAATGCATACAAAAGGTTTATTTACTGAAGAGAGGTATGCTTCCCCCTGGTGGAATTAATCTGTTGTTGGTGAACAACAGATACTTTACACTGTACTCTGGGTAAAATACAGGTATCTTTCCAAATTTGTAATAATGCCACTGCTCCACGTAAGAGAAATAGAGAAGCTAAAGGAAAAAACTGAAGTGCTGGAAACATTTAAGTAACAATACAGGATGAGGTTTCTAGATCTGAGGTAGGGAAGTGCCTCTAAAACTGGTCACTATATTTTATTATGAATAAATGAAGAATGAGGGAGCCATACTGCACTTACCAGATCAATGGTTTTTGCTCTCTTCTTTGAGGAATCATCACACCATGTTTCACACCACAGCCACTCCTGGGGAAGTGATTTAATTGGCACCTGGTGGATCATGTTGTTAGGCAAATCCTGTTGTGAAGAATAAGAGTTAGTAGCAGCTTCCACAGGGTGCAGTGTAGGAGGAACAACCCCCGCAACCAGGCACAATTGAGAAGTTTAACTTTTGTAAAGAGGTTTTTTTCCAGTGCAAATAAAAAGTCATGAATCAACCTTTCATTCCATTCCAAAGTCCTTTGGAGCAAAACCTGCATACTACAACTGTTAATCTTATTTTGTTGAAAATTGGTTATTTAGCAAACACTATTAAAGCAGTAATATGAATCCAGTATTAAGCCTGTACTGGACCTATTTGAAAGACTATTCTTAATTGATTAAAACCACTGCGTTATTTTTTCCATCCGCCACAGTACAAGCCTTATTTCCATGTTATTAAGTCAGTGCACAGTAAAGCACTCAGAGCTGGATAGCTCAAGAAACAAGTATCCAGTTGTTACGTATTTGTCTTGGAGTATACTGGAAAATTTGATAGTCTGAAGACATTTAAGGGGAAGGTGTTGTTTCCACCCACCAGTGATATTTGATGCTATCAATACCTGCCTCATTTGAAGGCAAGGCATAACGGGACTGGCATCTGGCTGTGACTGAAGTTTGTCCAGGAAAGGAGGGGTCCCAACCTGCTATCATACCCCAGTAAAACAAACCAAACCAAACACAATAAAAACACACCTGATCAAGGTTGGACAGACTGTTAGGATCCTGACTAAGACCCTGATATTGTCCTCTGAGTCGATCTCCAGCTGCTATCTTTCTGAACTTCTTCAGATCCACAACATACAGAGCACTACATGGAGATGATGCAATTAGTAATGACATTTGACTGATGAGTAACTTACTGCATGCCCAGCAGACCCCAAGATATATGCTAAAACAAATCTCTTGATGGCAGTACATCAAATTATCTAATACAAGGCAGGAAAGCAGTTCTAACAAGGTCATGGCACATACAAAAAAAAATTTCCAACAAATCTATCTTAGCTTTGCTGTCATGCAGTCCCTTCTTCCAACATTTGTTATTAACAAATGAAGATGTCTGGTTAGTTAACACTTCAGTTCTTTTAACACTTCAGTTCTTCATCTGTAAAAGCTGTAGCATACTGAAAGTAACTTCAGTGTCCCTAGTGCTTCAAATGGACCATAGGGAATGGAACCTTAAAGAAGCAACAGTAAGCAAAAAGTGGTTCACTACAGCATTGTACACCTCAGCTAGTTTTCTGCTAATTCTAAGTAGAAGCAAAAGCTTTCCCCCTCTATTTTGAAAAAACTGAATTCTTCAGTACCTGATGTGGTATTTTCTTCCAGCTAAATGACTTGCCCAGTATCCCGATTTCCAGAACCTGTAGCCATCCATTTCTCTTCGACTGTCACAGAATGGAGTATATCCATAAGGAGCACCATCTAGATTGAAATCTCTTAATTCCTTTAGATCTGTGCGCACAATCTGAAGAGAAAGGACATTTTATTTTTATTTGTAGAAGACTGCCACGGGTTATTTTGGAATGCTGGTCAGGATTTAATTCAAACTGAGCAAACGGTTAAAGGAAGAACTACCTGTTACACTCTGCAGTCTTTGGCATTATATATAGGTAGTATAAAAACATGGCACAAAAGGTGTTGTCTCCCCTGCCCTTAGAGCAGGAGCAACTAAAATAGAGCTTACAATAATCTGATAGGGGTTGGTTTGACAGCTGAAGTGCCAAATTGTTGCTTAATAAGCAGCAGTTCTCACTATACATGAACTCGACTGTGATCCTTTGTATCCTTTCCTCTTGAAAGTTTGCAAACCCTTCAGGGATAAAGGCTTTTTAATGTCTTTTTGACACAGATGTTGTGGCAGTAATACTACTTTAAAAATATGACTCTGGTGGGGGAAAAAATACAGTAATATATCTTTTATAAACAGAGCAAAACTTGTCTAAAATGAGAACAGCGTAGCTGGAAATTTATCCTAGGTGATACTTTAGCATAAGTTGTAATGGTTTTAACTGACATGGGATCATACTCTACATATGCCAGAACACTTAAGGCATTTTATACTTACGTGTTGATAATCTGTACGTCTCAGTTTCATACGTGTTTTTGAAGGAGTATTTTTGGCAGTTCTCACTGCCATGTATCCAGTACTTTCAAACCGTTCAGGCAGTAAGCACATACAACACCTTATAAGACACCATTTGCTTTGCAGCAGGACATGGCTTCATGCACAGGGGATTTGCCTTCTCGCTCCTCTGAAAGCCACTCAGATCGGTTAAAAGCAGGGGGGTGGGAAGGCAGGGCGTTTGGTGACTTAGGAAAATACCATATGTGGTAAGTGATCTGCAGGCTGGGAGAACAGACAGAACTGGAAAAATGGAAGGGCGAAACAAAATCTATGTGGCAAAGCAGCTGGAATCACAGTGAGTGAACAAGGAACCAGGCAAGAGTAAGACAGGCCAACAAAACAAATCTTTGTGAGAACAGGAAAAAACTGCACTCACTGAAGCATGCTATAGTTACATAATCAACCTTCAGGCATGCCTGCAAAGGGCTCAAACTTGCAACCTTTCCAATAATACAGAAATTGTATTCAAGAACATACTATTCTTAAAGAAAAAAAGAAAAAGAAAAAAGGAAAAGATCAAGTAATTCCAAGCTCTGTGTTACCTGATCAGCATCCACAAACAGGATTTTATCAACAGCTAATGGGAAGAGCACATCTAGAAAGAGGATCTTGTAACCCCAGATAATACGCTGTTTCTCTGTTTGCTGATGAAGCCAGCGTGGCCATTTATACTGGACAAGCTCATACTGGAAATTATACTTCTCTGCCATGTATGGGATGAACTCCTGCAGAGGGAGGGGGGAGAAAAGGTAGCTTATCTCAGTTCTTTGTTCCTCTGCAGGAAAAAGAAAAGCGCCTTACAAGAAATAGACTTCAGTCCTGTAATAAGGCACAGAACATTAGAAAATGAAATACCGCAAGGAATAACTACAGTTTCATTGTTACTTCAAACAAAGACATAACCCCAAACTGAACAAGAAGTACAAACTGTAAAGTCAACTATCATAAGACAACTAAATATTTTGGCACTTTTCCCCACACAATTACTTATGAGCCATTTCATAGTGATCCACAGATCGGTTTAAAAGAATGCATTACTCAAATCAAAGTTTTGCAGATGGGAGAATTATTATTTAGGGCTGTACAAAGCAGTGTAAATGGGAATAATAAAATGAGAGAAAAGAATTGGGAGTAATTTTTTACTAAAACAACTTGGTCCACTGTCAAATTAGTTTGACATTCTCATCTGTGAGGCTTCCACTGACACTGGGAAAGTACAGGTTTAGCCAAGGGATGCTGGTACAACATGGCCATTAGGAAGGGAGAGGGGAAGCGTACTGTTGCGCCACCCCGAGAGGCGACTGACAACAGCAGGGTCACGGTACAGCCCATGGTTGCAGTGACAGGGACACTGCCAATTACTTCCCTTTGAGTTCATGCTGAACAGTAAGATTCTCCAAGAAATGCTACTTCCTAATGTTAAAAGTTCAAAGTTGCAAATTCCTGAATGTTTTGACATCCATTTACGTCCGGGTTCTGTTTTGAATCCAGCTATTTGTTTTATGATATATCACATATAATGGATAAGTATTTCCAGGTACACTCATCGTAGGTCCGGCATCACTCTCTAGCGTGCACAGCTCATGCACTCTAGTCAGTCTGAAACATGGTTTTAATGTCTTCTCTTATGAAGCTCTCTCAATACCTAGTCGTAGGCGTTGCCTTCTCTGGTAGTTTTTTCTCCTATAATCTTTCAACCCTTATTGTATTAGATGTAAGTTTGTAGCCCTGAATTTCATTTTAAAGTCTCCACCTTTATCGTGCAAGTCACAAATAATAAGTTCAGGTTCTTTCAAGTATAATTTTCCTAATATGTGCTGTTCTCTTAAATATTTACCTTCAGCATGAGTCCACTGTCAACCTGTCTGTTATTTCTCAAAGCTTTCTAGGCAGAACCACTAGCTTATACCAACTTGATGCTTTGTCAAAATAGAAGGTATACAGACAGGTAACTGTATGTATGTTTACACAATAGGAGGATGTACAAGTTGTAACTTTTTTTTTTTTTTTAAAAAAAAAAACTTTTCCCCACAATGGAATAAATTTCTAATTGGTAACAAACCTTGAATGTAGGCGATAAGTAGTTCTTCAGAAACCAAAACTTTAAAGGAGTCTTAGTATGTTTCAGGACAGACAACATCATTATGCTATCAAAAGAAAAAAAATAAAGCGTTTACAGGAACAACTGCCACCCACTAGAGATCAGCTGCATAACAGATTACAAATTGCTGTTTTACATTATTAGACTAACTGCAGTTATGTGTCAGGTAACTGATCTTCACGCATGAAGAAAAAGCAGGTAACTTCAGCCTATTGCAAATAGCTTAATTTTATCTACAAAATTACTAAACCCCCCAAACCTGTATTTTAACTAGTCAGAGACTATACAACCTGTTGGCTTTGACAGTCCTTTGAGAACAGAAGTTCAGATTCATTTCCAAAGCAACTATGACTTATTCTATAACTTCTTAACAATACGTTTGTGTTTGGTTATCTTGTAGTGAGAAAATTGAGGACAACAACATACCATCTACTAAACTAAGTCTAGTTTGAACATATGAATGTTATGCAGACAAAAGTTCCTGTAATACAGTAGATGCAAGACCTAGAGGACTTTTGAGCTGCTGAGAAAATTGTTTGGGTTTGTTTGGGTTTTTTTAATATTCTTGCAAATTCTAAGCTTTTTCCTTGTGGAAAGCAGGGCATATTACCATTTGAGACCCCTGATTATAAATTCTGAACTAACCGTAGGAATCTTTCATATAGGTGTCCTGAAGCCACAGAGAATATATTTAGTACATCATCTTTATCCTGTTTCACATCTTCGTTCTTTTGTCCGCCTGTGAATCCCCTGAAAGGACAAATAAGTTTATGTAAAGGACAAAATAGTAAGGGCCAGCTGTATAGGAAAGAGTGGAACAGATTATAAACTGCTACAGCATTGGTTTAATATAGTACAACCATGGAGTTTGGTGTCATTCCCCCCACACTGGTCAGGGTATCCTCCTCCACAAGGCAGAGTGCTGCAGACACAGACATGGAAGACCCAGTATCTTAGGGATGAACACCTATTGCGTTGAAAGATTGCTGGCTGAGATGCAGCTTCTAGAAATGAACAATGTTTTCAGGCTCCCAAGTAACAGTGGGGATAAGGGAACTTAAGCAGGTGCAAAGCATTAGCCCAGTTCTCTAGAAACAGAGGGGTCCTATGAAAGCTAACCCTAAATTCAAGCAGTCTTAATAGATAGCTGTGGAATATCACAGACCTAACTGTATCATCAAATAGTTTTCCAGTTGCAGGTTATTATTGAAATAGTTTTACCATTTGAGAGATTCCCAAAATCCAGATTCATTCTCACTGGTACCATCACTTAGTAGATCTTCATTCATCATATCTAGTTTTTTCTGAACCTGTAAAGCACAACATTACTTTAGTGAGTGGAACCACATATTGCACAAACAGCTATAGAGTGTTATTTTGACACTGGCTCTGTTTGTATCCATTTGGATTACGTCAGGTGAGCTGATAGGTAACCTAAGCTGTCTGGAGAAACAGCTCAGTAGGGAACTGACATTTTCAGAACAGATTCCAAAGCTGTTTTCAGACACCAAAGGCGTTTTAGTCTAGATGGTTAACATGCTTTGCTAAGAGGTCTTTAGCAACCATCCATGATGATGGAGACTGGAAAAGCCCTCAAAGAAACCACCCCCCACCCCCAAAAAAACCCAATACACCTCCTCCACCACTTTATGTTTCTAAGAGGTATTACTGGCCACTGAGACTCCAAAGCAGAGACATAGACAAGGCAGTGAATCAGAAGAATGTCCCAGAATTACTCTAGCACAAGTAAATCCTGTGAGGAAGCATGAACCGGATGTGTTATAACCATCACTCATCTATCAGTTGTCCTCCTTAATCTTTTCAGCTGTGTTGTTATATGATAGGCATCCCTAAGAGACAGCAGATTACTAATTTACCTTTTTTTTTTTTTTTTAAAAACGTGTTCTCACCTACTCTGTATCAGACTGATAGAAAATGTATTGCCAGATGAGTAAAATTGATCTGTAACAGATACAATAACTGGTTCAATAGATACACTGAATGTTTTTTACTAGACATATACAGGACATATGAAACTGACTGGTTTTTTCTGAAGTCAAAAGCACAACTGAGTCAGTAAAATGTGAGTGTAGTTGTTTCTTATGGGCATACAAAAGGCACAGCAGTTACATGTCATTCTCTCCTGTGTCAAAAAAACCCAAAACCAAGTCTACAGATAATTTTCTCTGTTATTGATACTGTGATGTGAACTTTGTGCAAACTGCCTCAAAATGTATGTTTGTAGGAAGGGATCACCAGGCCTTGATCAAAGTTTCTTCCCCACTCACTGTTGGTCAAACAAGTCTTTTTTAAAAGCAACTCTAGTTTTTAAACTCACCTTCACTTTAATAATTTTGCTCTTGAAGTTGTTGAGAACAACAATAACTTCGCTAGCTTCAGGTGGAGAGTCTGTGCCATCATGGCTGAAAATACAGCAAAATACTGACCTTTAGTACAAAGCAGAAGTATGTTCTTTATTTCTTCTGCACATTTTTCTACATGGTATTAAGCCTTAGCACTGTAAAACAGGTTTGAGATGTGATGAAGTAACAAATGCCTGTATCTGAACACACGCTTACTGGGTTTTTTAAATGAATTAATTTCTTTCATCTCACATAACTTACATTCAGTACAAAATGTAATTTCCTGTTCAGTTCACTACACTTTGGCAAGGGAACTGTTAGATTCACATATTACAGTGCTTACCTAGTTCAAAAGTTTCACAAAAAAAAGATTAAAGTATTTCTTATACTGTCCTACCTGTAGATTCTGTAGATATCCTCAGATCTGCCCTTTCTCAGTCTTAGAGTCCATGCACCAGGATTGGCTTTTAACTGGAAGTAACCCTGTAAAGCAAAAAGAATATTTGTCAGTTTCCAGAAAATGCAAATGTAGAATACCAAGTTTTTAAGTCATGTATTTTGACCCACTGTTTTATATCTGAAAATTGTTATTTGTAAGCTAGCTGATTAAAATAACCATATGGCCTTAAAAACAGGAGAAAAACCCCAGAGGTTCCATTCAAAATCATTGGTTTTTTCATGAGAGACAGGAGCATGGAAAGGTCTAGCATTATTTGTTAGGTAAGAGAAAGTCTTCAGGGTGTCCTGACGGGAACAGTGCAATCCCAAAGTTTCTTCTGCAAAAGCGTGCCTTCGTGAAGGAGTGAGTGAATTTCAAAACAGTGTAGTTGGTAACTAAGATCTGCCAGCAAAAGAAAATTTACATCAATTTTGAAGGTGTACAGACTAGTACTTCAGCTGCAGCAGGAAACAGTAACATAGTTTATATGTTACAGGGTATCTCTTCTACAGAACTTAAATTACAATGGGAAATTCAAATATTGTATGCAAGTCTTGAAGTTTCAGGTTCCAGATCTGAATATTTTCTTCTGTGATTTAGATTATTATAGCTATAGAAGATGTAAACATTTGCAGTGATGCTTCAGTGTCCTGTCCAGTTTTGTACTGACCACAAATGCATGCAGTTTTATATGTGAACCAGTCTGCTTTAAAAAAAGAAAAAGAAAAAAAGAGAAAAAAAAGCACAGGGCACGCTCCTGGTCTCTTCATACCCCTTCAGCAGTATAGACACTGAGCTGAGGAAGAGGATGCCCAGATACAGCATTGTATACTGTGGTACCTACACTTTGGTATAACTACTTACATAAAAAGACACCTCCAAGCCATTATTAAGCCATCCCTTCCCATAGTTTCAGTCCATTACCTCTCTCATTGCCTAGTGCAGACACTGAAAACTGACTGATCCCTTACGCAGCTGCAGGAAACAATCACATGCTTGGATTTCTGTCACGTTTTCTCAACTTAATTAAGCAATTCCCATTCTTTCACACTTCCTTTGTTTTTTTGAATGTCAGTTATTCCTGCTTTCCCCATTGGTTCCGTAGATTTTCTGAAGAAATGGGTCCCAAAACAAGACAACTGTCTGCCTGAGGCTTACAGTACCAAAGTGGATGGTCTAAGGAGTACCCTGTCTAGAAAAAACAGAACTGTCTGACATTCCCTGGAAAGAGGCTGCTTAAGAATATTGGCCTCATTTTAAGATATTCCAGAAGACTCTTCTCAGCAAGGTGAAGGGAAAAGAGTACATCTTGAAAAAGGTAAGAGACAAATAAGTACACTGGAAGGTTTTAGACATCGATGTTAGGAATGATGTGGTTCCGATACATTTGCAAGCAACTGTGGAGTGTAAGTAACACCACATATCTATAACCCACATACTAGAAAATACTCAATGGTTTATGCAGGCATTGTGCTGACTGGAAGATGAGTTATTTGTTGCCAGTTTCAATTGAATGCTTACCAAGTTGGCCATAACAATAGTATCAACGATGACAGGACTGGTTGAAGTTCCCAGTGTAAATTGGAGTCCCCGAGGTGGCTGTCCAGTAGTAATATCATAGCAGTGTCCTTCCAGAAGCAGATACTCCAGTTCATACTCTGCAGCTACAACATTATCCACCTGTAAGGAGAAGATACTGCTGAATTCAGTACTAGCTCTAAAGTGCAAAACTTTATTGATTCAGTTACTCTCTAAAATAGCCACGGTAATTAAATAACACTTAATTTTACCAGAGTAATTTTATTAAAAAAATAGCTAGAAAACCTCAAAGAGCTCAGCTCCTTCGAGTGACAGACTTCACACACATATTGTTAAGAGTGTCCCTGACCAAAAAGATTTTAATTTCAACTGGTAAGATGCTAGGACAGGAAAAAGGAAGGAACGTTGCCCTATTTTACAATTATTATTATTTTTAACATTTATTGGAGAATGCGGTAAAGTAAGTGATTGGTTTGGCATCTCATAAAATGTATATGATGGGCTCCAGAACTTTGAATCTAAATCTGTTTAAAGGTAGTCTCATCTAATATTTATCATCTGAAATAAACATTTTGTTCTGCTCTACATTACCCTTACAGTGTGCTAGGGTACTGTCAGAAATACCAATTCCTTTTTTCTACACCAAACAAAAGTGCCAAGAAAACAAAAGAAAAAAACAACAAACCAACAAACACAAACCCAAAAAAACTTGGGTCCCTACCAGGCTAAATTCAGATGTAGCCTGAGGACACTACATAAAATACTAATCTAATCTCACAAAGCATTTTCTCTAATTGCACATCTAAAATGACAGCGGAATCGCTTCAGCACCAACAGACTGCCTATTAGGAATTGGAAATTGTACACCTGCAAAAGTAAAGCTACTATTTATTTGGAGGGTCAGGATGGTACTTCGAATGCATGAAGCATTTAATCCTCCTCTCTCAGGCTTTCCATTAACCTAAGGCGGGGTGTGGGAATTGGAGGTTGGAAATGCGTAGTAGTACCAGCCATTTGGTGGTCCATTTATGGCTTTACAGTTAGGCTAAGAGAGGAAAAGCAAAAAAACCTAAACCCAAACAAAAAAAACCAAACCACACAACAACAAACACCCGATTTTCTAGATTTCTGAATAACTAGTACAGGCTTAGTAATATCAGACTACCACTATACTGCATCATATTCCCAAGCAATATCGGAGAGATGCAGAAGTAAGAGGAGACTAATATAATGTTCAGAGCAAAAGTAACCCACATTTGTAATGATCACAAGGTTGTACAGACTGTTGCTTTTCAACAGGCCTATTTGTAAAGGGTTTGACAATCTCGTTACACATGCAGCAGATGAATTTCCCTACTGCAGGAGTCACCTGTGCAGCTGGGGTTGCTGTGGCCTGTCTCGGCAGACATGGCCCAGGGCTGGATGGTTTTGGAGCCTGAACTTCCCTCTCACCTCTGGAGGTGGTTTCTCCACATCAGGGCTGAGGCATCCTGGTGGGGAAGCTTGTCCTGCCACTGCCCATGCCATACCCATGCTGCAGATAAACAGAGGACTTCAGCCTCCACAGCTATCTGTCAGGCATCTTTTGCATATGCTGAATTATACATATAGATTAAAACCAGTAATTTTATATTTGCAGTTCTTCAAGGCCAACTAAATAATGGCTTATTTCAAGGGAAAAGACTGACTGCCTCATTTAACTTTTTATTATTTAGCATTGCAACCTGAAGTCCAAAATTTTCTACTTTGCATCACACATGGATTATCTAATTTTTAATATGTTTCTGGTGCCCATCATAACACAATAGTGTAGTGCATTTTCTAACTGCTTACCAGCCCACTACTTCTAGATCTTCTGAAAACTATTAAAGTTAACTGCTAACAGCAAGAAGTTATTAATTAGCACTGACTTATCCATCCCATTGAAGATTAATGAGTATTATCAACTTGTACATACAGTTATTATTCTTTCATTTCTAACGTCCTTTTTCTACTAAACTCTAGCCCCTTGGATTTTTCTTTCCTCCTTACTTTATTCCTATGTATGTGGGGCAGCACTGCCTAGATCAGTATTCTAACAGTCTGTTTCAAGGCCTGTTCTAGCAGCAGTCAGCTCCTAAAACTGTTGCAACTGAGTGGATTTCTGCTGCACCGCTGTTTTATTGATACTGTATATCCTTCTGTGGGCCACAGGAGTGTTTGCCAGTAACAAAAGCTGTGAAAATGAACAGGTAGCTAAAACCAGCTTGGTGGCTTCTCAGAGCAAGGAAGGTAAGTAGAATTTGCTTACTGAAACAGGTCTCAGATCTTCAGAACTTCCAAAAAGAGGTTTAAAAAAATAATCTTATTTTTAGTTGTGATGTTAGCTATAGGGAGCTCTAATCGGGAAGAATTTTTCAACTAATAAATTGAAAGATATTTAATGACCAACAAAGTTTCTTTGTTTCTAGCTCAGGACACTTCGAGATGTCATATATATACACACACTGAAAGCATCTATAGGATCTGCTTCAAGCCTACAGCATTTTTCAACCTGGGGTTCAGACATCCATGACTAATTGAGAACAGTGATCTTACTATCAGTGAGCTTAAGTTTACCTGCATCCCTCCTAGAAAATATTTAGGGGTCTGCAAACAAAAAACATGTTAATAGCCACAGTTCTATGTTTATTAGCACTTTAAAATTCTTCATTGATTTCTCTTACCTCCTCTAAGTAAATATTATCAAGGTCGTACGGGGTTCTGACAGATTCCACCATCCAGCTCTCAGGAGTATTCAGGTTCAAAGTGAACAGTGGAGACTGGGGCATATCCAAAAACTTGGCAATTGGTCCTGGAGCAAAGTTATTATCTGCTGTGAAAGAAATCTCTGGCTCCAAAACATAGCGGTAAAAGCTGAAATTTCAGAAAGAAAATGTTAGAACATATTTCTGCCAAACTACGCAAATATTTCACTCTCGTTGAACTTGCTGATGGCATTGGCTTTCCCAGACCTCCAATGTATCTAAGGCTTTGTGCAAAGCAACACAGGTTGTGTTGACCTTGGAACAGGTCAGAATTTTCATCTTGAAGGATCAAACAGAACGTGCAAGACTCAACCATTAAGTTAAGTTACTTAACTTTTTATAGGTATTAAAAAAATACATATTCAAAGCACCCACCTTGTAAAACAGCAGAATTACCTCATGCTATCCACAAATTCCCAGATTCTCTGTGGGAAAACTTGCTATTATATAAACAAGCTCAAAGTAGTTATTGAGACTTCCTATAGGACGTTTGACCATGTTTCTGTGCTTGCACATTCCAACAGGTTTTTCTTTTTATCTGTGTTTTTAATCTTTGCACGGTATTGCTTACCTTTTCAGTGGCATGTCAGAAAGTTTGGACTGGCAGTTCATAAACACTCTTAGGTTCATGTTTATCAATTGGTTCAAAACCTGAAGTAATGAGAAAAAGACATTCCTTAAAAAGCTAACTAGGAAAGCTGACCACTGTTTTTATAGACAAGACCTCAAGGAGGCAGGTTACCTTCTCATTCTCAATCCTCCCTTCTCATTATTTGCTTTACCACACCCACCTTTTAATTGCTGGTTTTAAGAAGAACAGTTACCTGCTTCCTCACACTGCAGGCTTGCTTTTTGGGATGCAGAGACTTTCTTCCTCAAGAACAGAGTCATTGCAAACTAAACTGTTAAAATGGTAAAACTAAAAGCTATCTAGACAACATTTCAGCATTATTTTGTTAGCGTGTAGTATAGTGTAATTAGTTTTTCCACTAATAAATGTATTGTGCAACTCAGACGCACTATTAGAAGGCCATTGGTCACCACCCAGTCAAGGAGGAAGACAAACATTCCAAAACCACAGAACTGAGACAACTTTTTGAAAGTTCCATAAAACACATGTCAACATTGCACACATACCAAAAGTAAAGGAGCAAGTCTTTGAGCATCTCTGGTCACAGGATCAACAATAGCCACAACATCAAAGTATGTCTCCCCCTCTTTGGGTCTCAGTTTAACTGCACTAAACAGAAGAAAAAACAATTTTAAAGTATCAAACGTATGGATAAACACGGGGAAAAAAAACACTATCCATCTCATTTTGAAGTCAAATTACTTCCTAAATGCTAGGTGCCTTCTGAAACTAGATAGAGAAAAATTACTTATATACATAAACATGATAGAAATAGGTAGACAGATAAAATTAATTTCTGGAATCGCATTGTGCCCTGAAAACTGTTGGGAACCTTCCTATTGATACTTGGATTTTTTTATTTTTTTAGTTAAATGCAACATAAAACAATGGGAACATTAAAAGGCAACATTAAAAGAGAAGGAAAAGCATATTGCTCAGCAAATGCCAGCAATCCTATACCTGTATCGTTCTTCAAAAAAATGATATTCAATCCTTGCCTCTCCCTTTGGTTGAGCAGAAAGAAGAGCATCCACTTTCATTACCAAGTCACTTGCACTGAAAAGAAGATAGATAAAAAAATGTTGACGGATACTCAGAAAACGTGTGTACTTACCACATTTCTGCCAGTTAGCAGCAAAAGAGAAGACAGACTGAATTCAGATACACAAACTAACATTTTTACTACCTCTCTACACCAGCTCTGAAGAATTAAACATATGTAAGTGTTAATCCACCATTAATTTAAACAGGTTGCAGCCTTGTTACTGAGGGTACCAAAGGGTTTAACTGTAACAAAGACAGAGCAGGTGGTATTTTATGGGTCAGCCATGCTACAGGCACTGCATTCCTGAACTTCACCAACCTCTCGTTGACCTGTAAGCCATTCCGACCAAACCCTCATTTCACAGCAGTCTTCCCACTTTACACTGCAACTCTAAGAACTAGAAAGTAATCCTGTATCTGGAGAAACTTTTGGGAGAGAGGGGTCCTATCAATAAAAGGGAATTACTCTAACAGCTTCCTTTTTATTATTCCTGTAAGTTTTCAGTCTAGTATTTTAAGAATATATTTAATCTTGAAAATGTAAAACCTCTTGAAAATTCAGTGAAAATTGATTTGTACATCATAGCTTTGCCAAGAAGCAATACTGTAACTTAAAGGTCTGTCAGCTTTTCCTGAATTAAGTAAGTCTCATAGATTTATAGTGACAGCTGTTTAAATTGTTCATACCAGAGCCACAAGCCTGGTGAAGTCTGCCAAGTTCTACAGTGTTTTCCAATGCAGCAGATGATTTCAAAAGCTTCTGAAAAACATTGCCAGCATTCAAACCAAGAATCCAGTGCTCTGCCCAAAACTAGCCTATATTCAAACTATGCCCTCTTCCTCCACCCTATCACCCTTATTTCTCTTTTGATTCCCAACACAGCAGTGGGGGCAAAAGTGTTTGGAATACTGTTAAAACCTGCCCTCCCAGGAGTCAGAATCACACAAGAGTTCTGCACAAAAGACCTCACGCTTAACTTACTTGACCAGCCTTTAACAGTCAAGCAGCATCATGGAAAAATGTAATGCTAAATATGAAAGAAACGATCTTCTTAGTGATAAACTCAAAAACACACAAACACACACCTATGGACTTCAGTTCTTTTGAATCTGAAGATCACTTTCTTTTGATAGGTCACCTCTGTGCTTTTTGCAATAATTATCTAGAACTATGATTTTTGTTTTCTTATCTCTACCTCTTTTCCTGTTGTTTCTCTTCAAAAAGTTAAAAGCAGTCTACATAATTCCGTAGTACTCACAGTGAAATATATTACTAAAATAATTTTTATATTGATAGGCCAGGCAGCACTTAACTGACCTGCAAACAGATTCAGAAAGCATATTCCAGCATCTCATTGTCTTTCCTTCTTTCTGCTTTTAAATCAATACCAGAGTAGTCCTACACCTCTCCAGACTGTACTTGATAAAGCTTTCTCCAGGCTGCAGAAAGTCACATTACCAGAATACCACCACTTTTTTGTAAGCCTCTTCACATTTACTTACAGATCTTCTTCGAATCCCAGCTGCTGAATCTGAGATTTGATTTTCTGTCCTGATGTCTTTAGTATGATATTCTCAAGGAGATGAAAATCATCCTGATTGAACATCTCACCATCCTCTAATGGACCAATAATCTACAAAAAAGCAGGATCAGCATTATTAGGTAAAGGCTACACTGAAACAAAATTCAAAGATATATTAAATAAATACTCCAGTCCAGTCTCGGTGTGTATCAGCTCTTTAGGCTGGTATTAATGTCAATGGCAGCAGAGTTTTAACAGATAACGTCTAGCTACTTAGAGCCAAGAGTCCCACACTAAGGCATAAAATGCATGCTTAAAATTTTCACTGAGTGCTTGGATTGCAAAAGTCAAACATATTAAATTATACATGCAACACTACATCTTGAAGGGGCAATAGAATACCAGGCCAATTCCAGTAGTCCAGCACAACTGCAGCAAGTCTCACTCCTCTAGCTTTCAGAAGCCTAAAAGCTACCTAGACAATTCGTGCTGTTGTGCTAATGAGAGAAATAGAATACCGCAATTCATCACTTGAAATTTTTAACCCATTAAAGTATACAGTAACCCCTGGAACCTGTGGGTTTTTTCGTAACTAGGAAGCAGATGACAAAAAGAAAACTGAACACTGTACACAGCTGGGTTTCATTATTTGCAGTGAAATACTATTGTAACATCATTTGCCTAATCTAAGTGGCTACCATAAAAAGAGCTGGTGGAGAAGACCAAGGCACCTTGGCCAGGGCCAGATACAGCAGCATTTTGCCCAATGAACTGAAGCAGCACAATCTTTCAAATTCATTGTCCCTTTCTGCCCCTGGACTCAATTCACTGCCAACATGAAAACAACTCTTGTATTGACAGATCTGAATTCGTACGAAACACTAAAAACTAACTGCACACAGTACAAAGAAAAGGTCATGCAGGTCTGAATAAATCAAACTGGAAGCGGTCCTAAAGATTGCTGAGACCTAAAGAAGGCTGAGACTCTGCGTCTGATGCCTAGACTCTGCTGCTCAAAGTCTGCTTCTTTCCCACATGTGGAATATCTCTGTTACTGTCTGCTGATTGATCTCACCCTTCCATTGCTGATCACAGCCCTCTGCCCCTTCTTCAGCTTTAGAACATCTCTGCAGTATATGGCATGGGACAGAATAAAATCCACCTTGGGAGATTCAAAGGCTTCTTTGAAAATACTGATATCCATACCCTGAAAGAAAAGAATACTTGACATTGAAATGGGAAAAAAAGTACACCTCCGCACACTTTTTTTTTTTAAATGCACCTTTTTTGTTTGCATTCAAGAACATTTTTGTATCTTGCTAAAACTTATCCCCAGGCCCCTTTTCTTTCTGGTCTTAAACCTAGTTCTTGCCTGTCACCTTCAAACATTATCCCAACTTCTGATGTGAAGGACCACAGCCCTAGTAATTGCTGCTACTTAGAACAGTTGTTCCATTCTTCTATTCTTAAGTGATTCTTGTCTAACTTTTTTAAACCTACTTTGAGAAATGTAATTTTTTTTTCTCAGCTTTTCAAAAAGCTTATAGTTTTCTTTTAACCCCCCAAGAAATGACTGACTCACTTAAACAGATCACTGAATCCGCATTCCTTTTGACTTTTCAAAGTAACGTGGCTTTGATGTGTATGAGGATTTACTTTATTTGTATATGGACTGTTACACTTACCTAAGTTTACCTTTCAGAGTGAAAAAAAAAACCCAAACCACCAACAGCAGTTACTCTCCATTGTTACTGCATCTTTCACATATGAACAATTCATTAGAAGAACAAGCAAAGCACCCTGCCTTTGTAAATGCAACAAACATGCTTACCCCAACAGCAAATTCTAAGATGTCGGTGCCTGCCTCTACTGCCTTTGCAATTTCTTCTTTTGCCATTTTGGTGATGAAGTTCTTGGCATTATTTGACGTTTGTGTCTGTAGAGCTGCCCATATGGCTTTAGCGACAAGTGTATTCTGGCTATTTGGATCTTCACTAGGATTATTAATCATGCTAATTCGAACATTATTGCTGGATTTCTGTGTCGAACAAAACATGCATTAGGAAAGTTTTAGATTTCAGGTGTGTTTTAAATGAGAAGAATAAGTCTATTATAATAAACACTATGGTGAAAGCTTGATATTTTTTAACCAGAAAAACAGATTTCAGATTAGGTAAATAACAGCACAAGGTTAAAAGGATGAATGAACTAATTTAACATCAAGTATTTAGTTTACTTATAGGCACCATTGTGACAAGAATCTTCTAGATAATACTGTGCTGCGTAAGATATACTGGACCATAGCCACCACTCAGAAGTCTTGCAAAACAGTGATTTAGGAGTAAGCTGTTTATTTTTATGAGTCAGTTATCATCCCAGAACAAATGAGATGGAGCAGAGAGCAATGCTCACGTTCCATCTCCAAACCAAAACACAGACATCTTCAGTTTAGAACTATAGGCTTAAAAGAACATCTTTTCTTAATTGCATTAGCATAGTGCCAAGAGGGGATTATGTCCTAGTACAAGAAGGTCAGGGATGTTCAGCCCTACAAATAAGGTAAGGCTGGAAATTAGAGACCCTGCAGGGAGAAACAATCTCCCCAGGTCACACAACAGGAACAAAACAGTGTTTTTCAATCTCTACCTACTGCTTTATTAGCCCTGCTAACCCATTCAAATGAAAACATTACCTACCTGATGTTTAATTGCATCATACAACAATTGCCTCCCTGAAGGTTTATCAAAATCACCAACAATCCAAAAAGTAACTGGTCTAACAAAGGAATCATCTGCAAGTAAAAAAAAAAGGGTAGGAGAAACCTGAGGGTGAAGGAAAGGAAAGCTTCAGTTTTTCCTCATTTGGAGGAAAAATACAATGTACATGCAAAGACTTAAAAAAAAGTATAATTACACAGGAAAGCTATGGATGAAGCTAAGCTGTGAAGTCTGGCAAGACAAGAATAATAGTATTGGTATTATATTAGGTTTCATTCACCTCATTCAGAAAACCCACATGGGACAGCATGCATCACTGTTTCTAAGCTGGATTTTTTTTTTTTAAGGTTTTTTGTTTGTTTGTTTGCTACCTTTTTAATTTAGAAATTTTAAAGGAACCTATAAATAACTTAGAGGTTCCAGCCGGGTTACAGACATACCATTTCTTCATACTGAAGCTGTTAGTTCACAAAATCAGTTTTGTATAGAGAAAAAAAGAGCTGCAGCAAACATGCATTTAAACAGCTTGCTTCATTTCCTGCTGGTTCTAAAGCCAATGTTACAAAGGAACCAGAATATTCCCAGAACAACCACATATGAAATGCCAAAGCATGAGTTACCATAGATCTCCTTGGAAGACATTCCTGGTCAAAAAGCAGAAAGGAAAAGGGAAAGGAGAGAGACATTAATAATTTGACAGTAATCTCAATGTGTATCAAGAAGCTGCAGCACTGTACTGGGCATAATTGAGTCACTAAAGTTCAAGTCCAACAATCAACAAATTTGTGCTAATTTTATTAGACTAAGCTTTGACTTTTTCTTCCCCTCAAATAGATTGGTACTTTATTTTCATGCTACAGCACTGATTAGACTACATATTACCAGTTTCATACCATACTGTGAAGGCATCATTCTGAAGACCGTTTGCAAAAACCGCCATGCCATTATGGCTTGGATGTTAACTGTTTCTGTTATCTTCCCTTTTTAAAAACTAGTGTGACAGTGCTATTTTGGTACTGTTGCTGAGCCAGCAATACATATAACTTTCCTATTATTTTAGAAGATAAATGTGCTACAGCATTACTGTAACCGGGTATCAGTTATTAAATATCTTAAGTGACAAAAAAGGCATTGACCCAAAACTGTCAAGCCATGGGATTGCAAATTAATGCACACTTCCAAACGAGCATGCAGAGGTGTAGGTTTAATTAATACTGTACAAAGGGAAAACAAGAACCTTGTTCAGATCTAAGTGACTGCACATGAACCAAGGGCAAATACGAGACAGAAGGAGCAATGGGAATGTTTAAGGCAGTGCATGCAGATGGCAGTGGCTGGAGATAGTACTGGCAGAACTTGAGAGCCTAGTAAAGATGACAGACAGGAACAAGATGAATTGGTTCAAATGACAGCAGCTTATTTATGATACCTAACTGAAACAGATATAGAAAAAGGCCCGATCAAGCTCTGTATTATGTCTGTGCATGTATTTCTTACATTGAGAAGTACAGCTGAGTTTTAACGCTAACGGGAGACTTTATGTATAACTGTAATAAAACAATACTACCATTGAAAAAGCAGTACATGCACTGGAGCAATAAAACCAGCACACACCACATTAGGTGTTGTCTTATATAATGGGCAATAACAATTTTCTTCTGAATCTGTGTAACTTTTAGTAATTTTGAACTATGAGAGAGAGCGCCCTTTTGTATTTTTCTAGTCAGCGTTACTGCAGGATCAGAGCTTACATTGCTGCATTTCTGGAGGCAATTTGCAATACAGTAAGACCACGTTCATTGAAGGCTGGGCTGGGTTTAAAGAGGGGAACATTCTCGTTCCATGTAGAGATCATGTCTTATTAAAAAAAAAAAAAAAATTTCTGTCTTTTTAACACTTAGATTGTGCCATTCCCCACAGGCCTGAACAAGGCTCAAGGCATGTGTTGAGTACCGTATATACACTTGGAAATGCACATAGATTAGATTTGGGTTCATAATCCACTGCAGATGTTACCTTTCTTTGTTAAGTAGGTCATGCTGTTTGCGACAGCAGCTGTCTTATCTTTGGACTCCAATGTGGTAAATCGAGCAAAGTCATCCACGTAAAAGTTATCTGAGGAAGAGAAAAAGTATGAGATGGCAAAGCAACTATTCCCTGTAAAATGAAAGAAAAATCACTACTGTTACCAGAGCATTAAGAACACATCCCATTTTGTTCCTTGTGATACTGCTTTTTATGTCTCATTTCCACTATAAATATATATTTTTGTTGTCTCATAAGTTACATTTTTGTCTCATAAGCTACATTAATAAATACATTGCATATTTGGTATGCAGAAGTCAGTTGAAAGAATAGTTTGAGACTCACTTAGTTGAAGTTACTTTATGTAAATAATATATGTTTAAAAATCCAGTGTGTTATATTTTTCACGCAATTCAAAAAAGGTAGTTGTACAAGTGTTTTGCAATACTGTCATTACACTGCAGAGTCACTGCATTAGATGTTAATACATCTAGCCATGAGAAGTTCTGCTAAATCTTAAGTAATTCCAGAGTTGACTGTCAATCTCTGCTCGAAAGAAGGTAAGAAATAAGAAACAAGCTGTTGCTTTATACATTGTATGACTGTTCTTTGCTTTTGCTAGCATTGCTAATCTCTCAACTTGATGAGTCATATTCCCCTAAAGGTTTGTATAAAATTAAAACAAATTCCTGTTTTGAAAAATCTGTAGACATTAATGGTGCTATTGTACGTAACATCTCCCCCAGCACCAGGGCTAGAACATCACTTGGGGTGCTGTCAATACTTTGTCACTAGAGCTTTCCATTGGGACAGCAGAAGTCTTCGACTCAGATACTTCAGGTTTAATGCAATGAAAAGCATCCCTTACTCATTCCTGTCAGATCGAGGTACTCTCTGTCAGACATTAAGATTCTTGAGTTAATTCTTGGAACAACATTAGGCTGGTTCATGATATACTCAACCACATCTTGGTCATTAGATAATTCACCCTGAAGGAAAGAAGAAAGAAGCAGTATTTGTTATTTCACATGTATATTTGCCTTAGATAACTTAAAAAAACCCAAACAACCAAAACCCAAAAAACCACCACCAACAAAAAAACAACAAACAAACTAAGAAATCATACAAGTTAAGTTGTCTTGTATATTACATATCCAGGGACTTTTGAGTCAGCTTTTCCAAATCTTGTTTCTCTCTGAAGTCACAGCTGAACTCAGCACCTACCAGGTACACGGCTCGCTGGAAGATGCTTGTGGTTTCCAGGATTTTGTGCATTGTCACGGTTTCTAGGTCATCAGGATCCAGCTGATCTTTTTGAAAAGGCATTCCATTGAACAGCACGACAGGGAGAGGACCTACACCCGTTTGCTCATAGTAACCTCTCGCTGCCTAAATACAGGGAAAGAAGTAGCTTTACCACGTCAGCACATTACCGTGAGGGTTCATAACATTTCCAGGTAATATCAACACAAGTCTATTCTAAACACACTAAGATGTCCTTCCAGCTTTTATACAATACAGAGAATATTAATTTTATGCACTGCATAAGACAGTTTCTGTATCTTACGTGCACAAAATGTCCTTGTCTTTCAGCGTTTCAAATCAAAAAGAGTTACTTCATAATACAGAAGTGCAAAATATTCCATTAAGTTCATACGGTAAGTAAATTAATTCCAAAGAGCACTTTCTGGTAATAGCAAAAAATGCACAACAGGAAATCTGACTGTGCATACAGGAGCAAATGCAATGCAGGCAGTGATAGTTGTAATGTAAGACAGGGTAGAGGGGGGTTTTTTTATTATTTTTTAAGAACAGGCTTCTTAAACTTGTGAAAAAAACATTTACTTGTAGGGGAGGGGGTTATTATGTCAAGCTGAATTTCCCCATTTCACGTAACCACTACAAAATGCACCATCATTATTGATACTCTGTCAGGGTCAGAATTTAATCAGGTTCTACTGTTTAGAGGTTCTTGTTGAGAGCTTTCAAGACCTTTTAAGGACACAATTATCACAAAGCTCAGATCACATGAAAGAGTGTCCAGTGTTGGTCTCACTTGTGTCCTTTAGATGAACATACGCTCTTTCTAAAGGCTTCCTTCCTTATCTGAAGACGTTGCAATGTTTTAAGATGGGGTTGTGCTGAATGGTACACCAGTTGCAGCAAGGCCTTCAGAATGGCCTCTTAAGTCTTCTGGAGGCAAGCACTTTGCATGTGTCAGGAGTTTTGGGGGTGGGGTGGGCTTTTGCTTTTTTGGCATCTAGTATGAAAACTGAAAAGGCCTCTCCTGTCATGCAAAAACATCTGTCTTACTTTTAAGGGTTTTGCTTTCTACAAAATGCTTTTCCCTTCATTTTCCTATGTGAGAAGATGGAAATCATGTGTGCGTATGAGCCCATTTATGTAATCCTGACTGCATTCCTTACACTTACAGATGTAGGCAGTATCAACTGTGTTACAGAGCTATTGTAGACAGTATTTTCATTCTTTCTTTTAGAATAGTCAACAAAAATATAAACATCTCCCTGCAGAACCTCAAATAAAATCTGCTTCATCTTACATATATGTGATCCAATAGTGATTTGCTCTCCCAATTTTCTCCACGCAGAAAGGTATCAACCCTAAGAATAACTTTAAGAAATTATTTGAAGAAGATTGTTGAATGCCTTCCTATAGGAAAGGCATTTTGAAGTCATCATCATTACTTTATCTCACACAGTATTCAAATACCAGTAAAGAAAACCCACACCAGTCCCTCACAGACATTAAGCCCCTTGGTTTTCTTATGAACCATTCCATCACCTTGATTTTTTTTCAAGCAATTTTAAACTCTACTGAAGTCTGCATACCAGAATGAATGCATGACCTATGAGTCACAAGAAAGTTACCTTGGTTCTGGTACTATACATACAGATTTTTTTGAAATACATATTACAGTATATTATGTCTATTATATAAAGCTTTCTGCTGAACATAAATACTTCCTGAAGCATTACTAAAAGTCACCCAATGTGATAACAAAATAGCTACCTGGTTAGTAAGAGAACTGGATCACAAAATTGTATGTAACTATATTTTCAAGACGGTGTTGAAACAAAAAAGTGAAAAAGCACTCTATTTCATGAATTCTTACCTTTCTGTTTTGATCATAGGCAGAATCAATTCCCAGAATGCTGCTGACTTCCACATAAGGGTACTGTTTCTCAAGAACACTAACCACATGCTCCACTTTCAGCTGATCTCCTGTTTTTACTTTGTTATATATCTGAAAGGGGGATACAAATACAAGTTTACACCTGCAACTGTAACATTTCTGTCCTTACCAAAGGTAAGTTGACCTGTCACCTGTATTCCAGTAATTATAAGGCATTAACAGCCAGATTGAAAATATATTTTCATATTTATTAGCTGCAGTAACAGCTCCTAAGCACTTGCAGCTCTTATAATTATCTTGCTTTACCTCACAGTCATTCCAGTGAGATTGGAAGGAGGTAAATATCACGTATTTCTTTAAATAATAACTTGCATCTTTAATTAGAAAAGGTATTTGAGCGGGAAAAGTAGTGCTTAGGGGAAAAAAAGGCTCAAGTAAAGCATATCCAAAGAGCTACCCATCCCTTCAGAACTCAAGACATGCTTATAAACAATACAATAGACATCCCATGTAAAGCAGGTAACTATCCTTCTTGAAGTAACAAGATATTACTTTGTCTTACAAATACATACAAAAAAAAAAAAAAAAGAGAGAGAATAAAAGTCATGGTCTTCAAGTCACCAGCAGTTTAATGTTATGGTATGCCCCAGCTTGTCGATTTGCTCAATAATGTCAAACCACAAGTGAACATGCATTTACTACCATGTGTGTTATCCTTCAATGTGGCAAAAGGATGCAGCAGGAACTGTTCAAAACAAATTACAATATTGAAGGGATACACCAGTTTAGACCTCATTGGCAGAATGAGCAAAGGGGCAGTATCGGAAAAATGTGCAAAGCTGTTAAGTGTCACATTTAAGCGTAGTCTCACTTGTTAAAAGTTAGGTCAGAAGCACTTTATAAAGAAACATGTATTCCATGGTACTGGTATTTGGAGATACTCTGATACCGAGTCAAAGAAAAATTTTTCCATTATCTACATATTAGCACATTAACATAATCTTACATACATGGAAAATGTTAAAACATTAATTTTCCTTTTAAATTAATACTTACAGACATGACAGTCTGGAAAGCATAATTATTGTCCATTTCTTGTGCCACATAATTGTATGCCCTAAGGAGGGCAACACCAGCATCCTGAAGTCCATCAACATCCTCTGAGTCATTAACCACAAAGACTAGTCCTATCCTGCAATCAAACAAATCCCCAGATCAAGACTCTACTATACTAGTAAACAATCAGCTCTTCATACAACTGTCAGCTATGATCATCGTCCTAGACAAAGGCTTTTTCTGGAATAGACTAATAAGATTTTGAGGAAAATGGCCAGGAATCAAACTTAGGACATATAATCTCTAATGGTGAGTCCATCAGAATCTTGCTTTTCATCTCTCTTTCATCCAAAGTTACTTGCTTTTAAGTCTCTTTTGGACTGTTAAAGGACCTGAGCTGTTTCGCTAGTAGCAAAAGTTACATTAAAAAAATTTCAAATAAGAAAAAGCATTTAGTAAATGCCCTTCCCAGCATCCAATACAAGATATATAACATTTCTACAGTGTCCTAGCAATAAGAATTTTACAATTGCAAAAGTTACAAAAATAAAACTGATGTAAAAAAATTCCCTGATAAAACATAGCAATTACCTCAGTGGGATGTGGTTACTGAAGAACATCTCTGCCACGTTGAGTAATTCCGCTGTGGTCTCATGAACAGGATCTACTATCAGCACCTGCATACACATTGCAATTGAAAAGTTTCTGTTCTCTTAAGAAGTCAAGATACGGGTTTTTGATGAGACAGTTTCAGCTGTGTCTCAGTGCAGAATTGTCATCAGACCCAATTTATACACTCCCAGGGAGATGACACACACTGAATAATAGTGTCTTCTAAAGTCTTTAAGTCCATTATCTAAAATACCCAGTCTAAACCACTCCTTTAACCAGAAGAGACGAGACTCTTTACATACTTTATATCCTTACTTCAGTATATCCTAGCATCTACGCTTCTGCCTCTGCGTGTACGCAAATCCACCCATTAAGATGTGCACGGGAGACAGACGTTTGTCAGAATTGAGGCACACAGCATTGCTCTGCTCAACTCCCTGGAAAGCTAATGCTGCTAAGACAT
Organism: Burhinus oedicnemus; assembly: GCA_008921705.1. Lineage (NCBI taxonomy): Eukaryota > Metazoa > Chordata > Aves > Charadriiformes > Burhinidae > Burhinus > Burhinus oedicnemus. Next base: position 977,191 of record VFFE01007504.1, read on the forward strand.
TGTCTAAGCAAGCCCAAACAGAGACGGAACTGGACCATTCAGAATTAATTTAGGGCCCTTTATTTATGCCAAGTGTTGTCTTTCCATTTAATAATTTCAATGTTAGCAGTACTAAACTCCAGAGAAAAAGATAACACGTTAATGCTCCCACAGCTGGAGGTGGTTCAAGACCCTGTTTGCCAGTAATCAGCGGATTCCTTTTTTTTTTATAGGGCCACTCTACCACATGACAAGAGTTATACCATAGAATTTACAAACTCCTTATTAGATCTAACTTTAAGCAGTTTACCTAGAGACTAAAAGGACACCTAGGATTAAGCCGAGGGCTGTCAATTATCTTTTGAAGTCTTGGTGCAAGAATGCTTTCTAACTGAAACAACTGAAGTTGGGCTTAACCCTGTTAAGAACATACTAATTACCAAATATGAGGGATTTCATTAACCAACTTCAAGTATTATCACAAAGTTGAAATGCACCAAATTCTCACTTATCAGATGATCGTCTTTTCCATTGATGAAGCAATTTTGGCATCTAACAGATGCCAGAGAACCATGCTCGGTAATCTCTGAATCTCAGCCATAACTTACTAGTATGGGTAGAACAAAACCTTTTAGAATAGCATCCTATATCAAGATATTTAAGTGACAGAGAATCCAGCATACATGTAGGTAAGTTGCAAAAGCTAATGTGCCTGCTGTTGAAAAAACAAAACACACATTTAATTTCTAGTCAGATTACTACTTACAAAATTATGGAAGTTTTTTCTAATTTGTCTGATCACGCCTGGAAATGTGGGACGCAGCAGTTCTTGCACATTGAAAGGCCAGGAATTATACCGACTGTCAACTTCAAGATTGTTGATCCACTAAGAAAAAATAAAGGCATTTAAATGATTGACAGTCCTCCTGCTCGAATCTGAGACTGTAAAATACTTTAAAATCAGACACTATATTGAGAACTGTATGAAAAAAAGTTAAGCTTTTTAAAAAGAGCTAATTATAACTTTACTTTCCTTTTTTCTTCACTGTATTTTCACATCTGATTGTCAGATAAGAACAAAAGTTCCCCTGACAGCTTAAGAATGCACTGCCCAATGGCAAATAAGATATTTCTTATGTAAAACCATACGCACTGAAATAGCAGGGCTTCTGATGTCCACAGCATAGTCAGAATCTGATGGCTGGATGTTCAACTTCAGAACATTGTGCAAGGAAAGACCCTCAATTCCTAAGCGGTGCAGGCCTTCCATAACACGGGCTTCATTGCGTAGCACATCAATCAAGCTGGAAGGAAAAGAAAAAATGTTCTCGAATTTTAAAGACACAGCAAATAACTTGCTGTTATCCTAAGGGTTAACACATGAAAGGTGTAACCAAGTCTGTGCATTACTTATTTGTCACCTATTTCTAACTGTCCTAAGAAACTTGAGATAACATAACTTAAACTTACTCAATTATATTGTATTTCTAGGAAAAACTACAGTAAATCAAGATAACTAAAGCATGATATACATATATAACTTCAATTCCACGCTATTGAAACAAATCTTGACAAAGATATAGGGTGGTTTTCAGATGAAAACTTCACAGTGGTTTATCCTTTGAGAATCAGTCTACTTTCTTCAGAATAAAATCTGTGTGTTGACAGTCTTGGAGACCATAATCTTGTTAGTCACAGGACAAATCAAAAGAACAGTACAAAGGTGACTTCCCATTCCAATCTTCAAGGGTATTCCAGTTTTCATATCAGCTTTTTTGTTAGAAATGCACTTGCACAAGAGAAAGACCCATGATTTGCTTTTTCCAGTACTTAACAACTAAACTGAGTCTAGATACAGACTTTGTGAAGAAGGTTCAAAACTGTCCAAATAATTTTATCATCCATGTGCAAGCAGGATTCAGGCTCCTAAACAGGATACAATTATTCTGAAAAATAAAACATTCATACCTAAATATGTCCTGAGTGTCTAAATCAATAAGTAGTCCGTTGATGAACAGGGCAGAATCTCCTGGTTGTAATCCTAATGTTCCTTTGAAATACTGAAAGAAAGTAAAAGGCCATTAGAAGAATGCTCTGCAGAGAAGAAAATTACTAGAGAGAGTTTAATGTGTCAAATTGCAGATTTTACTCCCTTATTGGATTACAAATTGCATTATATTACTTCTCAGCTACAGTCCTTGCTGACTTTGTGCGCACATCCATACCAGAGGAAAAAGCAACTAAAGCTATTTAGTGCATAGATACATAAATGAGACTTCTATTTGTTTCTGTATGTGATTCAGTAGTGCATTGGAAAGTCCCTGAGCAGACTTTTTACATATGCTCAAATTAAATAATTAGAAATGCTTGAGAGAAATAATTTTATTTTTTTTTTTAGCTGACAGCCCACAAAGTACATGGACAAATAGCATCCAGTTACCTATCTCAGCAATATAACATGCAGTTTTGGGCAGAACAGACTTAAACTGCTGGATATTGCATGGTGCTCACTAGTGGAACTAAGTACTGTGTTTAAGGTACCGATTAAGTCCTGACCTAGTGGATATGTCATCAGTGAAAAGTAGATGAGCTGCCATTGTACTCGGATCTCCCCAAAAATCAGGCAGCACACAAATGGAAAAAGTCTTAACAATATTTTGGAATTTCTTCCAAGTACCTCTAAGCATTACCCCGTTTGAATGGATACTTTCCCCTGAATTGAGGCACCATCATAAAGAACAATTTTGAATCAGGAGAGGTGAATAAAACACAGTCCCTCCTGAAGCAAATTTCCCAACTCTAGCATGAAAAATTTTGTTTAAAAACTGAAAAATAGCATTGCTTTCTTCCAATGCCTCTTATCTTGCAGTATCAGTTACAAAATTCTATTAAGAGGCATGATGAACACTGAAGGATAAACATAGTATTTGGACATTTAAAAACACTAATATGAAGAATGTGAGCAAAGCAAACAGAAGAATAGCAAAGTACCATGTGAAGTACCAAGAACAGGAAAGCAGCATCTAATCAGGAAGAATGTATGTATTTTATTAAATAAAAAGGCTCCCAGAGATAAGCTGAGTACATGCAGTGTTAAATTGTATCTTTTTGTGGATAATTACATAGTAAACTATAACTTACTAATAGCAATGAACTTCACTATCAAATAATATCCACACAAACTGAGTCATGCAAAGAATAGCTTTAAAGGGCAGGGTTAGATCTAGCCAGATCCGGATCTAGTAGCCTAGACATACTTTGAATAAAAATGAATCCACAAAATCATGGGTTTACCTGTAGACCAGTCTGATCTAACATATAACAGAAAAGCCACCAGGTAGCTTTAGCTTGCACTTACATTCTATACTTTGTCCCTTCCAGAACCACACCAGACGACAGTGTCAAACCGCATCCCTTCTTTTCTGATTTTATCGCTATTGAACAACAAGGGATTTCTCTTTCAGAACAAGAATCTCAGGGGACTTACGAGTAGATGTCAGGTAACTTTGCATTTACTACTAGACTAGCCAAATATCATTGATTAGATTTTAAACAGAGACATGTGTGTACTTAAATTACTTTGTATTTTTCCTAGTAATACCAAGTGAGACTGAAACGTATCAATAGATCAGTGTAGTTCATATAACAGAAGCTGTTGTTTGGCTTTGTTTTTGTTACCATCTTACACTTTGATTTTGCACTCTATCTAGACTGCAGCACCCAGGTCTGTTTTAATTGTACAAAATTCTGTACAAAAGCCTGTACAAAATTCTCAAGTGGCTATTGTTTTTTTTCAGTGCTTTGCTAATACCAAGTACACAACAGAGCTGTTGAAACATTTTTCTGCAAATACCAGAGACTACTCAATGACTTCCAGAGGTCCCTCACAACCTGGGGGTTTTTTTTTATGATTCTGTTTCAAAGCCCATGTAGATTTACTTGGATAGCTGTTAAATTTTATTCCTTCACTAATTTCACATCAAAACACCAACACTGGAACCATTTCCACCACACAATATGAATCATTCTATGTCATGGCAGAAGGTTTCAAGTTTATTCTGTGACTTCCTCGTAAACACTGATGAATTTAGGTATCTAAGCACCATCTCAAATTGGATAATGAGAACTCAATTTCTTCTGCATCCTTAAAACTCAAAGTTCAAAAGTCAAAAGTTCAAAACCTAAAGTCAGTAACTTGAAGGCAGCCTCTTTTTAACTGTTACCCAGGATGAGTAGTGCTATGACATTCTGACTTTACATATCTGCTATACCACTCAAATAAGAACTAGGTCAGAGACTGAAAGAAGGCCACCCGGTAGGCACAGTCCTACAAGAAACATGTTAACCATCTCTATACAGCTTCAGCTGGCAAGCCATCACTACAAACCTGTAACTCAGAATCTAAGTGAAGACTGATGTGACATAGACATCAAAATTTCTACTGCTTCATTTCTGACACAGTCCTGTTCTGCAGATAAGATTAAGACAGTCTGCAAATTAAGAACACCTACGCTGTATGTTTTCTGTAAATAAACATTTTCTGCCAGGGTTAACAACATAGTACTTTCATTGTATTTAAAATTTTATATAAATAAATAAATACAGTTAACAGATTCTGAGTTCAGATACCGAACAGAAGATCCCTTTCATCTATATTAACAAGTGCTTCCCAAATCACTGTCAGAACACTTGACTGCTGTGAACAACCACTGTAGGGGCAGCTCTGTGAACAAAACTCTGTATCATCATTCCCCAACAAAGTGATCTCACTCAATGAATTTCTCACCACTATTTTCATATTTGAGCAAACAAGCTAAATTAGAATCATAGAATGGTTTGCGTTGGAAGGGACCTGACAGGTCATCTAGTTCCAACCCCCCTGCCATGGGCAGGGACACCTCCCACTAGACCAGGTTACTCAAAGCTCCATCCAACCAATATGGAAATTATATTCCATATATCATAATTTTATATATATATATATAAATATATAATCCATGTTTGAAATCCACCACTTCTTTACTTCCCAGATGCATACTAAGACAAAGTTGTGTGTGAAAATACCGGGTCATTATTTTGAGCAAAATGTAGATTTTTCAATCGAATAATTCTTTTCAAAGCTTGAATTTATATTTAAATGTAAGTGCAAAAGCATTACAGTACTTTCTAGAAGCATTACCTTTTGGTTCTCTTCAATTTCTGCTCTGAGTTCCGAAGAAACAACTGTTTTTGTTATGGCTCTACAGAAACAAAAACATCATGTTGTGAATCATCTTTCTGTTTATCTAATGGATAGATTAGATACCTACTTATCCTACCCTTTGTATCTTATATATATTTAGTCTCCTAGGATAAAGTGCCACAATCAGAAGCACCTGCACTTTGTGGTACCATTAAACAATAGGATGCACTATTTTTTCTTACACTATATAATTCAACAGAACATAAAAATGTTAACCACATGACAGCTCTCAGTGTCTAATTTCACATTAGCCATAATGAAAGTGGGCAGCTGCCAGAAAGGCAGAGGTAGAGGCTAGCCGCAGAAAATAGGGGGATTTCACCCCCTCACTGTGAGTTCTCATTCCTTTCCTTACATTGGATCTAGTGATTACATCGTCACAGAATGGGCGAGCACAGCTCACAGACCTGACTAAAAATGCAATGAGAGTGCAATGCCTGCCTTAAGAAGTTAGAAATAGCACAATCTTAATATCAGTTAGTAGGAAATAAGACCAGAATTCAGTTTCTTTTTACTCTCAGGTATATCTCCACCTATTCAAAAAGGAAGAGCTCCTATAATATCATCTTCACAACCCAGGTCATGGAATTTATCAAAAGAAACCTATTTCTAGACTGGTTGGGCAGGCCAGATTATGACTGGATTTCTTGAACTTAATTTGAATATGCTCAAGACAGTCATTGACAAAGTGCAAAAAAACAGTGGAATTGCACATCAGTCTCTGGCATGAGGTTGACTGGGCCGTTTGCCAAAGTGGATCCCAGCAGAATAAAGCTTAAAGCCACCAAACAGAAAACCTATCCAATAAATTCTTGAGGACTTGATGCAAAAGGTTCAGAAGCATTTCACAACAAAATAGCATGGGTAATTCTGTCAAATTTTCCACCAGTCCACATCAGCTGCCATCCAAGAGAAACACTGTAAGATCCTCTTTGTAACCATAGGCTGAAGAACTCTGCATAAACATTCCCCAGTGTTTGCTTCCAGCTAAATTGAAACTCAGAGATTAACCCAACCAATGCTGCCTGTCTCATGTTCTGCTCAGAAAAAAGATAATAATAAAACTTCCTAGAACTCATAATTAAAGTTACCTGGCCTTTGTAGGAAAATTCTGGCTGAGATCTTTCATGATCATCAAAGCATCCATGAGGGGAGCAGTCAAAATGCGAGCAGCAGTTTGAAAACTTAAATCTAGAATTGAAAAAATAGAAGTCAAGAACTCTAAACTGAGAACAAGCCAATGCAGAGTCATCTTAACTTCAGCTTTCAACTTTATTGCTTATTTGTTACCTACAAAAATTCATTTTCTATCTGCACCTTTAATACTTTTGTTTTTAATCTTCTTCCTTGTATTCAACTTCTATTTGTTGCCTTGAAGTAAGTAGCCCTTTCAAAATGAACCAATGTATCCTGTCTACAGGTTGCTTCAAGGAGTCTGGACCATCACTTTTTTTTTTTTTGGCTGAGGTGGGAGGATATGCCCTTCAGAAGGGGTCCAGGTACTTCTTTCACAAGCTCGCAATATGAACGGCCATCTGTTGGATACAGGTGTATTCTCTGTGGCTCCAACATATGTTCAGCATTTCAAATTACTCTTTTTTTTCAGAGGATGAAAAGCCTTTCCGCAGGCCTCTATAGATGATTTCCAGGGAAACAGGTCAGAGTTGCACGCAGACGCTTTTGAAATAGTTTTCCTGTGGTCTTGAGAAATGTCAGCTTTCCACACCAAGAATGTGAGCGTGGAAAGAAACTTGACATTTCTTTTGCTTTTCTGTATTTAGCAGATCATACCAGTTTAAGAGCAAATCGCTTACTATGCTTCACATTATAGAAAGCAAATCTCACTTCAGAAGTCCCGTGAAACAATCTTTCTAAAATCTATTTCAACAGGACGCTGCAAAGGAGCTTTAGAAAATCCAGTGGTTTCCAGTGCAGGAATTTACAGTCAAACTTTCAACTGTACACAGCCACTCACAACCTCATTTGCATAGAACACAAGAAGATACATTTACATTAAGTTTTTGCAATACAATACTGATAGTCTTCATACAGATTACCTTGTAACTGCCATACTTTCAAAGGTGCCATTTCATTGGTACTTTCCACGAGGTGTTTTCTAAGCTCTTTCAGCTCTTCTGTCAAGTCAGGATACAACTGCCTAAGAGGGTATGAGGGTAAAACAACTTCTGTGGTTTCCTATAAGCAAGTGTGCTGCTAATTCAAAGAAACTAACATATGAAAAGGTATGCTGCTAACACATATGGATAACTCAGACATGTAAAAAATAACAAAGCAAAAGATGAGCATCTCGGCATCAAGTTTTTTGATATGACAAAGACCAGCAACTTACAACTGAGTTTTACCTTAGTTTTCCAAACAGAAATCCCTGAACTTCATCAATAGGGTCATTTTCATCTATTACTGTAGCATTCACATCTGTGCCTATAAACACACAGAGAATATCACTAGTACCAAGCTATTCAGAAACAGTTCTCACACTCATTTTGATGAGTTTAACAAAACTACACTGCTGTAACCAAAAAGAAGAAAGAAAGGGCAAGTTTCAGGTTTACTTTTAAAACTGTATCCAGGAGACATTACTTTTACAAATGAACACAGTGACAGGTGAAATAAAGCCAAGTTGGATTATTGAGAAGGAAAAGCTTAAGATGACTGGAAATCTCAGAGACCTAGGCATTGCAGATGAATTCACTAGGATCTAGGAGCTTTCAGGACATGCCAGCTTTGTAGAGTAAGCGCTGAACTTCAGTTGTGAACACAACCCTGATTTTAGCCCCAAAATACATGATAAGAAATAGTATCTGAGTAAAGTCCAATTCTGGGCTTAAACATGAAAAAGAAACCTGTGCAAAAGACTCACACAATCTCCCAACTAGCTAGACACAAGCCAGCTCCAATCTAGATGGTTTATGCTCAAGTCTAACTAAAGATCCTGACCTTTTAGATGAGAGTTTGCTTCTGGACAAACAAAAACAGCGCAGGCATGAATAAAAGACTGCACAGTCAGAACATTCACAGAATCAGACAGGAGCTGGAAGACAACCATGTACCTCTAATGCACAGCTTACTATCTATGAGCTATTTGCAGCTCCTAGCAATGCCAGTACAGTTTGCCCATTTTGTAGAACATTTTAGATTACTGCATCAATATTGGTATAAAACTTCACAAGTTTACAAATAACAAATCTTCCCCAGAATTACTCTTCCCCCCCACCTGAAGAGACAAAGGCCTCCAATGTCCTCTTCTACAAACAATACCAGGGCTTTTGCATGACTTTTTGATGACAAATTAATGGAAATTCTCACACAGTAGTAAAAAAGTTGGATCACCTGTTCTAGTGTGTTAGTTTCTCTTAAAATTAAATACTATTACATATAAAGACCAAAGGTTTTATGTGCCTGTATTCTAGATGGTGGCAAAATATTCTGAGTCAGACTTTAGATTTGTATCTAAAAATTGGTAAACTGCAAAAACCTGAAGAAGCCAATTCAAAATCTGAGTTCTGTTCTCCACAACTGTTATATCAAACTACTAAATAAATAAATTTGTTCTTTAACTTAAGTCCAAGATAAAAGCAGGAAATTCTGGGGTTTTATATGTGTGCATGCATGTAAGTAAAAAAGTATACACACACACGCAATTATCCTAACAAAAATAGTTTTGGCAGGTGCATGAGAGTTTGCAAAACACAGATCAGTGCTCTAGAGAAAGCAGCAAAAGCAAAAGACATCATGCAGAATTCTAAGTTCTGTTTTCCCAAAGAACAAGAACATCCTGCTCTGAGGATGGATAAACTAAGGGAAATTAAGGCAGAGAGGACAAGTGCTATGGCAAAGATATGTTTCATAAAGAACATAATCCCAAAAGAGATGAAGAGAAGTGATTTCAGAGCTGAAGAAAGAATATCTGCAATTCAGACAGTCATTCATATCAAAAGAAATAAAAACTTTCTTTGCAAAATTAAAATGTTCACATTAAAGTAGTTAGAATAACAATTCACCTTTCACCTGTGTATCATCCTTGGCCTTATATTCTGTACTTTTAATAGCCAGTTCCACACCATAGCCGGAGAGGTAGACTTTTTCTTTACTGGGATTCTGTAAGGAAAAGCAAACAGTACAATATTGCTAGTCTTTCTTTTGATGTACAAATTAAAAGCTGCCATTTCCCAAAGCTAAGAAATCTCAAGCTAGTACACATTTTAGACATAAGTGAAAAACAATACAATAAGTGATTCTGCAGTAATGTACTCCAATAATGATATTGCCTATTGTATTTCAACAAAACTCTTTGAAGTTCAGAGGGAAAAGATATCTCTATGAACCAAAAAAAAATGCCAAAAACCACCAAGCAAAAAGGAACACAAAACAGTGTTTTCAGGATTCAGCGTGTAAGCCAAGTAGAGCAAGATAGACTCATGTCATCAAATCAGATAGAGGAGGGAAAGGAACTTCAACTGTGAAGTCAAATTTCTCAGAGCTTTTGAAATGTAGAGTTAAATACTAATCCAGTGGTTATGGGCAATTTAGGGGAGGGAGAGGGAAACCATAAATGTCACTAGGACTGGTAAGTGATTCTGTAATAAAATTGCTACAGACACAATGCCTTTCATTTGAAAATGGTACTGTAAGGTTAATCCCTGCTTTTCACATCAAGTAACTAAGTGGCCTAACTGGGAAAGATCTGACTATCTATTTCCTGTAATCTAATATAGGTAGAGCAACTTTTTTTTAGATTAAACTCTGTAATTTATCTGGAGTTTAACTGCACTTGTAAAATCAAATGATCCTCTTATTGAAACAGTCATGAGATTTTAAATATTCTATATGGCTCAGCTACATGCAATGAAAAATAAACTTTGAGTATTCCAAACAAATCTCAAGCAGCAACACATTATGCAAATGTCAATTTAAAGGCAACAAACTTGGGCCATTTTTCTTTCTTTAACAGCTGGGTCAGTTACTCTTTCCATGTCACAGAATCACAGGGGTTGGAAGGGACCTCTGGAGATCATCTAGTCCAACCCCCTGCCAGAGCAGGGTCACCTACAGCAGGTTGCACAGGATGGCGTCTAGGTGGGTTTGGAATGTCTCCAGAGTCAGAGACTCCACCACCTCTCTGGGCAGCCTCTTCCAGTGCTCTCTGCCACCCTCAAAGGAAAGAAGTTCCTCCTCATGTTCAGACGGAACTTCCTATGGCCAAGTTTGTGCCCATTACCTCTTGTCCAAGCACTGGGCACCACTGCAAAAAGACTGGTCCCATCCTCCCGGCACCCTCTCTTTAAGTATTTATAGGCATTGATGAGATCCCCCCTCAGCGTTCTCTTCTCCAGACTAAAAAGACCCAAGTCCCTCAGCCTTTCAAATGTCAAATGTCAAACACCTCTGTTACACTGCAGAAATATACTTACAGCAATATAGTGTCTGAGCACATAAGTGATTTCTCCTGCCTCAGCCTTTAAGACAAGCCTCTTATGGTATCTGTAGAACTCCTCTGAGCCAATCTCAGCGTAAAGTATGACAACAGGACTTTCAGGGTTTGACACTGGGTACTTGTGGTCCCCTTTGAACAAAAATGGCTTTGGCCTAAGAGTAAACATTGAAGATTGTCACTCTGTGGTTCATAGCATTTCTTCACTCAATGCAAGATATAAATTTTTTTTTTCTCACGTTTAATCACTGTTCCTGTCTTCACTGAATACATATGTCAAACTATTCCCAAATATTATCATGGTTGGCAGCACTCAATGCATGTTGATAAAGCTTTGTTAAAAATGGACATATGAAAATGAAACAAGTAGCTAGGTGCTATTTTGAATCTAGTATGATCCTTATTTTAAAAATTAACCACTTCCCTTAAATTTTCAATTAACTTTTTTCTTCCCCAATGGTGATTCGTAAATTGTGTATAAAAAAATAAAAGGCTAAGAAAGCAGATGTTCCAGGAACTCAAATTCAAGGGAACCCTGTCCTTGGCTTGGTATACAAACAAGAAAGTGAATGAGAAGACTATTTTCAACTTCTGTTTTTAAATTTTGTCTAAAATACAATGAAATACTTAAAATATTCCCAGTGAGTCAAAAGAATAGCATGTGCGCTATCGATGGCATATGTCTGCACATTGACAAAAAACACCTGTATGCCTACAAAAACCAAAACTACCAAGATTACTGTGAAGACAAACAAATTTAAGGTGTTTTTCTTCTAAAGAGGTATTATATTTGATAGTTTCTTTTTGTTACTAAATTCCGTTCTTGTAAAGAAATCTGAATTTGAAATGTATTCTGTGGTAATAGTTTTCTTTGTTACCGCTGAGAAAATTATATAGGGAAAGAGTCTATGCATGCCTCAAGCCATTCATGAAACGATCTCTGTTACATTACCTGTCATTTTAGTATGCAGCCCAGCTCTTTCTATTCTTCCTACATACCAAAGGCTTCACATATTCCTGAGAATTCCTACTGTCCTTAAAAAAACTGTTTCCAACTTTCCCTGTGCACTTTCAAAACATTCCTCCTCCTAGCAGAATATCAAAGGGCAAGGGATAAAAAAACCCCAGTTGTTCCAATCTGGATTAATAAGAAATAAGAGACTGCCACTTCTGTGCAACCAATGGACAGTATAAATCAAGAAGAGTGTAGAAACTACTGGTTTATTACAATCTCTGTACAGCAGTAAGTCTAGGTTAAATTTTAAGAGCTAATCCAATGGTAGGAAACTAAGCAAATACCTTTCTGAAGCTGCCTGTAAAAGGTTTCCAAGAGAGTCAAATTCACATGTCTTCTCCCCGTGCACAGCAAAAAACAAGGTACAGCCCTTTGGTGGAGGTTCATCTGCTGCTATCTGTATTAAAACATTTGTAAGAAAGTAGGTTGAATGTTTGCCCTTAGAACAAGTGAAAATGATAATAGCATAGCTCTGTAGCAATTGGTCTTCTTCCATTTCCTAAATTCTAAACTAGTACTTCTTCCCTGTTTATTACATAATTTAAATGCATGGTAAAAATTGCAAAATGGAAATTTAAGTCTTAACTTATTATAAATATTTTTCCAGTCTATTACTATTAACTCTAATATTAGCTCCAGGTACAAAAAGTGAAGCCTGCAATTGTAGGTTTTTGGTTGAGTTTTTTTTGCATTACACATCAGAAACCTCTATATTCATTAAACATCAAATGATAAAACAATTCCAGATGAAAAAGGAAGATGTTTTCTACTATTACTTAAATAAAGCACATTATAGCACGAGACAATTTGCAATGAACTATATGATACCCTGAGTCTGAAAAAGAAGAGAGTACAACAACAAACTTCCATTTATGGGTTCTAATCATTAGAGCTATATATTCATGGATTACTATCTTCAAGTAAGTACAACTGAATAATGGGAACAGCAGCAGCATCACAAGTACCAACAGAGCCATAGGGATTTTCCTAAAAATCTTCACACATTTATTAGTGCAGTGGGCATCAAAGATACACAGACATGTTGAAATCCCAATTCTTTAGTCTACTGTAGACAGATGGACTCACTGAAATGAATGACCCAGTGGAAAATACACATAAGTTCTTCAGCTCAGATGTATGGAGCACTTAATTAGTTCAGTATTTTTTATACTCTCAAATGTCTCCTTACACAGCTTGCTCCTTCCTGGGCCTTAGGGAATGCTCTACAAATCATATGAGGATTTCCTGTACTAACCTGTTGAAAAGCTTGAACTGTTGCAGAATAAGAGCGTAAAGACAATGAAAATTTCAACAGATTCTGCTGCAAAGGTGACAGACTCTGGCAGGCTGCTTTCAGCATTTCATGGTAATAATCGCTATCTGCAAAGTGAAAGTACATGCACATGACTCTTCCTTCTCACTTTTCATTACAGCCAGTTCTACAGATGGACAAGAGTGAACTTCAGTAGAGAACCATAACAGTACACTTTAAATACATTCCTGAGGATGCAAACATAGGCTTGGGGAGGAGGGAAACAGTTAAAAGCTCCCATTTAATTTCAGTTGAGAAACAGAAACACAGAGAAAAAGCATTTGTAATATTTTATACTTCATGTTGAAACAGAAACTGGCAAGTAAGTCATGTTTCAGACTCGTCCACTACAGCTTTTGTCAAATGGATATCTGAAAGCTTTGAGCACTTCGCAGTAAAAACATTACTGAAATCAGTCCTCATTTGACTTGTACAATAATAACACAACGGAAGGCAAAACATTGTAGTTGGTTTTTCAACCATGTCAACTATCAGTCATCAAGAAAAAGGTTATGAAAACTTACCTTCATGTTCAGATGTCTTAATATTTTGACTGGCTTCAACAAAATTCCAGAATTTTTCTTGACCTTCTTCTGATAAAAATTCACTGAGTAAGAAGAGAAGAGTTAGCTAGATCTATGAATTTCCTCTCATTATAATTCTAATACTTTGTAAAGCTTTACAGAAAGTTAGCTCCTACGATATGTTTACCTACATCAGAAAACCATGTTACTAGAAAAAGCAGACCAAGAAAGCTAACAAACAACCAAACCCAAACAAATAATAGTTGCAGGCCCAGACAAACACATAGTACATGAATGCAGCTTGTAAAGCACCTATTAATCTCTCAAAGACCACTGACAGACAGCAGGCTACATGCTGGGAGCTCTCCTCCCTAATGCATTTCTGTGCTAGATATCTTTTATGAGAAACACACGTTTTTGTTTACTTTGCTGTAATAAACTGCAGTTTGGGCATTCTTGGTTGGTTGTTTTTAAATAAGCAAAAGGAAAAGTCAAATCATGATGTTGTAATTCACCATATAGTAAAGATATGATTAGGTAGGTATACAATGTTAGTAAAACAATTCTCAAAACATTGCTTACAACAAATACTTCATCATGTCTAAACTTGTAACATGCTTCACATGCTGAAGGACGCTACAACACAAGATTTGGAGCCTACCAGCTGCCACAATAGCTTGTGTGTTCATTTCAACCGGTTCTGACCTAAGGTGATAAGTACTTCTTGAACAATTGGGTAATGAATTGCAGTGCTGGCCTAAGTAAATTGAACAGCAGGAATGATTTTGCACTGCAGTGCTGTATCATTCTGCAGTTCACCCCAGATGAACAATCCTGCTTGCCCAAAGTCTTTGAATATAATGGTTAGGTCATATATCAAGCCTTTGGCACATTATTTTGATTATTTGCATACTACTTCACTGTCTTCTAGGGTGAGCTTTTCCCCAGCAAATGTCTCGCATTGTCAGGATATTTAAATCCTGGCATTAACACCCAAGCTTTGCATTTTACTGCTTAAGGATTTTTCAGTCTTCAAACTTCAGCTTCTATAGAGAAGGTTACAGGAAAGTAATTTCACCTAGGACACACCTGTCCTATCACCCAAAGCCCTGCCCATTTGAATGAAACCCATCAGTGCTTAACTTATTTTCATGTGAACCAATCTGCGATAACGTGGGCAGAATTCCATATATGGCAACATCCTTAAGTGATACAAAATTAAACACATACTTATACAAAAATCTAAAAGTCCTATTTTGCATAGACATCTCCAAATTAGAATACCGCAAAATGAAATGATGGGGACTTCTAAAGTGCTAAGTAGATTGGCAGTGAAAAGACAGCATTTTACTTTATTTTTCCTTTTTAAATAGCGTCTTAAAAAAAAAAAAAGTCTTTAATATCATAGAAGAAATCTCCCAGGCTGACTTCCACAACTCTTAACAAAGCAGCTGACTTGAGATAATCAATGCACAACTCATATGAACAAAGTTAAATTCAAGCTTAAATGCGCTAAACAAGCAACAGGAACGTATCAAAACCTACAGTCATGACTGAAGTAAAAAATCGTTTACTATGGAATCTTACAAGACCACGCTAAACCTGTCTATCTAGTGCTTTGAGTAAAACTTCATAAGGCAAAAAATCCTTAGTATGGAATTATTCATTGTTATTCATCTTTGTGCTAACACACAATGAAAGAGTTTACCATGCAAAAAACTACTACCACCTCCTTTACAATATTCATCCCATCTGCCCAAGCACAGGAATGATCATGTTGCATATTACTGCCAATGAGTTAGTAACGACCAGAATACAAAGCACCACAAAACAAATGAAAAAGAGAACACATTACTTTATCCTCTAAGCATATTCTGATTTGTCAACAAAAAATCACAATGGCTTACCTTGTTTCAAGTAATAAAGGAGTTGAAGACCACTTTGTAGTTAGAGATGTTGTCACAGCCTTAGAATCTCCTTTTACAAGTGAAGAGCTGAACCAAATTCCAAGAACTGCAATAAGTATTCCCATTTTATAGAAGAAGCCTAAAAAAGATGAAGAAAAAAAGGTTGTTTTGCATTGTCTCTTTTTATAAATACAGAATCTCACATATCCAAATATATTAAGGCATATTTTAAGATTCAGTGGCTCATTTAGTGCAATACATCAGTGAGATAATCAGTCTCACCTGGGCTTACAAAATCAAAAATACTGTGGAAACATGAGAAGAGACAAGGATTTTAAGATCTGACTCCTGAGCTGCAATTAAACCTAAATCAATTCCAGTTTCCTCTACGTTTATGCTTTCAAATAAACTTGCTTCTGTTCTGGGACACGCACATCGCACACTACTTGCTTTAAGAAGAGGTATTACAAACAAAGCAAATTTCAAATTAGGTGGAAAACCTACCCACTATTTGTTTTACGGGAAGTAAAGTCACATTTTTTCTTTGCACAGATACATTAGCTGCTGTACTAACCAATGTCAGAAGAGCCAGGCAAGGTTATGGTTCCCTAGTCAGCCCTTTAGGTTCTGCTGGGTACAGCGGACTTCTCTGGGAAATGAAGAAAGAAGCATTTCCTGGATGCACTAAGTACCACCAACTTTAGAAGCTGAAAAATGAATGAAATAATGAAGAGAGACTCAAATGATGCAACTTACTGCGAGAAATAAGCTGGGGGAAAAAAACCAACAATTTCTTCATTGTCCTTCCTGTGTATTTTCATGTGTATATATTCTCTGACCTATTCCCCATAACACAGTTGAGTGGAATTTCCTTGTCCACAACTCTTAAGCTTATGGAGGAGTTGAATTCTCCTGTTAGCTTTCCATTACAGTTTCCAAAAATTCAAGCTTTTTTACCCCCCTCTCTGACATTCACCCACTGCTCTTTCTTATCTCATCGTCCTTTCTTTCAGAATAAAACCAGAAACGCCCTGCTATAATATATGAAGAGCAACTTGCTCAGCTGCACATGACATTTGTTTTACGCCGCACCTGGGAAGCGGACAGATGGCATTGCAGGACATAGAACAGTTAGGACTACCACTTGCTGTGTGCAGAGGAGGAAGCTCAGTCAATATTTGTGGAGGGAAACCTTGGCTTCCGCCAAGTGCAACAAAAAACCCAAGGTTTGCAGTTTCTCCCAGAATCAGGCCCTTCTTATTCACTGCCAATTATACACAATAGTTTGGAACATGTAAATGAATATACTGTACGGCATTCTTATGGTTAAAACTCCCATGCTACTCTCTCATGCCTGTTTTCCCATTCTGTGAACAACTGTAATAAAAGCCTTTTTCTATATGAAACGGGGGAGGGATGACACCCATCCATCACCCGACACCAGTTCAGCCAACTGAAAACCTGCAGATTAGAAATATCTACATTCCGTGAATAATAACAGCCATAAAACAAAGGAAAGACAGATATCTCAAAGAAAAATGAAAATCCACCATGGAGACCAGAAGAGGTAAGAAACACGGGAATGAACATAAATGACCCGAGGAGATCCAACTGTGCTGTGTGCAAGGTAACAAAGCAAAAACCAATCTGAATTGCGACATTGTAACGTGGATTTTTCAAGCCTCATTTGTTTTGTAAATATTTTTCCTCCTAATTTTTCCTCAAGCTACTCAGTTTAAAATACAGTTGACTTCTGGAAACTCGCACATCTTGCCTTAGAGAAAGGAACAAATCATCCCACAGCCATGGGTCTGACAGCCTGTGAAAACACTGACCTCTGCCACATACTGCAAACTCTGCCTGGTAGCAGGCAGGTGAAACGCTCCACTTTGGGGAAGGGCAAAAGCAGAAAGACCTCCTGCTCAAGCAAGGATGCCAACTCCCAAGCAAGGTGTCTGTCTGAACCGAGTATTGTCAGCGGTAAAGGTCATGCATAACATCTTTCAAAGTCCAGCCATCGTGTTGCCGTGCTAGATACTGAAACTAACCCAAGGCGTTTAACCGATTAATCCTAAATCACGTGCTTGAAGAGCTTTGACTAGAAATTACCTGTTCTAGCTACTAGTCCACATCCAGCGTGCTTCCATACGAACCTTACCCACCACACTACAATCCCGATACAAGGCACGCCGGCTGAATAGCTGAACGCAGACAACACTGACGACTCAAAGACAATTTAAAAAATTGGGGTGTTTGTTTGTTAATGGCGAAGGGCGTTTCACTACCCCCCCACCCCCCGGGTGCGGTCTCTGCAGTTCCCCGGCCGCACACCGCTCGCAGGGCCCCTGACTGACCGACACCCGCGGGGCGCAGAAGCCGCCCGCGCGCCCGCCCCCCGTTCGAGGAGCCGCGCCACTCCTCTCCACAGGCCTGAGGGGCGACGGCGGCGGCCCCCGCTACCGGCCGTCCGCTTCCACCCAACGCGCCCCGGCCGCAACCGCCACCGGGGCCCGCCGAGCCCCGCGGGCGCTGCCGGCCCCGTCCCTCCGGGCGAAGGCGCCCCGCGGGAGATGGCCCCAGTCCCCGCCAGCCGAACCGCTCCCCTCAGAGCCCTCAGGGCCGGGCCCGCCCCGCCGCGCCGCGCGCCCCCTGCCCCGCGCGCGGGTCGCTGTGGTAACCGCACCTGCGACCGGCCGCCACGCTCCCTTCCGGCTCGCGCCGCTCCCGCCGCTTCCGGGCACAGGCGCTTCCGCTGCCGGGCGAGGAGGGTCGCACCGCCATAGAGTTTTCGCGAGGCAGGGCCAGAGTGTTGCCCGGCCGCCATCTCGGGGGAGGTCTTGGCGGCGGGCGGCGGCGCTCGCTCCTCCCGCCGCTCGGCCCTGCGGGGCGGGACGTGTCGTCTTCCCCTCAGGGTCCCGCTCCCGCCTCTGCTCGTGGCCGCCGGCGCGTGGCGCCCACCTCAGCACCGCTTCACGGGTGAGGAGAGCCGCGCGGGGTCAGGCCGCGGCCCTGGCGGAGCCACGGGGCGGGTGAGCAAGAACGCGGGCTCAGGGCGAGGATGTTGCCGGCAGACTTGTGCCGTCTCCGTTTGGGAAGCGGGTGATTCCAGAGGCAAAGGTGGAACCGATGCGGCTCCTTCCGTTCCCTTTGAGAAGAGCCCACGGCTCAGCGGCGCTGTGCGGGGACAGCTGCTGTCATCTGTGCGTTTGTGTAACGTGCAGGTGTGAGGGGAGAGGAAAGCGGCAAAGGGCGGGTACGAACCGGTTGTTCTTTATTGTTGTGGTTTGAAGAACCCGCAACAATTTGTTGTCGTTCAGACAATTATTCTTTCGCCCCATGAGCCCTCCCCGGCCGGGAAGGGGAATTGGGAAAAAACAAGAGAACCCTAGGGTTGAAATATAAACAGATTGAATAGAGTAAGACTAGATAATGAACATTTATAATACTAAAGAACCAGTACTGATGCCAATACCAACATAAAATACACAAGGATTATGCTCAGCCCATTCTATCCATAGGAAGCTCTATACTCCCAGCAGGGGACAGCCAGTGTGGGACACTGCAAGCACTACGGCTTCGGAAGGAAGGGAAGGGCTCGGGGGTCCGGCACCGGGGCAAGGAGTTCTCTGGATCGCTGCCATCAAGGGAGAGAGAGAACTTTGCAGCAAACTTTCTAATTTATATTCAACGTGCCATTCATGATACGAAATAATCCTGTTGGCCAGCTGGGGTCAAGTGCCCAGGTCTCGCTCTTCCTCATCCCTGCACCTGGCGAGCTCGAAAACACTGAGACCTTGGAACCCGCACACCATAGCTGGCTATAAAGTCAATATTTTCACACATTCAGACACCAGAGTCTTCTAAAAATGCACTTTGCTCAAGCATTAGAAGAGACCTTACTGAAAGTAAAATTACCGAAAGAGAAATTAATCCTGTGCCACTTAAACCAGGACATTTATTCATCTTGTCCATGCCATTTATGATTTTACAGCTCTTCCTCTGAGCTGTGCCTTTTCCAGCCTGAAGATGCCAACCCCGCATACCCATTCTTCATGTGCTTCATGTCCGATTACCCTTGCTACGTCCTCTGAACTTTTTCTACCGTTACTGTGATCTTGAGCCGCAGGGATGGGGGAGCAGAGACACGCATCTCGTTCAAGAGGTGTTGAGCCGGAATAAAGCTGGGAGTCCAGCCGGACAAAGTAACCATGACAAGGGTAAGGGCAGTGTCCCATAAGCCAAGCCACAGGAGAGGTCTCAAGTCCTGATCGCTGCTCGCCGTGAGGAGCAGTGTCCCTCCGAAGCGAACCCAGCTGCTGGCCGTGCCCACAGCTTCCTCTGCAGCCACTTGCAGGGCTGTTCACAGTGCAAACCCGGGGGGTGTGCAAGGCAAAATTGGGGGTTAATCCAATGTGATTTTGTAATTAAAAGGTTTCCTTTCTCGTTTCATTTTAAAGTATTACTAAAACTTTGAAAATAACAGTTGCTTTGTCTCTGAGCCTGAAGACATAAGGATCTAGAGGAGAACAATGTCACAGAAAATAGTGGTATGCCGAGGCACACGTAATCAAACACGAGGCAGCCCTGGACTGGCGGTGTCTCTGGGTTGCAATGTGTGTTGTCACCAACGAGTGGGGGGTTTTTTCTTATATTAGTTATTTTTTCACCTCTGCTCCAGCTGGTAGCCGCTATTTACGCTGGAGACCAGAGGGATGCTGGAGCCGGCTGCTCACAAGGTCCCCTTTCCCCGGCGGTGTTGATCCGCTCGGCTCGTTCCCGGTTCCCTGCGCGCTCCGAGGACCCCGCGGCCCTCGCTGCTGCAGCTTCGCGTACGGTAAGGGCACACGGCCGGCCGCGCTCCCCGCCGCGTTGCCTTGGCAACCCCGCGGCCAATAGCGCGCCCAAGCCAGGTACAGCCCCTCCCGCGTCTCGCGAGGCCGGCGCGCGCGGACTCCATCTCCCAGCCGCCCCGCGGGGAGGGCGGGCTGCCGCAGCCAATGGGGCGGGAAGCGCAGCGGTGGGCGGGGCCGACCGGGGCCAATCCGCCGCGGGCAGCTGCGGCGGCGGAAGCAGAGCTTGGTTCTCGGCGGTGACGGCTGCTGTGGGGCGACCCGGGCACAGGTAACGCTGCGGACAGCGCCACCGGCACCGTCTCGCTCCGGCGGCGGCTCCGGGGAGGGGGGGCGGCGGCGGCCGCTGCTTCAGGGCGCGGTGGCGGCGGTGGAGGGGAGCCCGCGCCCGGCGGCAGCGCTGCGGGGCGAGCGGCGGCGAGGGGAGAGGAGAGGGG
>VFFE01007504.1:998375-1061646 GCA_008921705.1 Burhinus oedicnemus
GGGCAGGACGGGAGGGTCGCCGGTAGCGTGACGTTTTGTGACGCAACGTAACGGTCGGTGGTGCCCGCAGGCGGAGATGAGCTCGCAGCAGTTCCCCCGCTCGGGCGCGCCGCCCGCCGGCCTGGGACCAGCGCCGCCGCCCATCCCCACCAGCGGCTCTGCCGGGCTCATCGCCCCCGCCGCCGCCACAGGTAAGCGGGCGCCGGGCCCCGCGGGGGCAGCTGCCGGCTCCGGGGCAGGGAGCCGTTCCCGTGCCCCTCTGGCCGGCCCGAGTGCTGCCTCGGCCGGGAGTGGGAAGAACGACGTGAAAATCAACGTAGCGGTGGCTGGGAAGAGCGACGTCGGGGCGGAATCGTCCCTTCCCTTCCCTTTTCTCCAGCGGCCGCTCAGCGGCTGCAGCGGGAGAGCGAGTGTGGGAAGGTTTCGCGTAGTGGAAGGTGGGGCGGGAGCGCTGGTTCCAGTTACTGCCGTCCCTGCCAAGGTTGCAGGTGTTTGGCAGGCTACCAGAGGTGATTGGGGGGAGCGGCTTTGTTTTTGGGGGGGTTCTGCCTGTTTTTCAGCTTGCAATTCAGATATGTAACACATTAAATGAAGGATTTAATACTACCTGCTTGGTGTGGGATGTAACTTTACGGCAGTGACTTAGATAATTATTTATTTTTCACTTGAAAGAAAAATTAGTCAATTTTGTTTGAAGAAAGTGTTTAGACGGACTTCTCCAAGATGAGCCCAGGTTGCCCAGCATTACAAGGCTCATCAGTTCTGAGGGGAGCCAGCTGAAGCAGTGCCAGAGCTCCTAGGGTTTTCATCATTGGAAGACGTTTAATTGTAAGGGTGAATTTCTTTTATTTAGACTGTTTCTGACATCACATCTTTGACCTGGTCGGTGACCAATGCCAACTTGTTAGCCTTTTTTACTTTTTTCCTTAGAGTTCCCTTTTTTCCTTTTTTTTTTTTTGCTAGTGAGTGATGATTCTAGTCGCGACTCAGAAGTTGCTCCTAGAGAGCACATTGGCCCTGGTGGCTCTATACAACCTCGAGAAGAAAAGCAGGAGCCAGTGGTGGTACGGCCATATCCACAGGTTCAGATGTTGACGCAGCACCACCCTGTCCAGTCTGCTGCCCCGGTGACAGTGACAGCACCACCAGCACATCTGACTCCAGCTGTCCCGCTTTCCTTTTCAGATGGACTTATGAAGGTAATGAGGAGGCTCGTGATTCATAGGGGGGAAAAATACAATCTATGTTACAAGTAAGAGTGTTGAGCAAAAACAAATTACACCAAAACCTTCCCTGCTTTAGTTTCTTAAGCTTTTCTTGCATGCTTCTATTGACTGTAAACTGCCTCGTGGGTTTAGCTGTTCCATATGATACGCTGAGGACTTCACGGTATCAGAGCATTATTTTTGAGGGGGGTGTTTTTTGTTTATCTTGTAAGAGAAGAGTGATTTCAATGAGTTTCTAAAATCTTCCCTTTTCTCTGCAGGAGTGGATGAGTATATCAAATTAACTGTTAACACCCAGTGTCTGTAGGGCCATACCATAGCCCTAACAAATTCCCCTTGTGACTTGCTGTATGTTAGAAGCTGCATACTTCCAGTACAAAGGATGCCCTTTCTTTGTCCCAAATGAAAATGGAATAGCTCTAACTGACCGATATCCTTCCTCTCCAAATACTTAACCCTATTTATCCTTGCACAAAGGTGACTTTCTTTCCAGGCTTTGACACCCCACCCCACCCCCAAAATAATTTCTACTGCAACATTGAGCTCTCATTTGGAGTTGCTGATGCTTGTATCTTTGTGTCTCTTGTAGCCTCCCTTGAAGCCCACCATGCCCAGCCGGCCCATTGCTCCTGCTCCACCCTCTACTCTCTCGGCTCCCACAAAGGTTCCTGGGCAAGTTACTGTGACCATGGAAAGCAACATACCACAGGCTCCAACAATTCCTGTGGCAACAATCAGTGGGCAACAGGTCTGGGGCTTTGTTTTGTTTTGCTTTTTTTCTCTGTTCCACCTCACTGCATGGTCAGACCAATATTAATATTGGTACAACTAAGATAGGCTCTTGCAGCAGGAGGGAAGGTAGAGAGAGCAGGCTTCCCTGTTCAGTGGCCACTGGTTGTTGTGTCAGTTCTGCTTGGAGCATTAAACCTCAGACTCAGTTATCACCAGCTCTTTAGAAAGCTGCTGATTTGTTGTAATCATCCAACTGACGTAGCACAGTGAGGCTGTGATAGCAGAGCCATATCCAAAAGCTGCTGTGCAGCTGAGTCTTCCCTTAAAAGCTCCTGCTGTTTCAGTATCACGTGGAGAATTTCTAGTGCAGAAGAACGGCTGGAATTCATCACTGCAGTCTTCTTTAGCTCTCCTGGGAGTGGATCAGAAGAGACTTGTGAATGGTTCATGGTTTTGCAGTGTATTATTAAACCACTAGTGACAAAATTTCAGGGGGGAAAGGAGTTGTAGATAATGCTTTAGCAACTTTTTTCCCTCTCTGACTGCAGAGCCAGTCCTTGTGATTTGAAACTAGTTTGCTAGAACACTCATCACTAAACCTCTTAAGTTTCAGAGTTTTGGTGTAAAGTGCCTTTAGGTGGATCTGAGTTAGGCTGGTGAAGGATGTGCAGCAGTTTCAGCGGACTTTTATTGTCATGAATAGCCTTGGGAAGTCCAACATTATTAGAAAATAGAATTAATTTTTTGCAGCATTTGCCAGATTCCCGCTATTCTCTTGACTTTACTGGACAGTTGGTGTGAATCTATGCCTTAAAAGTCATTAATGGCAGAAGGGCCATCTCTCTCATTGATATGTGGGTGACTGCTGACTGAATGTCACCCACATGCCAACCAGAAAAATAGATCAGTGAAACAGATAAATATTTACATCTTGCGCACACAGCGTCAGCAGGTTCTGTAACTTTATCCTGTAGAAACATCTGCCTCTTTCCCCACCCAACTTGTAAAGCATGCAACTTTTGTACATCAAATATTTCTACAAAATCTCTTTTCTGTCTTTGGGACTTGGATATGGTAATACTGTTAGTGTGGCCATTAATTCTTGTCAACACAGCTTGTTGTTTATTTTGGGTTTTGTTATTTCTTTAACTCTGCAGGGGCATCCTAGTAACTTGCATCATATCATGGCTACCAATGTGCAGATGTCTATCATT
Organism: Burhinus oedicnemus; assembly: GCA_008921705.1. Lineage (NCBI taxonomy): Eukaryota > Metazoa > Chordata > Aves > Charadriiformes > Burhinidae > Burhinus > Burhinus oedicnemus. The sequence continues at coordinate 1,001,548 of VFFE01007504.1, forward strand.
AGAAGTAGTGCTCCTGGGCCTCCGCTACACATTGGAGCTTCTCACCTACCCCGAGGTAAGATCTAGCTGTGCCATCCCCGCCTTCTGTTGACAGCCTCTCAGGGCAAGTCCATCTGGCCTTCACCTCTAAAAAGTCTCCTTACTGCTAACGCAGCTATCACTTCAGCTATTAAGACTGCTAGCATAAATAGGTGACTGCTGGCCTTTTAAGAATTATGTTGCCTTCAGCTCTTTAGGGCAGGACTGTATGACAGTGTGTAAAATGCTGGCAAATACCAGCAAGCCTGTTATTCTAGTTCTGTGCTGTTAAAACAGTGAACACTTTCAAGACAAAATATACACTGGTATAGACTGACCTGCCCTGCAAAATGTCATGTACGTTCTTGGTAGTAAGCGTTGTTCACCTGTGACAGTGACATCTGTGCAGTTGCGAGGCGTATTCTTGTATTTACTTGTCACAGGATCACTTGTGCATTTTTGTGCATGGTAACACATCATCGTATTGTGTGCATTTGCTTTTACCCTTGAGTTAAATGCTGATGATAATTACAGGCTCGTCTCCCAGGATTTTGGTTGCTACAGCTTACAAATCAGGAGATCAGCCCCTTAAAAGAAGCCCTATGCTCAATACAGTTTGTCTGATTTCTGACTGCAGTTTTACTTTCAGAAAGCTTATAGGTTGGGTTTCCAGTTCTACTTTAAACTGATCTGAATTCAAAGTACCATTTATATTTTTATTTCTTTTAATATTTGATGTTATTTCATCACTCAAGAAAGATAAATTGACATGAGCAAAGACCTGATCTTTTACTAGAGTAGGTGGAAAGACTGTGCAGCTTTATTTGCAGCTGAAGTAAAATGTAGTTTTGTTCACTTGATTCTTGTGGGACAGCTGCCACAAACTTTATGCTGTCATGTACAGCATGTTTTCTTTTTTCTTTCTTTTTTCCTTCCTGCTTTTATTCTCTCAGCTTGAATATAATACCTTGCGAGGTAATAATTTCAATTAGGGACATCTACAGAAGCTATGCAGTCTAGTCCATCAAATGATTTCAAGGCTATTTGCCTTTGACAGCAACTTCTTTTGATCAGGAGACAGCCAACAGTAGACAAATTAACCAAAGTCCTATGCTGTTGCAGCTTTAAAAGTTGGTTGGGGTTTGTTTTGTTTTTCTTCTATTGCATATGTATTTTTCTTCAGAACTGCATCAGGTGCAGGGAGATTATTGTTGGTATCAGGTGACTTATTTACACGTTAGCCCAGTGATCAAATGGTTTGAATTATTTCTACTGACTAGCATAGCTTGGAATAGCAAAAGACTGGATTTCCAATATAAGGTTATTATAGGGGAGTAAGAAGTATCAATAAAGCCAATTCGTTTAATGTAATACTTACCCTTCAACCACATACTTTTGTGACCCTTACGTATATTTGTTGCAAGTCTTATTTTTAAACCAATGTCACCTGAACTGACATACATAGGAAATACATTCAAACTGAAATGCATGCCGGCTAAAGTCTGAGTCTGTCTCTGCAGTCATAATGGAGCCATTTGGGTGCGTGGTATTTTAACACACTTGGTTTGCTTCCCAGGTGCAGCGGCTGCTGCAGTGATGTCCAGTTCTAAAGTAACTACAGTCCTGAGACCAGCTTCGCAGTTGCCAAATGCAGCTACAGCTCAGCCAGCAGTTCAGCACATCATTCATCAGCCAATCCAGGCAGGTAGCAGCCAGGCAGCTCTGCAGAACACTGACCATCGGCTCCAAATTCTTCCTGGCACTTAGTTGTAATATATAACCTGTAATTGCATATTTACTGGGCTGAGGCTACTGTCAGCTCTCTTCCAGTTCTGTTTCTCGGGTACCAGTTCCTAATAGCAAGTAGTGAAATAGTTGCATTAGTTCCATGGTTTGATTTCCTTCATGGACTTGGCACCAGAAATTGGGTTTTTAACTGTCTCCAAAGTGCTTAGAAACTGGGGAGAGGATTTAGTTTAGATATATTCAAGTTTTAAAGTCTGAAAGGTCTGACATGATATGCTCATGTTCATTTATTCTTGCGTAGAATAAAAAGAAAATCTCATTTTAATATGCTTCTGTATATCAGCTTACATACATGTATGAGGAGAAGACTGTAGGTATCATCTCCTCACAATAGTACTAGTGTTCAGTGTTAGGGTAGAGGGTTAAACATCTTTACTTTGTGCTTTCAGTTAGGATGCCAATGTAATCACCTTTGATTTCCTGTATATACTTGGATCAGAGTTTCTTTTAATTCTGAAGGGAACTGACTTTTGGGTTTGTTTTTTTTTCTTAAAGGCCTTCAAGGGTTTTTAAGACCCGCCTTGTTAACTTTGTTTACTGATTCCTATGATGTACTTGCTTTGAAAACCAGGACAGATCTGCATAGGAGCTTGCAGATCAAGTCAGAAAGACTGGAAATATCTTAGAATGCTAAAACTTAGTGATAAGATTTAGAAAAAAAAAAAACAAAACAGTTTTAGCCAAGTAATTCCTAGTTATTATCTAAATAGCAGACTCTATTTTCTGAATGTGTCTCTTTGACTCATTTTTATAGTCTCGTCCTCCCGTGACAACTTCAAGCACTATTCCTCCAGCTGTGGTGGCAACTGTCTCAGCCACAAGAGCTCAGTCCCCTGTTATAACTACAACAGCAGCACATGCTACGGAATCAACCCTCAGGTAAAGATGCTTTGAAATCTATAGTGCTCTGACTTTACAGAGGCTGCAGGAAGGGGAAACGTACATGTTAATCATCCAGAGCTGATAATCCTCTAGACGTGGGATGATATAATACAAAAATAGTAATTCTTGCACAGTGCGAATGCTTTCAGTTCTGTAAATAAAAATGACTATAAATGTGAACTGTTGCTCTGTGTTCTGAAAAAGGAAGAGCTTAATGAATCGGTTGGGATCTCCTGCTTCCTGGAAAGCAGAGTTTCTGTTGTAGGAACCTGTGGCTAATTCAGCCCATCTTTTTTATGAAGACACAGTGGAAAAAATGATACACGAATATTGAAAAGCATCCCAGACAGAAAGTCTTTTTTATGAACTGATGGGCGTTATTGATAAGTCTGCCCTCCTAGTTGGGTATTACGGAAGATGAGGACAGAACAATGTCGTTAAAGCAGCGTAAGAAACTTGACCATATATTTGATAGCACTGCTGCTTTCAAAGAGAGAGAGACCAAGGCCTGATATGTGTCCTTGCATCTTATCTTTTGTATTTAGTATCCACGTGGTTACCTTTATAACTATTTTTCTTTTTCTCCAGTCGACCCACCCTGTCTATCCAGCAGCACCCGCCTTCTGCAGCTATTAGTATTCAGCGGCCTGCACAGCCGAGGGATACAGCGACTCGGATTACACTACCGTCTCACCCAGCTATAGGAACACAGAAGCCGCAGCTCCACACCATGGCTCAGGTAAACTGCAAAAAGGAGGAAAAAAACCCTCAACCCTCTTGCTTCTTCTAGATGTCTCTTTTTTGTCTTGAGCGCTAAGTTTAAATTTGGGAAAAGAGTTAGTATTAGCTTAGGAATTCATGTTGTTTACAGTCAATGCAGCATGATTCCATACTAAGTGAACATAATATTTTAAATATACCAGTCTTTTAACTTGAAGGTTTTCTGTTCTTTCATAGAAAACCATTTTCAGTACTGGTACTCCAGTGGCAGCAGCAACAGTGGCACCTATTTTGGCAACGAATACGATTGCTTCAGCAACCACAGCTGGTGAGTATTCATGTGGGAGAGTTGTGGGGTGTGGCTTTTGTTGGTTTTTTGTTGGTTTTCCTCCTTGAAGATGGGACCTGATTAACTTTGAGGAATTCTTTATTTGGGGTAAAGACTGCATTTAGAAGTGCACAAGCACACTTCAGGAGAGAAGTTGCTGAGTTCTTCCAGGAGGTTGTCTGAGTTGGGGTTTTTGCCCTCTTTATTTGGATACAGATACACTGGTGTGATAGGGCTCCGTAGAAAGATTTGTATGTTTTTTTCCTTTTTCCTTAGGTTCTGTGTCTCACACCCAAGCGCCTACAAGCACTATTGTCACCATGACAATGCCCTCCCATTCTTCCCATGCTACAGCTGTCACGACCTCAAACATCCCAGTTGGTGAGTAATTTCAGTTTTAAGAAGCGTGTGTAACTGATGCTTCAATTTTCTTTTATACTAGTAGTGTTTGTGGATATTAGCAAATTAAGGAGGGGAAGAAAATCAGTTCAAGCTGGGAGAAACCAGTTAACAAGTCTACTGCTTTTTTTAATACTGGGAAGAAATAGATGTTGTAGGAGGAATAAGTAGTAAAATGACTCATTATCTTATTCAATTGAATTTTTAGACAAACTCGAGCCTTTTGGCATTTCAGAACCTACATTCTATATACTAGAAGTTGTAACTGCTTGGTGATAGAATATGGCTTTCATAGTTGATTTTTTTAAGTTCCTTCCTGTGCTTCTTGAAGTATTAGGTGTAGCCTCGTCAGGTTTGGTTAGTGTGTTCATTTAGACCTTAGTGGTTTACCTCCAACGGTGGGAAACGTACTTGTCTAGATGTGGGATCTGCCTGAGATGTTTCCAACAGAGCTGCATAAGTTTCCTTTTGTTCACCTGTGTTTTTCCACTGACTTCCTTCTTGTTCTTTTGAAATCTTATGGTATCTTTCCCTGCCATAAATTTCCAAGGAGTGAAGTTGTATCGTGATACATCAGTGTTTCCTGTAAAGCTTTTGTAGGTGTTTTCTTCCTTTTCGTGGCCTCTGTCTATGTAGGCCCCTGTCTGCCTTGATCTTGTTTCCCTTGGTGTCTGTCAAGTTCTGCTTTGAAAACTTGGATAAATAAGTTCTTGATAGCAGAAAGGATTGGGCTGATCCTAAGGAGGAAAAAAAAATAACTTCATTTGAGCACTGGAGTAACTTCATCTGTTAGCAAGCATAATTTATATAGGCATTTATAATGTCCTCTTATTCTGGTACAAATTGATGAAAAATGCATCATTTCCCTTGTTCATTCTTCCTATTAAGGAACCCATCATCACTGTGGATAGGCAATCATCTGGGGATGGGGTGTTTTTTTATCGGGGGCAGGGGGAGCGGCTGTGTGGTGTAGTATTGGGGGTTTTGCCAGGAGAATTAATCTTGCCTTTGCAGTGTCTGCAAACTTTTCCTTTCACTGTTAACTGATTCCATGTTTGTCTTTATGCAGCTAAAGTGGTTCCTCAGCAAATCACACATACTTCTCCCCGGATCCAGTCTGATTACACAGCAGAGAGGAGTAATCTCATACCCCTCTCTAGTCACCGAGCATCACCAAACCCAGTAGCAATGGAAACCAGAAATGACAACAGGTGGGGAAATAATAGCTCTATGAATGAGAGTGTGTGAGTAGGTTTTGAGTGCCTTGCTGCTTTTCTAGGTTCTGATATGCTGGAAATAACGTATTTTAAAAACCCTGGGGTGGCGGGGATTTGATAGTTTTGAATTAATCATGATAGTTGAGATACTTGCTAGCTTATGACAGCTGGGATTACAAAACTCAGGGAGTGGCCCAAAGGCAGGGGCTGAAGATGAACAGTTAAAATGGTGCATGTAATACTTGCTCTCTTTGATGCCTGTAGGCAGTCGGTGCCTGTCCAGTTCCAGTATTTCTTACCAACATACCCACCCTCTGCCTACCCTTTGACTGCACACACCTATACCCCCATCACCAGCTCAGTGTCCACCATTCGCCAGTATCCAGGTAAGACAAGCTTTGGGGCAAGCTGACTTTGACACTTTGTTCAGTTGTTAGCTTATGTATGAGCTTTAGTGGTGGGAGAAGCTAAGAGACTTTTATGCTTGAGTCTGACAATTTGTCACAAAAAGTCTTCAACTTGTTAGCTGAGGGGGGAAGAACTCATGGGCAAGGGGTATTGAACTGCTTCAGAGACCTACTAAATACAGTTAACAACAGTTTTCTCAGGAGTTTCACATGATATCCAAGGGTTTACATCTCTATAAGTTAAAGTTTTGGATTCCACCAATCAAAACAATTAAACTCCTCGAAACCAGTTCTTTGATGCCTCTTCATTCCCTAGTGTTCTGAGAAAGCCTATTTTCATCTCTTTCAGCATGAATGTGCGTGAATGAGAGAGAAACCTGAACCAAAAATGGAAAAAATAAGCTGCATTGCACACTCTTGTATTAGTGTTTTTCTTAAAAAACAATGCGGCAATTAACATGTTTGAACTGTTGCAGTAACTTACAGAAGTCAGAAATGATGTGTAGTATGAGACTGTGTCATCAACCCAAACTTATGTCATTCTCTGTGACAAAATTTGGAGCACTTTTACCTTACTGAGTGGTTTAGGACTGTTCTCTGTAACATGGTAATCTCCACAATCCAAACCCTAGGAATTTGGATTTTCATGGAACATCTGTGTCTGCTGGCAGCATGTTACCCTCGAGCAGCGTAGAGGGAATTTGGAAGGACTTGGAGGTTGCAAAGCCCATTTGTTGAATGGGAAAGTATGCACAGGGGATTGATGAGTTACTGGGGCCTGTTCTTTCTGTCATTCCAGTGAAAAGCTGTGAGTCCTGACTATAAGTCATGTCAGGATTTGAGGTGGGCTTCAGTATGATTAAATGACTTGCAAAAGGGACAGGTGAGCTTCTTCTGTACCTTCTTGCACTTTGGCTGAAGGTTTTAAAGGAGAGCATGCAGGTGAGTGGTGGTTCTTGCCAGCTGTGGTTGAGGAGTGGTTACAGAGCCCCTGATAGAACAAGATTGCAGACTGTCAGGAGTTTCAGTTTTGGTGGCATATTGTGGTGATGGTAAGCTAATGCTAATTTTTAAAAAAGCAGATGCAGGTTGTTCAGTGGGAGCTCATTGACAGAGACATGTTGCTTGCTAAATTGATATGAAGCCTCAGTTGAAGGTACTAATTATGGCAGTAACTGGTGACAATTCAGAGCAGAGGATCCAAGGTATTGGGTGGGACATGCACCTGTGCTGAGCGTAGCCATGTGAGGGCTTAGATAAAAGTGCAGAGGAGCCTTTTTAAAAGATAACTGAGAATAAGGAGTGTTAATACGGAATTTTGAGGAAGAATGTTGGCTTTGGCTTTCCAAAGGGTGGTTGTGTTTATATAGTCTCCCAAAAGGATTTTGTTGGATAGAAAATTCTGCAACAAGAGTGTTTTGTATAAGGTGTTCCACTAAGAGAATTAATGTGCTGTAGTTTATACGGAAGCCATTTTCATGGACCTGGTGCCAGATTTCAGGGTTTTGACAGCTGTTTTTAGAGTGTCTTGTCAGCACAAGAACTTGATCGAAATCCTGTGACAATGACAAAAACAGCTTGTTCTGCGATGAGAGGGCTCTCCATTGTTAGCAAGCAAGTCCATTGTTGGCAAGTTCACACTTGCATTCTGTGTATGGCTGCAGAAATTGTGGTACTGTTCTGTAAAGTCTGGAAATCTGGAGATTCAGGAAATTCAGGTAGTCTAACAGCATTGTTAAATGCTGCCTGGGGGAACTGTAATATGCCATAGAGTGGATCTGGAAAGATGGAATCATAGTTGCTTAGAGCTGTAAATTCAAATGAATGAATTGAACTTCTTAGAACAGGTGCTTCATTGGGAATGTTGTTCTGCCACAAAAAGATTTCATGTTCATTTTAGCTGTGGGATCCAGCCTATAATTGCAACCCCTCTTCTGAGTCAGATAAGATTGTACTCAACTTCAGAACAGTTTGTCCACTTGTGCTAAGGAAAATTTTTGATTATGTGGCTGGGGAAAGGGGATAAGGAAGTAAGCCCTGTTTTAAGGTACTTACACTTGAGTCTCTGCTTTCTGTTTGCTTTTGTACATTCAAAGGTTCAGAGTTTTTTAATGTAATGATAAGCTCTGCCGAAAGACAGTCTTTTGAAAAGAAATGTCTTAGGCTTCTGGGCTTTTTATTATTTTTTTTAAGCAGGGAAAATGCCAAGTGTTGGTACTTACAGGCTTTTTCAAATAAGATAGTGAGCAAAAATAGTGCACAGATTTCTAAGACTGGAAGCTGGGTACAGAAATGTAATTTGAGCCTAACTTTAAAAGTAGTGTTAAATTTGAACTTTTCTCTTGTTGCAATTTGAAATAGAAAATGGAATGGAAGTAAACATGATGTTTCATTCTTCTGGCAGACAGTCCGGCCTCTTCACTCTCAAATTTACTACTGCTCCAACCAGGCTGGCAAATTAAATTTTCAAAGCAAAACAGTCTTCAAAAGTAAATATTTGAGTGAGAGATGCTAGGGATAACCGAGGCGACCCACTAGGTAGGTGTGACGAGGTGTCTGTGTTACTGCTCCTAGTTTCAGCCCAGGCGCCCAACTCGGCCATCACGGCTCAGACTGGCGTTGGAGTGGCCTCCACTGTTCACCTCAACCCCATGCAGCTGATGACTGTAGATGCATCTCATGCCCGTCACATCCAGGGCATCCAGCCGGCACCCATCAGTGCACAGGGGATCCAGCCAGCACCAATCAGTGCCCAGGGCATTCAGCCAGCACCAATTGGGACGCAAGGGCTCCACCCCGCCACACCAATTGGCACGCAGGGGCTGCAGCCAGCACCAATCAGTGCTCAGCAGCCACAAGCTGACACCAAGACTTCAGGTAAGCGCAACCAGCAAAGTCCATGCTTTGGACCTAGTCAGAGCAACTGAACTTCTGTCCTACAAATTTGGCTTGGTTTTTTTCCTTTTACTCTGATTAATGATCTTGTTATCATCTCTGTGGTCCAGTAGTGGACACTAAATACATCCATACGCATATTCTCCCAGCAAATATTTTTTTACCAATTTCTTAATTTTTTTTTTTTTTTAAGTGTACTGGGTGGAGTGTGTGGGTAGCCTTGAATGGGTTGCTTGTGTGGAAAAGACTGGTATTGCCTGAGCTTAAACAATTCTCTTCAGTAAGGCCGTGTGAGAAAAGTCATTTACAAGTAAAGGATGTTCTCTGAACTGTTAATCACAGTAGCAATGAAAATATGGCCAGGTACCTTCAGCAGCTGGTAACCTGATCTTGGACTGTGATAGAAACCATCTTTCATTAAAAATGATTGGTCTGATGAAACCCCAACAACTTACTGAAGAAATGGGAAATGGCAACCAAGACGATGTGCAGTTGCAAAGCTGGCAGGCATAGCGTGGTGACTTCCTGACTGTCTAAATGCTCGGCATCAGTTAGTTAGCCAAACAGGCTTTGGCAGAAGGTCAGAACATAAACACAGCTGACAGTGCTTACTTACAAGTGGCATGTATTGCCACGAAGGCTCTACCAGGAGTGTTATTCTGTTGACCCAGTTGTGCTGGTGGTCTCCCTAGCGATTTCTGCATTTTCTGTTTCTTCTGGAAAAGATTACTTCCCTAGCAGCAGTTGTTAGGCAGGAGGTAGTTTCCATCTTCCCTGCAGAAGGTTTAGTGATCAGATTGCTTGTAACAAAGGTATTGCTTACAAAATAGTCTGAAAGCACTGCAGTTAAAGATTGAGGGAGTCAAGGGAGCATGGACATGTGCTCCGCAAACACTTGCTTTGTCATCAAGCTTCCTTAAGTAACTGTTGCTTTTTTTCTTCTCTGTATGTATTCTTCTCTGCTGTGTCAATGTCCATCCTTCCCAGCAGTAGTCTTGGCAGATGGAGCCACCATTGTAGCCAATCCTATTAGCAACACATTCAACACAGCTTCTGCAGCAACTACAGTTGTGCAAACCCATAGCCAGAGTGCCAGCGCCAGTGCACCAGCCCAGGGCTCTTCCCCACGCCCAAGCATCCTCCGGAAGAAGCCAACCACGGATGGGTGAGTAGAATTGAAGATGACGTGCGAATGACACTTCTGTGCAGTCTAGACCGGCTAAATGGAATCATCTCAGTGGAAATAAGAAAAGTTCTAGCAGATCGTTCAGTCAGCAGTGGTTGTGATTAACCTGCTGATCTGTGAAACACACTGCTTTTCCTCCCCCAGGGTAGGATATACTTTTCTCTTACTGTCAGTAATAAAATGAGAAGGACAGTTTGTCTCCTAGCTCTTGAAAGTGACCTTTTGAGGGCAAGTGGATTTGAGGCTTTCTTGCTTAGTGTAATAAAAACAAAGAGTTTATAATCTGCTAAAATTAGAATTCCATGCTTTGTCTTCAGTGCTTTTCTTAGAAGAATATGTGGTTGAGTAGAAAGGATAGGATTAGTACCCTGCTGGGAAATCTGATTAGGAAAAAGGGAGGGAGTAATTTAAACTCTTAAAATATTTTATGTTGTCTGTCTGATTTTTAAATGCCTGAATAAAGAGGCAAGAGACAGCTTTTGAATTAACAATGCATTTCCTCCTGACTAACAACTGAAGACGTTTGGAACTGATGTGTCCTATGAGACTAAAATTGCGTATTTTTTTTTATTTGGATGGAAACCTTTTTTTAAGGCAGAGAAGCTGCAGGCTGTAAAACTGAAACAGAAATTAAAGAAGCAGAGGTAGATAACAATGTTTCCATTTGAGAGGTTGATTATTTTGCACAACGATTTGATTTTCAGCCCCACAGGAGACTGAATAGTTTTTAAAATATTTTCTGTATTCGGCCTTGTGCTGCCTAACACCCACATTCAGGGCTTGACTTCTTGGAGTCAGGCTTTGACACAGTCCAGTCCAACTAAATGAAGCAGATGCCTGTCCAAGCGCTGTTTAGTTCCAGATGATTTGCTCAGTCTTGAAATAGCCGTGGAGGACAGTGGCATGGCCAGACCTCTCTTTGTCCACTGTTGGAGCCTGGTAATCTCAGTAAGATGCTCTGAGTGGCAGGGTGAAAGTAAAAGCTGGCATTCTTGGAGAAGTCCTAAATGGGGGTGAGACAAGGCCAGAGCAACTCATCTTTATCTTTAAAGAAAATATAACATCTAATTTGAAAAGTAAAATGAGACTCTTGGTGTAGTGAATCAGTTATACTGAAGACAGAGTGCAGTGATACAGCTGGAACTCCTGTGCTGGCTTGGGCAAGAAAGGGTTGATTCCTTTGCTCTCAGTGGTATTTGTCTTTGCATCAGGGAAGTGGGAATTCTAGACCTGTTTGTCTCTTAAAGGCTGGCAGTCCGGAAAAGCTTAATTCCACCTCAGCCACCTGAAGTAACTAGCACACGTGTTGAGAGTACTATGCGAAGCACATCTGGATCACCAAGGCCTGCTGGGTAAGACTTTAGGAAACAACGATCTGCATCATAATAGTTTCATTATATTTGTTTGATTTGTATTCTATGGCTATTGGAGCATTTTCCTTTCTTTTGGGAAACAATCTATTTAGAATTTGTCACTGTGACAACTTTGAACAGACTTGACAGGTTCTGATGTCGTGAAGCTGAGGCAGTAGCCTTTTAAAAGATGTGGTTATGAGCTTTCATTAGAAACAAACAAAATAACGTTGTAAAGGATAGGCCTCAAAACTCTTTTTTTCTATAATACTTGGAAGTTAATGCTGATGAAAGGTAAATGGAGCTTCTACCCTGCTTCAGTTGAGTTCAATGGCTTTACAATTTATTGTTTTATAACTGTTACCCACAGTGGGAGCTCTTGCAAACAGAGCATGGGGTGCACTGTAGCGTTGGGTAAAAGTTCCTTTCGTTTGCAGTGTGAAACTGTCTTGCTCCTTTCCCAAGTATTTTGAAGTTACTTGGAGTTAGTCATGAGATTTGCTTGTTACAGTGAGTGGAAGAAAACAGCATCTATAATAAATACAAAGGATTAGAAAGGGAGTGGAGGAGGACATGTTAGTGAGATGACACCTCCTCCTGTTGTTAAACACGTTACTGAGCCAGGTGTTACTTGTGGGTGCAGGAAAAACTGGATAGTCTGAATCCAGCTCGGCTCACTCACTCTGTGCTCGGTGGTCATGACTGAGACACAGTTAACTTCAGTTTGTTTTGCTTTTTTTATGTTACAGTGCCAAGCCAAAACCTGAAATCCATGTGTCCATGGCCACTCCAGTCACTGTGTCTATGGAGGCAGTGTCTAATCAAGGTGGCGAGCAGCCCACCATTGCAGTCCCCCCCACCTCCCAGCAACCCCCGTCTGCCATTCCAACAATCATCGCAGCAGCCAGTCCCACTTCACAGCCTGCAGCAGCTCTGTCCACCATTCCAGGAGCAGTCCCAGCCGCTCCACCAACTTCTACCACAATTGTGGCAGCACCCGCTCCTCCATCAACCATGAGTGGTGCCCTGTCAGCAGTGCTGGGTCCTGCGGTACCAGAGATAAAAATCAAAGAGGAAGTGGAGCCTATGGACATAATGCGACCAGTATCTGGTAGGTGGTTGTTAATCATCAGGTTGTTTCTTTTGTTGTTGAGACAGTGGAGAAGTTAGGAGGATTTCAACACATCCATCCTGAAAATGAAATTGCATCTCTTTCATGGTAGCGGAGAACACCAGTCAAAGGGTTCCCGTATGCCTTGGTACTCATAAAGTTTGTCTTTGCCTTCTCTCCTAATCTCCCATGAAATCACTTGTTATCGGGACTGCTTTGTTCATGTTCAAATGATCCAACTCCAAAGAGTCTGAGTGAATTCCTCGCTTAAAACGCACGCACTCAGCAGTACTACCAATATATTATGGATCAGTTCAGGTAATTTCAGTTTTTTCACTGGTCCAAGAGCCTTTCTTGTATGTGAAGAATTAGTGATGAGAGTAGGACCTCATAGGGCCCTCTTGTGATTCATGGATATCTTTCTCTAGAACTTTTTAAAATATTCATTATATTGCCTTACTTATCCAGCTTGCCCATAGTTGCTATCCGATGGTGTGATCAGTAAAATTCAGATCCTTATGGATCTCAGGTCAGGCACTATACAGTGGCAGAATGATACAAATACATCTCACATTCATGAGTATCAGAGTTCTGTTTTAGTTGTTGGCTTTATCACTCTCCTTAAAGCTGTATGTTGTCCTGTCATGGAAGAAGCTGCTTGCTACAGATGTCTCCGGAGCACAGGCAGATAGCATTAAGCTCTTCAGGGTTCCTTTGTTCTCTTATGGCAATTTTGGGCATGCCAAATTGCCAAGAGAATCCCATCCCAGGAATTTTTTGCTGCAGCGTTAGTCACGGCTGATTGAGCTTTGCCCTCTGAATGTCAAGCAGTATTCCCTCAAGCCACCTGCTGCCCTACTGCCCACCTTCAGAATGTGTTGATTGGTGCAGCAACCTACTGACACGTTGCTGTTGACTTGGCAGTACAAGTAGACTCTTGCAAGGAGAGTACTGCGGTCCTGATCTGATTGTGTATGACTCTACTTATATTACAAGAGGAAAGGGACTTGCTTGCTATTGACTGTGATCCATGCTGGCGTACATACAAAGATACCTTTTTTACAGTAACACAGATGTTAGCATGGATTCCTTTTTGTAGCATTAAACTAACATAAGCTTCAGATATGAAGGAACTGAGGGACAATTGTCCTGCTGTCATTCTTTATGCTTTTGTATATGAGACACTAAAGATCTTGGTGCATAGGCTTGTCCTAGCAACTGCTGCTGGCTTAATATCTGGCCTTCTACACATATGGAGCTGAAGTGCTCATACGCTTCACGCTCCTCACAATGCACTGAGACAGGTTGGAGGTAGTGTTCAAACAATGGTAGTGTGTTACCTTCACGCTGCTGATGGTTTGAGTTCTTTTCCTCTTTCCTCCTCCTCAGCAGTCCCTCCTTTGACTACAAGTACTGTGTCTCCGTCTTTGGCATTGCTGGCCAACAACCTTTCGATGCCTCCAAGTGATTTGCCACCTGGTGCCTCCCCGAGGAAGAAACCCCGTAAGCAGCAGCACGTCATCTCCACAGAGGAAGGCGACATGATGGAAACAAACAGCACTGATGATGAGAAATCCACTGCCAAAAGTTTGCTGGTGAAGGCAGAAAAGCGCAAGTCTCCTCCAAAGGAGTATATTGGTAATGTAATCTCTAATGTCTTTTTTCCTGTTCAAATGTCTCTGTTTCTGCTTCCTTTTGTTTCTCAGAGAAGGCGCTCTGTCATTCTCCTGCTTTGAAAATATAAATAGTACAGAACCCAAGTATTGATTTCTCAGCACTTTCTGTATAGTGACATTCAGGGGAAATAACCTTTCTTGATAGATAAACCATTTCGTATGAGGTGGTGCTTACAGATCTTCTGCTGGAGTTATTGTGTCATGCTGATCTCCTACTTTCACCTACTTAATTAATGATGATGATAATACAGTTCTCCCTGGATCCTCTTCTAGATGAAGAAGGTGTAAGATACGTCCCTGTGCGTCCAAGGCCACCTATCACATTGCTCCGTCATTATCGCAATCCTTGGAAAGCTGCTTACCACCACTTTCAGAGATACAGTGATGTCCGGGTAAAAGGTCAGTCTGCTTCTTGTAGTTTGACAGTTTCACTCATCTGGGATGAACCACTTCAGCATACCTGTTAAGGGTGTCTTAGAAGTACTTAGCTAGCTGGTGTTGATAAACAGGCCCACAAAAAGTTTTGATTGCAATTTGGAAAATGAGGGTTGATCAAGTAAGCTAATGACTTTCATTAGCTAGACATTGCCTAAATCTCTTCTGCTGTCAAGGTAGAAGAGAAAAGAAGGGAAGGACATTAGATAGAGCTAGCTGTAATTTTGTAAAAGAAAAAAATCATATAGTAATTGAGAAATGTATCCACATATAGGGATAGAAACTTACTAAAGAAAGTAATCATTAAAGAAGTGACATGCTGTGATGATAGGCTACAGTTTAGTTTTCTGATTTTCTTACTACCTAACAAACTTGCCAATTTAATCAAAAACATTCTAGATTTAGCATAACTAGTCTTTTGAACTAACAAATGGGCTTTTAAAGAAATTTTTTTTCTAATATGAGGAAAATAGAGATCAGATACTGATTTTTAGGCTTTTTAGCTAATATCTTAGAATTTTTAAGGAGATTGGGGTTTTGTGACTGTGTAAATACCTCAAGGAGGAGTAGATATGTATTTCAGTGGTAAAGGATGGACCCTTTACTTTTTCATGCAGGGTGTTTCATGCACTGAGCACTACGGTCTTTCAATGGGGGAAAGTGGGATATAATAAAATTTTTCTGGAAATAGATACCCTGTTAATAAGCGAGAGCAGTGGTCAGATACGCAGCAGACGTGTAGCTGTTTTCCTGTTTGGATCAAAACATTGCTCATCCTCATTTATTAAGATGTATGGCAAGCAGGATTTGGGTTAATGTTTTTGTTAGAGAAGAGAGGCCTGGCGAACTCCTGAAATTTTAATAACATTTCTTTGTATTTCCTGGTGACAGAAGAGAAGAAGGCTATGCTGCAGGAGATTGCCAATCAGAAGGGTGTGTCCTGTCGTGCACAAGGGTGGAAGGTCCATCTCTGTGCGGCACAGCTACTACAGCTGGTAGGTGAATGGGGCTTGCCAGCTTCCTACGACGTGGGGGAACAGAGAGTTGTGTAAGACAGGAGGATGTTTTTACAAACTCAGTACATGGCCATCTGACATTGGGATACCGTAAAGGAGCTGGTGTGTAGTGCCCAAAGGGAGTGGGACGTGCTTTCCCCTTTCTCAGGAATGTGGCGTAAGTGGCTTGGAAACAGAGTGTTGGTTTTGATCCAGACATAAGAGCTGATGTATTTTGTACAGATGATCAAAACTGGCAACTCCCTCCTGCTGATGCACAGGTCTGAAGAAGCGTCTGTTTGGGATGGTGCGGCTGATCTGAGGAGGCAGCACTGATCCACATTCCTGGATGCTTCTGTTTCAGGTTGGGGGTGAGGTAGGTGCTCTGCATTCTAGCACCAAACTCCCCAAAACCTCTGCATTCCTGGAATAGTATTGTGAGAAATAGGGGAAACAGTTCTGGTTAGGATCCATGTTTGTTCAGAAGTGGAGCAATCCTGTAAATAGGATATTAGTAAGAATGATAGTGCCACACTCTGTCAGGCTCCATCTTCTGAATTATTAACATGAGCAGCTGAGAGGGGAACAGATTATCGTTTTCTCTGTGTAGCTTTCTTAATGCGGGCAAATGTTTTCTGGGCTAGTGGTAAACCTTCTCATGGAGTGCTAATGTCTTTTAGACAAACCTGGAGCATGATGTGTATGAGAGACTGACTGCCCTGCAGGAAGGACTCATTCCTAAGAAAAAAGCGGCGACCGATGACGACTTGCATCGAATCAATGAACTGATTCAGGTAGGTTCCTGTGGCCTCTCAACCCAGCAGACCTCCTTTACCCTTAATTACCAAATATTCTACTGTGGTTAGTAAGAGCTAAAGCTGGCTTTTAAAAAAAAAAAAAAATCACATAGGTACACTTTGTGTGCTTCCAGTGCCATCAGTTACAAGTGGTATTAGGAAAAGGTACAATGATTGTTTAGACTAGATGGTCTGCTGTTAATGACAACGGTGTTTCATTTCAGGGGAATATGCAGAGGTGTAAACTTGTGATGGATCAAATCAATGAGGCTCGAGACTCCATGCTAAAGGTCTTGGATCACAAAGATCGTGTTTTGAAGCTTCTAAACAAGAATGGAACTGTCAAGAAAGTATCCAAATTAAAGCGAAAGGAGAAGGTGTAAAGCCAGAATAATGACTCTGGAATTGGAGAACTTGTACAGAATGGAGTTGAAGCTTTTTGTAGTTTGGGTTTATTTTTAAGCAGCGCATCTGAAAAAAAAGGATGAGTTTAGGAGCAGATGGCAACAGATGGACATGTGAAGCCTGGTGACCTGAAGGGATTGTCACTGATCTGTCATAATGAACAAAGATTTCTCTCAGGCTCATCCCTTTTTAAAGTCTTTCCAGTCCCATTTGTTTAACCCTCCTGATGTGTCAGTGCCTACTAATTGGAACTAGTGATGCAATGTGTGGTGGACAGTGCTCTCCTTTTGTTCTGCAATTTAGGGATAAGTGTACACAAGGTGTGTATACACCTGTAATGCAGGAGAAAATTCTGCAGGGGATGCCAGGAGGCTGACACACAGGTATTGACCCAGACAGCAGCCATGCTTCAGAGCATTGAAAATGACACCGCCTTCAGTTAACCCATTCAGTTCTTGTTCTTCTGACCTTCCAGTGTCTGAAGTAGCCTTCTTAAACCAGTGCCACTGCACTAGGAGATCTGCCACATTCAAAATCTCCAATGGCTCAGAAGTCCTAGCTGTCAAGTTTAAAAGAAAAAAAGAAGAGAAAAAAAAAAAAAAAGGAAAAAAAGAAAAAACGGGGAGGGGAATAATTTCAAAGTGATTTTGTAGTGTCTCTGTGTGTGCGTGTGTGTGTGTCTATGTTGGTGCTCTGGGATACTTGTTTTGAAGTACCTCTTGCAACAGAGGGCTTCCTGTAGCTGGTGTAATGTTAATTGTATGTACCACATACATCCTGAAAACATTAATAAAGGACTTGGAGGTTTTTATATGTGAGCAGTTTGTATACCTTTATACTAGTGAAACTGTTCAACCTGAAAACTCAAAAAGAAGTTAAAGCCTTGAAATTCAAGCCTTTTGGGGAGAAGAAACACAATGTTGGAAAGTAGTCAGCCTCTTGTGCTGCAGAAGGAAGGATAACTTAATTCATGTTTCAGCTCCTAAAGATGCAATATGAATTGCTCTCCATGCACCTGTGCATTTAACCTTATTTTTTTTTATAAAGGTTGCCAAATCAGTGCATTTTTAGCCTCTTCATCAGGAGACTTCAGTTTCATGAACTCATTCTGTTTTAAGAATACTTTTTTTTTTTTCTTTCATCCAGTTATAGGGCTGTTATCTTGACTTTATTCAGAACTGTGTTTTCAGAAGTTAGATTATAAAAAATGGTATTTAATTCCTTATTTCTAATTTTTTAACTAGAGAAGTAACTAGAATGTCCATTTTCACACTGTTGCATTTTAACCCATGCACTTATTTCAGATTTGTCTGGATGGCAGTCTCATTTTCATATTAGCTTGTTTTACTTTTCAAAATAAAAACACATTCATTGTAAGATACAATTCTAGTATAATGATGCTGTAACTTTGGTAATAGAAAAGTTATGATAATTGTTTGTTAATTTCCTTGGCTAGAAGAAAGAAAACATCAAAATATCCCTATAGTTTTACAAGCCTGCAAGGAGCGTATGCATATGTATGTGTACGCTGAAATGCAAGAGACTGGCACAGCGCAAATTAAAATGCAAGAGAAGACATGAAAAGGTGGGAATCAAATAAAATGCCGGTTATCATCTTGTATTTCTTCTGCTTCAGGAACAGAACATGCACAACTGCTCAAGTATTTGTTTGACATTGGCATGGTAACAAAACACTGACACTGCCAGCACTCATAAAGACCCTGCAAGAAGCTTGCTCACATTATAACATTGCCTTTTGTAGGGTCAAGAACTGTTTCACACTGTTGGCAAAGGGCTTTTGCATGAAATCAAAGGCATTACCAGCAAAGGGTGAGGTATTTTTGGGGGGGGGGGGGGGAGAAGGGAAGGATTCCTAGAAGTTTAAAACATGCTCTTAATCCTTTCTTCTAAGCTATTCTCATCTGATTCTTTGGGAAGACTCCTGTAGTAACCATAGTTTTCATAAGCTATTGTTCAAGGCTATCATCTAGACTACAACGATCACGCTATTCCATAATCTTAGAATGGTAATAATGTCAGTGTTGTCCTAGTGCTGTGGAAACTATATAGATTCTGTAGTGGCTCTTTCTCCTGACATTTGACTGGATTTATCCAACTGATGTTTTCTCGCCTCTTATTCTTTACGCTTAGATCAGGAATGGTGTACAGAAATTCCACTTCACAATCCTAAAGAGTTATGCCAGCTTATTTGTATCTTGAGGTTGAACATGTAGTGTGCTTACACTGGGATCTGCAAAACCTGTTCTTCAGCTTTCTGAAGTGTTTTGCCTGTGTTCCCAGAAGGAAATGACAAAGTAGCATGGTATGCTGCGGGGTGCCTCTGTGTCATTAACTTGCTAAGCACTCATACAGCATCTCATACAGCTGGAACACCTTGACTTCTACAGTAATCCTCATCCCAGAGACTTCACTACTCAAAACAACCAGCTGTGAAAGAAGTCTCCTTCGAGAGCATATATTGAGCCTCTATTTTCACATGTCTTAAAGCCACTGATGGCATAACTACTTCTCTGTGGTATTTCTACCAGGGTTGTGTAGAATGGGTGCAGGGAAGGATTTGGATGTCCCGCTGGGGACGAGAAGCAGTTAGAAATGTTTTAAAAGTAGTTTTTGTTCTGGCATAGTTGTGGCACTCGGTATCTACTGCCAGAAACGTGGTTTACATCTCACTGTAAATAAAATCTGCTCGGCGGCCAGGGCCCTTTTTATCACCGTCTATTGCAAACAAAAACCACTGCGGCAAAAGTGGCTGCCAGCCTGCCTAAATTGAAAATTATTTGGGGTTTGCCCTCGTTCCCTGCCCAGCCGGACGAGGTAACCCGCTGGAGGAGCCGTGGCGGTACCTTCGTTGCCGTGAAACCCTCGGCGAACAGGCCTCCGGGCCTCTCCTCGCACCGGGAAGCTCCCGCCGGCGCTGGGCAAGGCCAGGCCGGGCCAAGGCGCTGAGGGCGGGCGGCAGCCGGCCCTAGGGCCCCGCGGTCTCCTCAGCCGCGAGGCGGCGGCGGGACAGGGCCATACCGAGCGGCAGTCCCCCATCTCTATGGTTCCGAGGCGGAGAAGAGTGTCCTCCCTTCTCTATGGTCGCGCTGGCACCGCGGGGCCGACGGGAGGCTGGCGGACTATGTACATTTTTCCCTCATTACCTCACGAGCAGGGAGGAGGCTGCCGGGATAGCGGAGGACCTTCCCTCGGCCTCGCTCCGGTCCTCCAGCTCCCCTTGCTGCCCGGCGGCCCCGGGAAGCCCGGCTGCCGGTCCGGCTGCCGCGGCAGACCCGAACCCCCACCTCCCCCCCCCCGCCCGCCGGGTCCGCTTCTCTGGGGTGCCTCGCCCAGGCCCATGGCTCCATGAGGCGGGAGAAGGAGGAGGCGGCGGGGCAGCAGCAGCGGCGGCGGCGGCTGGGCTGAGGCGGAGGAGAAGCCGCGTCCGGCCCGGGCCGGGTGCAGGAGGTGGGCGAGCCCGGCGCGGGGCGGGGGAGGGCGGGGGGAAGGAGGAAGGCAGCGGCGTCTCGCCCGCCCCGGCGGCAGGGAAGGGGTTAACGGAGGGGAGACACACGGACACCGAGGCCCGGTGCAGAGCCAGCATCTCCTCGGGTTCGTATCTGCTGCTAAACTGTGTTGTCGGGCGGCCGGAGGCGTCCCCCTGGGCAGGGGGGCGCGGAGGCGGGCGGCTGGCAGAGGCCTCCCGCGGCGGGAAGCGGGGCCCGCGGGCTGGAGACGGCTGCCGGTCAGGGCAGCCGCCTTTGTTAGGCCCCTTCTGCCTGCTGCAGGGGAGGATAAATGGAGGAGACTTCTTCTCTGCCCCTTGCCACGTCTCCAGTTTGAAACGAAGAGTTACGGTTTCAAATAAATAATTATTTTTCTCCCTAAAGGCGGCTAGCCTTCAGTGATAACCTGAAAAGGCTGATCTATCCCAGCAGCTTCACTGAGCCATAGTAACATAACTTTTAACAGGCACTGGAAAAAATTACGTGTTCATTTTGTCAAAGTTATACTTTTTCCTCTTTGGTTAGTTTTTGTTGTTTTTTTTAATTACAAAGGTAGAGGTCAAAGGAAAAAGGATAATTTTCATGAGGTCTTTTAAATGGTTCCTTATGCAGATTATCTTTCTAAAACCTTGAGGTGAGGATTCCCAAGCAGAGTAAGCACTGCAAGTGTACGTGGATTGTGTTGAGAGGCACGTCTCTCGACACATCTCATACTGGTTCTGGTTCACTTGAGGATCATACAATTCTTACAATGGCTGATGAAACTTCATGGATAAAGTTTACACGGCTTACATGTACAGAGAAGGAAGGGAGTTGTCCCATCATGAATCTCAGTGCATGTCATACCCCCCGGTTCTGTATATATGCTGTCAGTTCGGCCATCAGTTAAATACTGGGAAGAGCTGGAGGGGTGATCTGGTGGTTAAAGAAGTAGCTGAGTGTGACTTCCAGTTCTCCATGGTGTTCTCTGTGACATACATGTCTGTGCTTTTAGCCCCATTTGACAGATGGGGAACTGTTTTTCCGTCCCTTTGTGTGTTTAGATCTCATGGTGATGATGGTATTACACTTAATTTAAGTGCCTAGCGTTGATGTGTCGTACTTGCCTATCATCTTTGTTCATTTTTTTGTCTGTATAGATTTTCCTCCCTGTATTTGTTCCACTCCTTGTGATGCAAGAGCTAGCATTCTCTTTGCAAGCAAAACACTGTTCTGGGTTTTGTGTTTGGGTTTTTTTTTATACCATATCCGTTTCCTGCCATTACCGCTTCCCTCTGTTCAGACAGTGCTCAGTCTTCAGCTCTTCCTCTCCTGCATGTCCTGACTGTACACCCGACACATTTACTTATGAACACTACTGATTTACTTAATCCTAGAAAGTAAATGCAGATTCTAGTTCTTGGGGTCTGGAAAATAATCTGTTTAGAAAATGGTGGTTTGATGCTCATAGCTTCTCTTTGTGTCTTGCTTAGGCTAGCACTAAGTCAAGGGCAGCACCCCTGGGAGTCCAACCCTGTCATTTGGAGTTGTTGTCACTCTTCTGTTGAGAATGGGGAAGGGATATGCACTTGTGGTTTTTAAATAGCTGTTTGCCATTGGTGCAGGCATTGCCCGAGGGGGAACAGGTGATCTGCAAAAGCAGTGAATGGGGTATATCTGTATTCCAAAGTCTTTTTGTCTTTTTTTCTTCTATTCTCCTTCAGTTTCATTCCCTTTATGGGAAAACTGGTTACATTTTTTTTTTGTGATGAGTGACTTATTACATTGTTCGGTACACATCACCAATAACTTTAAAAGTGTGATTTCATGCATGTTGTGTACACAGTCTTTCAATTTGTGTGTAAAAACACCCATTCTGCTTGCTGAACTGGTTTTAGTTCTGTACTTAGTTGCGCGTTGCAAGGGTTTTCTTCCTCTTTTTGTTGTAAAAGCAAATTTCTGTGACACCCTAGCAGAAGCAAGGAAGCAGCTGTTGGTTTTTCACCTGTAACTGTTTTGTGTATTGCTTTTTCCCCCACCCCCTCCCCACCCCCTCCTTGCCAGGGTTCTGCAGTGCTCCAGGCAGCACGTTTTGAAGCAGGATGGGAAAAAGACGCTGTGTTCCTCCACTTGAGCCCAAGCTGGCAGCTGGCTGTTGTGGGGTAAAGAAGCCCAAATTGTCTGGGAGTGGAACGCACAGTCATGGGAATCAGGCCACAACTGTACCAGGCTCCAGTTCAGGTCCTCTTCAGAACCACCAGCATACAGACGGGAATAATGGAAGGGAGAACGTATCTGACTTGACTTTGGGCCCAGGAAACTCCCCAATTACTCGAATGAATCCCACTTCAGGAGCTCTGAGCCCACTTACTCGGCCCAATGGAACTGCCAACAGCACCAAGAACCTGGTGGTGACAGCGGAGATGTGCTGCTACTGCTTTGATGTACTCTACTGTCATCTCTATGGTTTCCCTCAGCCACGACTTCCTCGATTTACCAATGACCCCTAGTGAGTAAGCCATGTGCGTGAGGAAAGCTGAGAAACCAGCATCCAGAGCTGTGGTTTGGTTGGGGAGGGATGAAGGGTTTCGTCTGAGGAACGGGAAAACTGGTATGTGGGGAGGAAGGGGGGCATTCTGCTGCTTGCTTTGTCTACCAGAAACAAAAGATGATGTGCTGTTAAGTGCACCAAAGAGTAAAAACTTTCTGTTACATTTGTTGGTGGAGATGAGTGGAGCTTTGAAGAGTGGCCTTCAAGGGAGAGCATGCTTAGCTCTACAGAAAGAGAGCTAGGGAAAATACAAGGAAGAGCGGTGCTTCAGCTCACTCTGATGCATTGCATGAGACATGTACTTTACTAAGGAGTGCAAACCCGCTTAATAACATTCTGTTAAAGTTTGCTCCCTTCTTTGTAAGTAGATTCCCCCGCAAAAAAACTAACTGCACTGTGCCTCCCATAAAATTGTACTAAAACAATGTGTGAAACTGAAATTAGAGTTTTCAGAAAACAGTAAAATAGTGTCATCGATTTGAAGAGGATCCTGCTTCTAATGTCAGGCACTAACTTGTTGAAGGGACAAGGGGAGAGACTTCCTTCTGTGAAGCAAGCGGAAGGGAATAAAGTAAGAAGGGGAAACAAGTTCCCGGCTCATCCTGAAACAAGTGCTGAGCTGGTGAGAATTGGACAAAGACCTCACAAGGGTGTTCAGTTGTCCAAGTTAATGGGTTTAGCAGGGAGGGAAACCAAAAATTTGCCAGTTACGGAACTGAAAAACTGTGTTATGGGGATAGTGCTACTTGGGCAATATGGGGAGAAATGGAGAGTTAACTTTCAAGGACGATACCAAGGTTAAGAAGAAAGGAGGTGTGTATGAGAAGAAGTGAGGAGAAGGATTTATGAAGGTATTTCGCATTGGTGAGATTTAGCTAATGTTTGTCTGAAGGTTGAATGCATAGGTGTGGAAATGTTAATGTTGTTAAAATGTTTGGTGGAAGAATTATATGGGAAAGATCAACGACAGATACACCTTCTGACACTCCTCCAGGGGCCGCCTCCAGAACAACAGGTAAAATAAAAAGTTGTTGACATCCTTAATTTAACTTAATGAATTTTAAATTGATGTAAAGGAACAATGGCTTAAAGAGGTCAAGGACTCTTTCCGTGCATTGAGTGTCTCCCCACCTTATTGGCTGTCAGTGTAGATGTAGGTTGTGCATCCATGCAGTTATTATCCAAGCAGGATTATGGATACATGATCTGAATGCTACCGCAGACTAAGCTGTTTAATATTGTAAATACAAGTGAACAGAGAAATACTCTGGACTAGAATATAGAATAGTTCCACTGACTCCCCAGACAGAAATATTTCTGTCATTGTTTTTCATACCTAAGCTAAGTAGGCTCCTTTTAGAAAATGATACATTAGTCTGGTTATTATTTTGTCACTTGAAGAGCAAAGGAGTTTTTTTGTGTTGTTGTATTCTTAAGTCAATAAGAGAGATTATTTTATACAGATTCATTATTTTGGCATTAAAGGAGATTTCTAGCTGGATTTTGTTGCTGTTTCAGTTGACTAGTTTCAAAACAGGCTTTCTTTCAGGAATCTCAGCTGTTTGAATTTTATGCCCAGATTTGAAAAGTAAAAAACCGTTCACTGGGCATTTCTGTGCTGATGATTTAAAAGTCTTTTAGATCAGCACTCCAAACTAAAACCAGCTCCTCTCGTCTTCCCCTCTGGGAAAGTGCCTACCTGAATTTTCTTGTGTTTCAGCATTTACGCTGTTGCTTCTAGCAAATAGTTGTATGGACCCCAGGGCAAAGCATGGGGTTTGGTCTCTTGTAGAGCAGCACACAGGGATGATCTGTCACACTTGAGACAGTAATGTAATGAACTTCAAGCCAAATGCTATCAAATAGAAGAATAAGCAAAGTGAAAATACATAAATAATTTGCATTGTTGTCCTTTGTAACACAATTAATGTCAATATAAGAGATCTTTGCACAAAACAAAGGTATATACCAGAAGTCTCCCTGGACAGACACGAAAGAGGAAGGAACAGAAAGATGTAGAGCTTTGTCCCAGCCTATTTCTCAGATAACAGATCTTTTCACATGTAACCCAAATGTAAAGATAGAAGTAGTCGTGAAGGTCATGATTCTGCACAAAAAGGGTAATAACATAAAAGTTACAAGGTTATGACTTGAAAACTGCCATGAATTCCAATTACCAGCTTGAGAGGATATGCACAAGGACAACAATCTTGATGGGAATTATGAAGCTGGTGGATATCTCTGGAGTCAGGTAACCTTACATACATGTTAGCAACGATGTTCACAAATCAGTGTGGAGAAGGTGGCATTGCAAGACTTGTAGTTATGTTTGAATTAACTTGGTAAATGAAGAACATATCTCCTTTGCTATTCAGGTTACTGAAAAAATTACAGTTTTGAACCCGTATGGCATGCAAATACTTAATTGGTTACTCCTTCCACATTTGTACTTCAGTCTTTGATTTCTTTTAATAGTAGGTATTACAAATTGGCACTAAAACTACACCATGCAAGTTTCTAGTTGCCATGCAAGACAAATAATAAGATATTTGCATCATAAAATCTGTACTGTGACGGGTTTTTTCCTAGTACAAGCTAAATTCTGATTTGAACAAACTATATTTTGCTATTTTAAAATTCTCTTTGTCGTTGCAATTGGAGAAGCTAGTTTTTAGTTGCTGAAATTCCCCTCTCCTTAGCCTAGCAAACCCTCATCAAACACACCTAAGTAGGATGTTGTGGCTGGGGGAGAAATGGTTGCCATAATCTGCTCAGTATATGACTGCAAGGAGCTGCTAAGTGCTCGTGGGTGAACATGGGCAAAAGATTGTAGTGACTTTTCTCAGTACGTCTGGGAAATACACTTTTCAGGGAGGGGCTATGGAACAATTGACTTATTGTCAGCTGCACCTGCAATTTGCTAAGCACATTTCTTCAGATACAGAAACAACATGTTTTCTACAGTGAAAAACTTTATAATGGTGAAATTTTATATACTTGTACAAAATCATATATCTTTTTTTATGCCTTAGTTGTTATGACCATAGTGAAAAACTGTTTAAAATGTGCTTTAAGATACTTTAAAATATGACAGCCTTCTGAATGTAATTATCCTGTCCTTTCTAGTAATATCTCTTCTATTATAGACACAGAAAGCTGTGTCACGGCTCAGTGGAAACTTTTTTTTTTCCTTTTTTTTACATTTTTTTTTTTAAGGGGGAAGAGGTAAAATGGAAATGTGAACTTGTAATTTGAATGGGAGAAGGAATTTACTTAGATTTGTATTCTGTCAGTGAAGCTTTTCATTTTCTCCCTTCCCTTTTCTGTTTGGGGTGAGTGTCACGTGGGCTAAGTAATGGTTTCAAAACTTTAATTAGATTAAGCTAAATTTCCACTGAGCTTGTGACAGTAATGTTTCTCAGAAATCTCCTTTGTAAGTTTAGTATCTTTTTTTGGTAAGCTTTCTAATTTATTTTCTTACACTCTGTTTCTGTTTACTGTTTCAACATATGGTAGCTAGATGAAAATGTAGAGGAATGATACCCTGAAAGTGCCTTGAAGTGTTGTTGGAAAAGTAGAACAGTAAATCCTCTGTCTTGGTTAAGCAACCATAAGGTGGCTGATAATTGTGGACGAATGTTTCCACTTCCTATGTGGACAAAGTACTTCACAGTTATCACTTAAAGGCTATTTGCTATTTTGGGTAGTACTTCTGCCATTGGTCACAGCTGGTAACTAGATCCTGAGTGATGGATTTATGCTGTGATAGGGCTTTTTAATTCCATTGTTGCTCTGAGGAACATCACTGGGCATTGCTTTATCACTACATTTTAAATTATGTTCTGTCTGCTTAGACGTAAGAAGCTCTGTTGCCTGTATTTGAGAAATCATCCACACTGGTTAGTCATCCATGTGGAAATCATCCATGCTGGGTTTACTCTCTGAACAGAATCTCTTCATATTTTTTGTAATGTTTGCTGCAAAGATATATTACTTACAGGATCTTCAGGAGTTTGAGGGAAGTGTCTGAGCTCTGCTGTAGAAATCAGTTATTCTGTCTTCATGTTTTAGAATTCCTGTCAATATTTGTTTAATCTCAGAAAATTATTTTCTTAACACTGCATGTTTTCTGTCATATTACTTATCTTTTAAAGTTCAATCAAAATCCACAGACTGATGTTTGGAATCACTAATGACTAACTTTCTCATCTATGCTTGGGTTTGAAGTGACCACATCTTGTATTCAGTACTCTGTAATCTGAAAAAGTAAGATCATTCATCCTGTTTTTATAATTAGATCAGCATCATCAGTTGCCTTGCAGAATTTTCCAGATGTTCAGATGTTCTTGTAGAGCTGCAGCCATTACTGTCCTTTCTTTACTGTTTCTCTCCACAGCTGTTTGCAATTTCACTCACTTCCGTAGAAGTGAACTTTTTGCATTTAATATTTGCAGTCATCTTTACCTATTTACCTCTTCTTAGACCTCTTCTGAATGCTGTTGTTCTGAACTTCTTGGTTTTTGAAGCTTAATCATGGCTTCTAGTTGAACAGATTGAAATTAACCTGCTGAATTTGAGAATCTACTGTTATGCCTGTAAATTCATGATAGTAGACAGGAAAATGGAAATCCATGTGATGTTTGAGTAGGAACAATATAGTGATTTAGATATGCATTCAACAGGAGAGAATCTGTGTAAATATAAATCAAATGTAAGGTAAGCAAAAGGTGTGAACATAAACTGTTTGAGCACTAGGGACAGACCCAGAAGTCAGATCCTCATGGAAATAACAGGGGGAAAAAACCCTAGGCTTGCTTTTTATCCTTCTGAAAAAAAGAAAAGCTTTTATCGCAAACCTGAATTATAGATGATTTGCAGAATGCTTGGGGATCTTTCAGGTTCAATGGTACTATAAATAAGTAATTTTATTTGCTTCACCTATATTAATTTTGATATGGGTTGTCATGTAAGCTAGTGGATGCTACTAAGTGAGGCCATTACTTACAGAGGTAATCAGTGGGGTCAGATAACCGTATCGCTCATTAGAAGACAGTGCAGAGTCTGGCCAGGAAGGTGTTGGTGGAGAGGTTACAGAGTACTGGTGGAGAGAATGGAGCATGCTGAAAAGGTGGGGGGAGATGTTGGGTTTTGCATTTGGGTGGGTGTGGGTGTGGGTTTTTATTATTGCTAGGTAGCAGGTGAGAAAACATGCCTATTGGGGTTTATTAGAGGGAGAGAAAGCAAGTGCATGCATACATGCTCTTTTATACCTTGTTGGTCTCCCCTTAGCAAACAAATATCTCTAGAGGCTGGAGTATTTCTTTTTTGCCTTTTCAGTCCACTCTTTGTGACGTGGAAGACGGGGAGAGACAAGCGGCTTCGTGGCTGCATTGGGACCTTTTCAGCCATGAATCTTCACTCAGGACTCAGGGAATACACATTAACCAGGTAATTACGTTGAAAATGAAATAAATCTGAAATTAATTTAATTTGCTGAAGATCTATAAGGATTCAAGGTTAAGATGTTGGATCGACATAGTTCAATTTAATGTGCTTCACAATAAAACAAACCTGAGAAATGTATGATAGTTAGGGTGAGGTAATATATCAGGATTTAGTGGAACATCTTTGCAAGAGGTGAATTTGGGATTACGTTTTAAGGCTACTGTCAAATCTATCTTGCATGCTAACAGTTTTGACATCTTACATAGCACATAATTTCTCTCCAACTGCAGTAACTGGAGGACAGCGTCAGGAAGCTTGCACTAATATTTGCGTATTACAGTACATTAGATTAGCAAGAGATGCAAATCACTTTCACTGCAGTAGCAAAGAGGAACGTGTTTCACAGAGGCATAATCAAAAAGGGAATAATTGGGCATCTGACACTTTAATTTGGTGCTTGTATTAGGCAATATATATGTTCTCTTCCCTTTAGTGCACTTAAGGACAGCCGATTTCCCCCCCTGACCCGCGAGGAGCTGCCCAAACTCTTCTGCTCTGTCTCCCTCCTCACTAACTTTGAGGATGCCAGTGACTACCTGGACTGGGAGGTGAGAACAGGTGCATTTGGAACTCTGCATCACTCTCTCGTTCCGTTCGGGTTCGGGTTAGTACATGGTGATGTGTCTCCTTCATTACAGGGGTGTACGGGTATTGAAACTGGGAATAGAAGAAATGGGGCTGGAAAACTAGAAGGGAGGAAGAGGATGGGCTAGCAATATGCTTTTGGTTGGGAGGGATCTGACTGGGAATAAAAAAGACGTTGAAAGTGTTTTACCGATTTGGCCCAATAGGAGATGGGTGTAAACACATTTGTAAAAACCTGGGAAGTATTTTGATGCTGTGAATAGGAACTGGGGATAAAAAGTAGTTAAGACCGAAGGTATTAATCATTTTTAGGACCTTGTACTTGGAAGTATATTTAGTTCAAGGCAGATTAAATAGACAGGGCTGCTTGGGCTGTTTTAGTCATGATTCCTATGTTGAGATCTTGTCTTTCTTGCCCAACATAAGAGATGGACAACCGTCAGAGTTCTGACAACACTTACTTCAGGGGAAGTCACAGGGAGACTGGTTAGGCTTGTCTGGGAAAGGTGGCAGGAGTCCTCTAAGCTGTGAAGGGAGCTGCTTGTGACCTGCCTGTCAGGGACAGAGAGTGGGGAAGAGAATGTCCTTATTCAGGCAACAGCCAAACTGGCCATAGAGAGAGAGATACACAGTGTTGTGGGAATGACAACTCGATCGTGGACTCAGTACTAGCAAACACCTCTTATTTGGCTCTTCGTTTCCATCTATAGGTTGGGATCCATGGGATCAGAATAGAGTTCATCAATGAGAAAGGTGTCAAACGCACAGCCACGTATTTACCTGAGGTTGCTAAGGAACAAGGTGGGTTTGAGATGGCAGCCAAACATGTCAACACATTGTGTCACAGAATTGGGTAACATAAATCTATGGATTTTGGGTTTGGATTGCAATGCTATCCTCATAGTAGTGCCATGGAGCCACCAGGCTTAATCTGGATAACTGACAGCTGATACAGCTGCTGCTGGGTTTTCATCTGGCCTTTCATCCCACATCTGTGCACAGCTGTATCTTAGTGTAAAAATGTTTTAGGGCTTAAGAAATAGAGGATCTCAAAGTATGGATCTTCCAGCTTCATTTAGCGTTGCATCTTTCCTCTTCTATGTTTCTCCCACCAACTAGGATAACTGCAGGCTGCACAGCACCAACAGGAGAGTCCCTTTCCTCCTCATTCTTGCTAAAGTAGCATCCTTCAGATGAGGGCAGGAAACAGGGCCCCTCTGGAGCACACTTCCCACTCAAATATAGTAGCGGTCACCATGGTAACTGCTCAAAATATTGCCTCCTTTCCTCCACCTAGCAGAGTGGAGTGGTCGCATCCTCCTGGCTCTGGGGCAAAAGACTAAGGTAGGAATTTTAACTCTGATCTCTCACATAGCAGTGCACTGTGCTATCACTAGAGCATCAGGTTGATCCCAATTTGTCTATGTAAAGAGCTAAGTATTATCTTATTTTAAGGCTTAGGGAGCTAAACTTGAGTGGCACGTGATAAAATAGTTTGGGGTCCCTGCGACAGAAGCAAGGCACAGA
Organism: Burhinus oedicnemus; assembly: GCA_008921705.1. NCBI lineage: Eukaryota > Metazoa > Chordata > Aves > Charadriiformes > Burhinidae > Burhinus > Burhinus oedicnemus. Next base: position 1,031,830 of record VFFE01007504.1, read on the forward strand.
CCTTTATAAGAAAAGAGGCCATATGGAAAATGGAATTACTGTTTTATAGACCAGTTCCAATATGAGTTAAGAGGGGTTGGCATGTGCAGATAGTGTGCGTGCATAAGACCATGTATGTCCAGTTCAACACTGGTATTTTTAAAGCTCAAAGTTTCCTGTTGTTTGCTTTTCTAAACATCTTTTAATGCATTTCTTATCTTTTTGAAACATCATTTTTATATAGAAAAATGTCCCTTGCTTCTATTTTTCAATAGACTGGGATCAGATCCAGACCATAGACTCCTTACTCAGGAAAGGTGGCTTTAAGGCTCCGATTACCAATGATTTTAGGAAAACGATTAAACTCACCAGGTAAGTCGATGTATTTGTTGTCTTTTAATTTTATTTTATAGTGTTTTGTGGGTAATTTAAACTATTTGTGCCTGATGTAAGTCTTTATGCCTCTTGCAGATGAGAGATGTAGTCTGAAAGACAAAATCATAAATGCCACGTGTTAGGCATATAATGTCTATGGAATGAAGCGCAATATGTTCAGTCCATGCAGGATCGAAGTTAGCATTTTCTAAGAGAAGTGCCACTGGTTTTAGTATTGTCATCCACATGAAAGACCAAAAGAAGCAGAACCTTTGAAAGTTAAAAAGGTTGATTTTTCTCTGTCTTTACAATGGACTTCCTTTTCTCAGCGTGCTCATCTGTGCATGGTATAGCTATTTGGAGGTGACAGCTGTCTTAAAACCAAACCACACTCAAATTTGGCTGATTTTCAGAATTTGCTTGCTTTTCTGTACCCCCAGCTGTCCTATTGGTTTCAGCTCCCTTTATGTTACCAAAAATTGGGACATTCTGGTTTTGTATAGAAACACTAATTTATCAGGTCATTCCTTACCTCTGGAGGAACGAGGTGGGTATGCAGGGTTTTTTTAACAGGAGAGGACAGGATAAAGGTTTTCATTAAAATCTAGTGTAACATGGACTTAGTGCAATTCACGACCACTTTGAAGTTACCTGTTGTGTAGCATGCTTTAGAAGCACCTGGAAATCTCTGGTGTCTCAGAAAGTACTTCATGTTTTGTGAATTTTGATTGTACAACATGGACTAAGTCACATATGTGCTATAACAAACCAACCTTTAACCAACTCTCCATAATTTTCCTTCACTAGCCTTTCAAATGTGAAAATAACCACAAAAGTAAATAATAGTGAAATACTGGTTATTTAGTCTCTGAAACTGAGTCTTCTTACAGCAAGGTTTTCATGCCCTTTTTTTTTTCCCCACAGGAAGTGGATAAAAAGAATACAAATTTATCGTTTGTTTCCTGTATGCTACTTCAGGAGTCCCCTTAATTATGATTGCCTTGAATAGGGCTCAACTTTACAGATACTGAAGCTAATTCAAACTTAGATGGGTTATTCAGACTACTGCATGAGGCAATATCAAAGCAGTTTATGAAGTTAGCGGGTTGTTCTTGTTCATTATTGGCTGTGAGCTAAAAGGTGATCTGGGATGAACGTTTTTATGTCTAGTCCCTTCATATTGCATAGCCTGTTTACGTTATTTTTTCTTATGCTGTTCGCATAGGTACCGCAGTGAGAAGGTGACAATCAGTTATGCAGAATACATGGCTTCCCGTCAGCATTGTTTCCAGAACGGCACTCTTCATGCCCCCCCCCTCTACAATCATTACTCCTGACACACGGCTGCATGACCAGTCCCACTCCCCAGTTGCTGCCAACGGCTATGACATCATTGGGGCAGATGCCTCCTCTTCCTGGTCCAGTTACTTCTATTACTGCACCATTTTATGATGCTAGCTTCCGTTGCCAAGTCTGCCTTCCAGCTGACCTGGGGGGAGGATGAGAGCATGACAGAACTTCAGGGGCCCAAGCCTTATCTCAGCCTTCCCTCCGAATGGGGGTTCAGTTGGATTGGGGCTCCATGCCTACAAACTGTCGTGAGGTGCAGAAGACCTCTAGGAGTGAAAGTGCCACTTGTGACTGATCCGTTCTTATGTGTTAACAACGCTCTGGAAACTTGAGTTGTTCGTTGTGGAAGCCCCCCAGATCAAGTAGGAGCATTCCCTTGGCAGCCTGGGCAACGGAGTCCAACAAAACATTTTTTAGGTTCTTTTTAATTTTTTTTAACCTCTGGTATCTGTTGTGTACCAAGAGCTGATTGCAGTCCCCACATCACAGGCGGACATTATGATATTGGGGAGGGTTGAACATCTGGATAGCACCCCATCCTCATGGACAGAAAACACTTAAAGATGTGAAAAACCTTTGGATGGTATTGCAGATTTATCCATTATTTAAATAAACCCTAAAAGGCTTTAATTATCAGATGCCACTGTAGATTGGATTCTCTAGAAATCCTCTTGGTTTACAGTTTTCTGGGTTTTTAGACTGTGCTTTGTAATGTAGCCTGCTATGAAATAGAGTGCTGTTATGCCTGTAAGAGAGCAACATGGCACATGCTGTGTACACGAAGGACAAAGCATGTGAGTGTCCCTGGACAGTCTTCTCTGTTACGACCAAGTTTTGTGTCCAAACACTTGTAACGGAGCCTGACTGGATTAGGGATGGGGAGGGATTTCCAGGGCATTGACTGTGGTCATACAAGTGAGACTAGTGACTGAAATTTGTTTAACTTAAGCTAACAGTCTCGGGGACCTTCCTTTTCATAGGACAGCCACTTTCTCTAGTGTGACTATCAATCTTGAGAACTGTGAGTATTCCAGTTTATAGCAGGCCTGTGGAATAGAGCTGTGTAGTTTCACTGGTAAGTTATATAGTTATACAGTTTAGTCATTACCACTTCAAGGCAATGAGTGAGGAAAACTGCGTTACCCAAACTGTGTGAAACTCAGGTGCATTCTGTATTTCTTCTCCCATCATTGATGATTACAAGTACTCTCTTCTAAGAGGAAGATAAGTTATCCAGTTGTTATTCTGCAGTGTCACTGAGGGATGTCATAAACTCGAAGTTATGATGCTCTCTCAATGAGGTCACTAGACTTCAAAATGGAATTTTGGGGTTTTTGTTTTGTTTTGTTCTCCAAGTTTCTGGAGGGTCAACAATGATCAGGAAAGAAAGTACAAGAGCATAGCAGAGTAATGGCTATTTGGTTGCATATATCTTTAAAGTTTGCGTGTGGTAATGATGGCTTTTAAAATTGGCTGGTGTTTCAAGCCTGAAATTCTCTCCTGGCATGGCAGGGAATAGGGCTGGTAGAAAGCTCAGAACTGCATGCTGCTGCTCCTTCTGGTCCCAGAGAAGCAAACTGAATTGTGCAGTTTTGCTTCATGTAGATGTAACGTTCTTCAGCTGGAGGAGAGAGACATGAAGGAAAGGAGGGGGTCCTGTTCTGAATAACGGTGCAATATCGACCCAGCTCTCCTCCTGTACTGGGTCATTCTTATAAATTGCCACTTTTCCCTTGTGATGTTGTTGAAAAGCAATTGAAGATTGAGGGATTGTTTCATGATTTCCTGCTGCTGAGAATAAATCACTCTTGTTACAAACCGGAGTGGCACTCCCAGGTGCCGTGTAGTGATGGGGGGGGTGGGGTCAGCTCTGGACATACCATTCACCTTTCAGCTGTCAAACAGTATGATACATAGGGCTACACTCATTACTGTTCAAGTGTTCTATGTTAGAATTTAATTTCTAAAGGTTTAAAAAAAGCAAAACAATGGTGCTAAAACTTCACCCCTGAGCACGCTCGGTGAGACTGGTCATGCAGGCATATAGTGCCAGGCTTTTCAACAATATTGTTTCTTTTTCAAATGTTTGCCCTGTTCTGTGTCTTCAACGGTGTATAGTGTTTTCCTGATTTAATTTTATTTGAATAGGGGATGACTAAGGGGTGGGGTGGGGAGGGTTAGTTGTCATTTTTAAAGAACAGAATTTTAGGATTGAGTAACTTGGTTGGTTGAAGCCTGAAGTGGGATAGATGGTTTGGGACTGGGGAAGCCTAATCCTCTCCCACTCCCATTTCCCCACTCAGACTGTTTAAAAACAAACAAACAAAAAACCAACAAACAACAACAAACAAAAATGCCTCTAAAATACGTACTGTGTTCTTGTCTTGTTGCAGTGAGAAGGGAAGCTAGCAAATCAGAAACACTGGTCTGCTGCCTAAGAAACAGGCCATCTCAGCTTTAGTCCCATAAGGGTCCAGCTATAAAAGCAGCTGAAGTGTGTCAAGAGTTAAGTTAGCTCAGAACAATGTATGACAAGGACAGGTGGTCTCAGGAAATAATCCCATTTCTAGATCATTACATGGCAGCTATGCGTAAGGATGAAAGAGGTGGACTAGAAACAAAACGTATTTCGAGTTCCCTCAATATGGAGGCAACCAAAATCAATGGCCAACTGATTTAAGAATTTCTCCGTGCTTACTTGGCTGGGACAGCAGATTAGAACTACTCCTCAAAGTAAGTGTTACCTGGTTTGATCTGGATTTAACTCATCCTTAGAAGCAAGTGCCTTTTGGTCTAGAAGGGCTTATTCTCATGACAACCACAACTGAGAAATAATCTCACTGCAATTATGAATTGTCTTTGTTTTACAGTAACTACAGGAGAATGTCTTTGATCACTGGAGTCTGTCAGTGTTGGAATGTTTCCACTGTGAGGTTCTTAATTTTTTTTTTCCATAATGTTCAACAGTCAATCTCGACTGAGGCCATTTCAGTTTGGGAAGGTTTTATGGTCAAAATATCACATATCTACAATTTATCAGAACAAAAAAAAAAATCTGTAAGAAAATCTAAGAGTTCATTTTAACCTTTGCACAGAATAATTTGTTTTCATAGTACATTAACAAACATCTGCAATCTTCACTGACTATTCGTACTGTTTTCTGTTTGTATTCTGGAAACTACATGTTGTTTTCTTGGATTTTTTTGGTTAATTTATTTCCTTAAAGCAGGAGACCTCTTTTGACCTTCAGTGCAGAGATGTCAGACCAATTCTTTGTATTACACTTGGTTGCCTCCTACCTATATAATAACTTCTGAGTGTAAATAATTGAACTCTATCCTCTAATGAAGTATTGTAGAGAATAAATCATAATGGATAAAGACTATTTGTCCTGTCCTCTTTATATGGTTTCTCACAGCCTTTATGGGGGATAAGATTAAATCTTTCTCATCTAGAAAGATGAACAATATACTATGTGTATGAATACCAAACCTCTAAATTATGTTAAAGGTTCAGAACCAAGAAGGTTACCAGAATGGCATGACAGCTGTCTGGAAGCACAGAAATAGTCAAGACAGGCTCGCTAGAAGAAAGCGAGGAAAAATAGGAAGAAAATTAAAAACACAGATTAAATATATTTCATTAATAATGGTATAGCAAAGTATCTTTGTATCCTGAAATAATGTTTGCTTCACAATAACTCTCTATTAGTTGTCAAGATGGTGAAATATAATACAGCACATACATGCAGAATTCTGTATCGTACTGAAAATCCTGAATTTGTAAATCTGGCTTCAACTACCGAAATTGTTCTTTGGGTTTTTTTGTCTTTTAAAATCAACTAATGAAAACAGATTATCTGTACTTCACAGGTTGTAGTCTTCAGGTGGTCTAAAAATGTTATTTCAGTACAGAGAAACACCCATCTTTCCAGATTCTTACTAAATATTTTAATGGTTGCTTTAGGACAGGATCAATTGATTTGGATAGTAGTTCTGATGTGCATACCTCTAGCTTAAATGTTTTTTCCATACACTTTCAGGTTATTGCTCATTTTTTATTTACGGCAGATGTGTAGTCAAAGATCCTACATTCCCTGTTTGTGGTTCTTGGGAAGGGCACCCCCAGCTATCAATGAAGAACAGGTATAAGACCCCCCAAAAAAACCCCAACAAAACCAAAGGGAAGGGTAGTTTTGCCTTAAATATGCCTGAGAAGCTCATTGACTTCAGTACAACTACAAAGCAAAAACCTGTTTTCAGAAAATACACTCCTGGTACTAGTAAAGCTAGAAAGTACATCCCCTACGCGATATGAGGAGTGGGTTGAGGAGGACTCTGTGGCTAACATGCTTTCCAGGTGACTCATGGTAAACTCTGAAGTCAACCATAAAACTAGCATCCGTTGTTGTCATGTGCCCAGGTAAGTTATCAAGTATAGTCTCTCAGCTTCTTTGTTGGCTAGAACCCAGTGACCTATTTGTGTATTTTTATGCTGTGTTTTTCCTTACTTGATTTTTTTGGTTTCACATTGAATCAGTCAGACATAAAATCCTTGTCCAGTGTCTTTCATCAGAGATTCTTTCATGCATGTTGCTTTCTTTAACTGCAGTAACAGCAGCTCACAATGAAGATGAGGCTAGGTAGAAGGGTGTACATACAACTGCAGACTGAAATAGTTCAATCCAGTCAAAATATGAACCAGGATAATTCTCCAGAAAACACTTTCTTCTGTTTTTACTTCTGTTTGAAAAAAGAATGAATTAGTCGTTTAGCACTCACTTCCTTCTAAAAACAAATTACACAAAGGTTAGGAGAAATCTCTACAAGATACTTAAAATGAAGAATACTTGAGCATTTTTACTCTAAACAAAAAAAGAATTTTATTTTTAGACAAAATTTATATTATAAGCTACCTAATTGTTATTGAGAAATGCCACTTCTTGAGGATAAAAGTTAAAACCAGAACACTCCCCCATGTGACTCAATATTTATACTGACCTATGTATTATGAGGATTGTTCTCAAACTGAATTGTAGTACATTGAGCAGTATGATAGAAAAGTTCCTAAACTGTTTTTGCTACAACTGGGGAAAGGATGACCTGTGAATGTGTTTGATGATCACTCCCAAAACACAGAAAGCCCAGAAGACTACTGTTACAACGTTCCTTAAAAAAAGTATGTAACCCTACAAATTGCCCAATATCCAGATTATGGAACCATATTTTTTTTTTATTTTTTATAGTCAGCTAGACTACATTTATAATCAGATTAATTCTGACATAACCTATGTGTTATACAACCTGTTGATAGTATGTTTAGATGTCATTATATCTGTCTTTTAAAACTTAACAGATCATGCAAGAGACAGTTTTGCATTCAGAGGCTTATCACTTTATTACTGGGTATTACTATAACTTTATATTGCTCATACATTTTCACTCAATATCAGTTTGGATATATAATTTTAAATGGAGTAAAAATAAAGGTAAAATGGTATAAAAACCTGAACTTGAAGAGTTATACTTTAAGAACACAGATTAAAAAGCATGCATGTCTGGTGCAATAATGGCTGTTACGGCACATGGTATTCTGAGCAGGTGATGTTTTATCCACAAGGATTTTGACTTATTCCTATAATGTGCTAGAAATGTTAATGATAATGGAGAGAGATTAAGGTTTCAATATCCTAATCTTACCGCTTTTAAACCATCAAAAACTTTGCATTTTTTTTAAGTTGGGTGTTTTAACACTCCACACAAACTACATAATTACTGCTAGAAAGCTTAAAAACTGCTAGGAAGATTACGTTTCTTCTGCTGGCAAATTAGAAGGAAAGCATATCACAAAGTATGGTTATACTAATAATAGAACTGTTATTAGTTCTTTCTACATTTTATTACACAGAGGTATTTAGCTAAGCTTTTTTTAAGATCTGTGTTGGTGCACTTAGTTGTGGGTCTGTTTTTAAATTGTGGCAATGTAGACATAACCAAAGAAATTGGCTAACAATCCACTACCTAATAACATGTCTCCAGCTTTTTGTCAATGGCATGCCAATGGTTTTTGCACTGGAATATGAAATACTAGAGGCTTACAAATTAGATTTGGCCAAGTCTTTCTTTTTTTAATCAGTTCATTTTAGGCTATGACCAGTAAATACACCTGAAACTTCCTGTAGTCATTAACTTGAATCTGTCTCATCTTCCTTTTTTTATGCACTTTTTCCAATTGAATTGGTAAAGGCTGGAACAGTCATTATTAGTGAGGAAGAAGCCAGTGCATTTTAAAAATAACAAAGGAAAAGTCAGGTACCCTGTTATGTTTGGTTTGTTGCAGTAGCTGAACAGTATTTACTGTGGGTTTGTAAGTGCATTTTTTAAATCCTTAAAAAAAAAAAAAAAAAAAAGGGTGGGGGGAGCAGGTTCCATTCAGAAATGTTCTTATTTGACTCTTCAGACCTTAACCAAACACATCAGTGATAACGAACCTTTATCTTTCATGATAGCCTTGTTAGGTGTATCTATAAACTCTTGCAAGTATCTGGCTTTCTGTTAATTGTTTTAGGTTTTGTATATTTAAGTAGAATGGATCCTTGGGGAAAAACAAAAGTGAAATTAATAACTTAAACCTCTGCAAGCTACCTACTGCTCTGAGAATCATGATGCTCTGAGTAGATGGGTTATTTGAGAAGCCATCAGGATTCCAAGTGATTTTAAATGCTTCTCATCAATCTGGCATGGATTTCCTTGTTTTCTTGTAAACCTAATTGAAATTGTTTAATTTGCCAGATGTTCCCTGAGATATTTTCATTCCATCTTCCTGAATGTCTTTCTGCTTGTACCACTTAACAAATTAGTTTTCAGTTTCTCTGCCATACTCATTTATCCAGATAACAAGATCTGTGATTTGACCCCTTCATATTCTTATAGTTTATTCTTAATGCATTCCTTTTCCCAGCATGCAGGAAACAACTCACCTAGGCACGGATGCAAGTACGTGAGAAGAGGAGCAGTTTCATCATAAATCCTCCAACAGTCTATTTCTGCCTTTCTTTAAGGGTGCAGGATGACACAGTAAGGTCTGATAAGATGATTAAGAGTCTTAGGCTGGTTAGGCACTTATACGTGAGCTCTCTCGGGAAAATACTACTCCAGAAGTTATTTTGCTGGCAGTGTTCCCATGACACAGTGTCAGGAGATCTATAATCATTTTCAGCCTACCTATGACTTTTAGGGGTCTACAGATTACTTTGGAATAGTCTGGAAAAGTAGCCTCCCTTTCAAAGTGTGTCATAAATGCTATCAATACTCCTTCCACACAGACTGAGGTATATTAATTGCATAGTCATAGAATGGAATCATAGAATCATCTAGGTTGGAAAGGACCTTTAAGATCACTAAGTCAAACCATTAACCTAACGCTACCAAAACCACCACTAAACCATGTCCCTCAGCACCACGTCTACCTGTCTTTTCAATACCTCCAGGGACAGTGACCCAACCACTTCCCTGGGCAGCCTGTTCCAATGCTTGGTAACCCATTCAGTGAAGAAATTTTTCCTAATATCCAATCTAAACCTCCCCTGGCGCAACTTGAGGCCAGTTCCTCTTTGTCCTATTGCTTGTTACTTGGGAGAAGAGACCAACCCCCACCTCGCTACAACCTCCTTTCAGGTAGCTGTAGAGAGTGATAAGGTCTCCCCTCAGCCTCCTCTCCTCCAGGCTAAACAACCCCAGCTCCCTCAGCTGCTCCTCATAAGACTTGTCCTCTAGACCCCTCACCAGCTTCATTGACCTTCTCTGGACACATTCCAGCCCCTCTATGTCCTTCCTGTAGTGAGGGGCCCAAACACTGAACACAGTATTCGAGGTGGGGCCTCACCAGTGCCGAGTACAGGGGGACAATCACTGCCCTGGTCCTGCTGGCCACACTATTCCTGATACAAGCCAGGATGCTGTTGGCCTTCTTGGCCACCTGGGCGCACTGCTGGCTCATACTCAGCTGGCTGTTGACCAACACCCCTAGGTCCTTTTCTGCCAGGCAGCTTTCCAGCCACTCTTCCCCAAGCCTGTAGCGCTGCATGGGGTTGTTGTGACCCAAGTGCAGAACCCAGCACTTGGCCTTGTTGAACCTCATACCATTGGCTTCAGCCCATCGATCCAGTCTGTCCAGATCCCTCTGTAGAGCCTTCCTGCCCTCAAGCAGATCAACACTCCCACCCAAGTTGGTGTCATCTGCAAACTTACTGAGGGTGCACTCAATCCCCTCATCCAGGTCATTGATGAAGATATTAAAGAGAACCAGGCCCAAGACTGAGCCCTGGGGAACACCACATGTGACCGGCTGCCAAATGGATTTAACTTCATTCACCACCACTCTTTGGGCCTGGCCATCTAGCCGGTTTTTTACCCAGCGAAGAGTCTACCTATCCAAGCCATGAGCAGCCAGTTTCTCCAGGAGTATGCTGTGGGAAGTGGTGTCAAAGGCTTTACTAAAGTCCAGGTAAACAACATCCACAGCCTTTCCCTCATCCACTAAGCTGGTCACCTTGTCATAGAAGGAGGTCAGGTTAGTCAAGCAGGACCTGCCTTTCATGAACCCCTGCTGACTGGGCCTGATCACCTGGTTGTCCTGCATTTGCCACATAATGGCACTCAAGACAATCTGCTCCATAGCTTTACCTGGCACTGAGGTCAGACTGACAGGCCTGCAGTTCCCCGGATCCTCCTTCCAGCCATTCTTGTGGGTGGGCATCACATTCGCTAACCTCTAGTCAACTGGGACCTCCACGGTTAGCCAGGACTGCTGATAAACGATTGAAAGTGGCTCGGTGAGCACTCCTGCCAGCTCCCTCAGCACCCTCGGGTGGGTCCCATCCAGCTCACAGGGAGCTAGATAAGAAAACTGTCACTGTACCAGAGTTTCTGAGGTCAGGGTTTGCTACCTAGCTGGAGGATGTTCTGGTGGCAGAATGGAGTAGGCCATAGCTCCCTGATCCACTTCTGGTGTGAAGCCAGAGAGGCGAGGATGCACCTGCTGCCTCGCTGCTGCTGTGCCGAGGCGGACCCGCGCAGCTTTGAGCCCTTCGGTTATTTCCTAGAGCTGAGGTATCGCCCCGCCCCACCCCACCTCGACCCGACCCACCTCCTGTCAATGCCGGGCGGCTCCCCCTGGCAGGCGCCGGAGCTGAGACGGCGCCGCGCTTCCGGCGGGCGGGTCTTCCGCTGCCGGCGGCTGAGGCGATGGCGGCGGGCGGCAGCGACCCGCGGGCGGCTGACGTGGAGGAGGACGCCTCGCAGCTCGTGTTCCCCAAAGGTGGGAGCCGCGGGGCGGCCGGCCGAATTGGGGCGGCGAGGGGGAGGTGGTGGCCGGGGCGGACGGTGGTTGGAGGCCGGCGGCGGCCGCTTCGAGGGAAGGAGCTCTCCCCTCCCCGCGGCGACGGCCTTGCCGAGCGGCTCCTCGGACTGGAGCGCTGCTCAGCCCTCGGAGCGCCCCACCGGTCGCAGACACGGCGGTTACAGGGCCCTAGGTGTTAAAAATCTGGGATAATAAGTCATATATGTCTTAAAGAAACTCGTGATTGCTAAAATATGCCTGGTCTTACTTATGTGGAGCACTACACATGTGTACAGGAATAAACGATTCTTCTTCGTATGAGGTTACAGGAAGAAGAGTCTTGATTTTTCATGTAGCCATTACTTTTTAATCCATGTTTCTTGGCAGTAGGGTAGGGCAGCATTTTAGGAAACCAGGTGTCCAGAGCCTGATTTGTAACTAGGGACACTAATACTCTGTGTATTTTTTTTCAGAAAACTATTCAGTATAAATTCCAGAGCTGTATTAATTCCTCAGAGCTGCGCTGGAAGAAAAGGGGGGGAGGATAATGCTGCATTTTTTAACAAAAAGCATAGTCCCGAACAACTGGGGTTTGGCAATTTTTACACTAAAATCTATAGCCTACCTATGTTCAGCCCAAGTTACTTTACCACTCCATGTAAAATAAAGGTTCCCAGTCCCTTTCTTGCACTGCCCCGTCCGTATCTGACTGGTTTTATAAAACAGTGCTGAAGGGCGCCCCTGGATGCCATGTTTGATCCTGCTGCTTTGAACAGCTCGTACTGCTGATGTTGAAAGACCTTCTTGTTATTGGAATAAATATGGTGGCGATGAACAAAAACAGAGTTGTCTAAAAAGGGGGGGCAATCTGTTAAGATTGGTTAAAACTTTTTTCTGATAATAAAATTTCAGTGGGTCAATTCACCTTTTAAGTAAATGAAGCCTTTCTAAAAATGTTCAGCAACGTCCACATGTACTTCAAGAACTCAGAAGCTTTCGAAGACCATAAGTGTCACTTCTGAATTTTTTGAACATTACAGTTCTAAATATTTTTTTCTAAAATAAGTCATACATTACTTAAGTTCTGCCAAAAATGCGTGAAGAAAACATTGCAAAAATGTGACAAATCGGAAGGTTAGGGCTGCAAATATGAAATGTGTGGTCAAAAAGACAAACACATTGGGATGCCACTCAAAATGGTGTCATTTTGTCATCATTTTCGGTATGAAATGCTGCCCAATCATTGGTGAAAGGGCTTGCACGATTACAGTGAAGCACATTGTTCATTTCTTTATTTCCCAAAGGTAAATTACGTAAATTATGTAAACTTAGCTATGTCAGAAAACTTTTGTAAGTGGACTTTGTCATCCATGGTTTACCTTTTTTTTGTGCTGGTGTTCACTCATTCAAATGTAGAATTTGAAACTGCGGAAACTCTTCTAAATTCAGAAGTACATATGCTTCTTGAGCATCGTAAACAACAGAATGAGAGTGCAGAAGATGAGCAAGAGCTTTCAGAAGTCTTTATGAAAACCTTGAACTACACAGCACGCTTCAGCCGCTTCAAAAACCGTGAAACTATTGCCAGTGTCCGTAGGTGAGTGGAAAACTCAGGGTCTAAGACTATACTGGAGAATTTGGTGTGTAATATTGATGTTGCTTTATGAAAGTACAGTTTAGTGGTGTTCCCTGATTTGTACTTTAATTCTGAATTTTGTCTTTCTGAAGAGGCAAGAAATTTGATCGTAATTCTTCATGGAGGGTTGTACTTTGTCCAGGCCAAGCCTTCTGAACTGCTTTGTTTTCAGTATCTAAATGACAGCTGATTGCAGTAAATGGGAGGATTTTCTAGACTTTGTAGAGTAATTCTGAGGAAGTGGACTTAACAGATGTGACTTTTTTTTTTTGTCTGTGCAGTAATATGTCTTTCCTCCTGAAAAAATGTTGACTTCAGTGCCAAAAGCAGAGGGGGAGGGGGAAGATATCTATTTGTTTGTTTTATGCCCTTTTATATTTCTGGCTTACTTGTAATTTCACCAAATTGTTGTCTTTCCTTACAGTTTGCTGCTCCAGAAAAAGCTCCATAAATTTGAGCTGGCGTGTTTGGCTAACTTGTGTCCTGAGACAGCTGAGGAGGCGAAAGCCTTGATTCCTAGGTGAGTGTTTATGTATCATAAAAGGACTAATTTATAATTTCCTGTGATCTGAAGGCAGCTATGGGCAGATGCCCTCTCTTCGGTCCAGCTCTGTTGATGGAAAAACTTTTGGTCTCGGCCTTTCTTCACCTACCCATTGATCTGACAGCAAGGCAATCTTTGTATGTGTCCCTAATGACACTTCTGACATTTACTGGATTAAGTGTAAACATCTTAAATTGGGGGTCTTAGCCCATCCAGCTGTGTTTCGTTGTTTTTTGGGGGATTTTTTTTTTTCTGTTGGTGCAAATGACATTCCTCCTGTGAACTGTTTTGTGGATAATGTAGTAACTTCTACATATCTTGTAGCAGTAACTTCTTCATATCTTGATTCATTACCTCATGGCCTGAGAGAGAGGAGAGAACAAAACACTCATCTGAATTACAGTTTCTTCCTTGTGTACTAAGATTTCATAACAAGACTGGACTGGACTGGCTTACAAGCATGAGACTATATAGACTTCATTTAGATGTCTATTTAAACCTGCACCTGCCTTGCCTTTTTGATAAAATGTTTTGAAATTATTCAGCAGATAGTTCTGGGAAGGATGGAGTTTTGTCATTTAAAGAGGAGGCACTGCATAGGGATTAGAGTGATATTTGTTCTTGAATTTGAATTTGAATTTGTTCTTGAATTTGTTCTAGAGACTTAATGCTAGAGACTGATGGGAGAAAATTATGGCTGTGTGAAATGAATCCAGGGGGGAGATTATTTCTAAAACCCTTAAGGTACCCTCATTGTTCTTATCTTGCAGCCTGGAGGGCCGATTTGAAGATGAGGAATTACAGCAGATTCTTGATGACATTCAGACTAAACGCAGCTTCCAGTATTAAAGTTAACCCTCAACCCCTTTATCTGAACGGAAAAACCTTGGAACTGTGACTGTTTCTCAGTCCTCTGGGCCAATCCAGCTCCTGACTGAGTGAGGGGAGTTGTGGATACAGGGTACTCCAGTGCTGTGTCATCCACAGGTGCATTCAGGTGGGAGAGCAGCGTAGTCCTCATTTGTTCCACGTGTATGTTGGTAAGGACGCCTGTATCGTGCAAGCCGAAGAACCTGAAAAGCCTTTTCCCAGTGGCTCAAGTATTTGTTTCTTTCAAATCCCTCTCCCTGATTTGGGAATTTTCAACATGTTTCTGTTTTTTAGCAGAAATGTAGATGTGACTTTTTTTTGTGAACTTCTAAAAGAGATGGAGAAACTTGTTCTTGACTCTTGGAAGGTTTAGTCATGGGTGGCATCAATTTCTGTGGAGTTTTTTTGGGTTTTTTTTATTGTGTGATGAGGACAGCGGTTTTTTACATCTTCAATAATTTTCTATTCTTGTTTAGTGTAAATTAAAAGATTTCTAATTAAGGCTGTGTGTTTTTTAAATGTTACATGCATATTATGATTTTATTACTGAGGACCTTTTTGATGAACAGATCCTGTGATTATTAACCTGTGTTGGAGATCTTGGGACACAAGTACAATTTAGGACACGTTAGTCGGAGGAGTTATTAACTATGATCATATTGAGAGAACATTTGGGCAGCATTTCTCTCTCTGCTCCCCTCTTCTTTGCCAAGTGATCGCAGAGACCCAACCTATGTACTGTTTCAGAAAACAAAAAGGTGAGGAAAAAGTCATTTTGGTATTAACAGTCAGGTGTCCATCCTGGGAGGGTCGGGCTCCCTAAGTAGCTTGGTAACTGCCACAATTCTAAGATGGAATCAAACAGTAAATACTGTGACAGGATGGAGGGATGGCTCTTGGTGGAGCCTACGGGAGCAGCACACACAGTATTACCTTAGCTCAGAAGTGGGGAGTGGGCAACAATAACAGACTGAGATTTTAGTTGAAAGGAATGTTCTTTTAGTTAGGATAAACTTCTTAGCCTGCCCTCTCAAATCTTAAATATTAATAATTTTACAAGCACACCTGGAAGAAGGAGAATTTTGCAGGAAGGAACAGCTGGGACAAAGAGGAAGACCGGTGTGTTAAGTCAAGGCACTGCTTGTGATGATAAGCAATAGAGTTTCACCGATGTTGCAAAAGGGAGAGAAATACGACATTATTTCAGCTTTTACTGGAAACTCAATGTTGCTGCTATGCTGGAAGGCCAAGCTGGTTTATGACAACTGCTTGGGCTACGTCAGCTGAGGCACATTGCCTCACTGCAGATAGCATTTATTTGTGTGCTTTAGCGGCATCACATCTCCTGCAAGCCAACAAACCAGTCATGCCTTTCTAATTATCCACAGCAACTTTAACTGGATCAGAATAATTATAACTAAAGAGCTCAGCGGCCCCTTTTGATACAGGATTGCTTTCCAGTAGCTGCTCCTGCTGTAACTCACTTTGCCCTGTAAAATGTTTCTGTTCAAGCAGCTTTAAGAAATTTTCATCTTTTAACTACACAGGCTCTCATATCTTAATGAGAACTTGTTTTTATTAAAAAAACCCAACACTCTCGACCTCTTTACCTATGCTTCTGGGTAAAAGTACGTAATAATAATTGGGAGGCATTATTACTTCCTGATACCTTTATAAGCTAACATAAGACTCCCAAGGAGCATAACAGACTTGGTGATCTGAAAGTGATCCCAGGAGATTGCACCATTTGCCACAAATAGGTAATTACGAGCATTGAGATTTGTTGTTCTTGATTGTTGTGCTTTGAAACCTGGTAATTAGGCTAGGGAAAGAGGAACTGAAGACGCCCAAGGGAATTGCGCAAGGTGCGATTCTGTTGTAGTTGTATGGTGACCATGTGGATTAATAACACGACGCTATACCAGAGGTGCAAAGCGACGCGGTTCGGAACCGATATTTTGTGCAGCTGCCGGTTCTACCCGTTTTGAAGGGGCTGGAGCCGGCAGGCACGGCGGCAGACGCCTTGCTGCCCACAGCGTCGTCAAAGCCCAGACCCGGGGAAGGCAGCGGGGTGGTCGGGGGGTGCAGCTTCCCCGCCACGGCTTGAATTTTGGTCATCTTTTTCCCTCAACAAAAGGCGAGCGGGAGGCCGAGCGCGGTCCTCCGCAGCGCCGCCGGGACCCAGGCGGCTGCCCTCCGCCTCAAGCCCGCCCCGCCACTGCCGCCTTCCAGCGCGCATGCGCGCACCTCTTGGCGCCCGTCGGGGGGCGCGGGGCTTCCGGCGGCGCAGGCGCAGCTCGCGGCACGGCGGGGAGGCTCGCGGAAGCCGCGCGCGCCCCGCTCCGCGCGCCTGCGCACTGGCCGCAGTCTTCCAGCCTGGCTCTGGGACCCGCCTCTCGCGCCGCTGAGCGTGGTGACGTAGGGCGCGTGCGCCGCCCGGTCGCTGGTGGGGGAAGGAAGATGGCGGCGGGCCGCGGTGGGGGCTCGTGAGGCGGCGGCGGCGGCGGCTTCCGGGGCCGGAGGGACGAGGCCAGTGGCGAGACGACAGGACGCGGAGTTGGGGTGTGAGAGACCGGCTAGACGGTGAGTACGGCTCGGTGCTAGGCCGCTTGGCGGGGCGGGCACCGGGGTGAGCAGCCTGGGAAGTGCGGTTGCCTCCGCCATTTTTAGGCTGCGGCCCAGAAGCGGTGCGGCCAGGTCCGGGAAGAGGCTGAGCCCCGGCGCGGCCTGCCAGCGGTGGGCGGTGGGTGCAGCAGTGAGGGGCTGCGGGGCTGCCCGGACTGGGGCGCCCTCGGGAGTGTGGGGCCCAGGCCTTGTCCGCAGGATGAGGTGGAGCAAGGCCCAGCTCCGCGGTGCCAGGCCCACGGGGTGGGGTGTGCTGGAGGGCTGAGGTGGTGGGCAAAGCTGGGGCTGAGAGCAGGCAGGTGGTCTCCTTTTCTGCCTGCTGCATAGGTGTCTGGCTGTGGCCTCGCCCGAGTCTCTAAATTCTGTCTTTTTTTACTTTTTTAAAAACAATATTATTATTCACGCTGCCTTGGATTTGAGCAGAGATTGGGTTGTGACTGCTTGAAGGTACAGCTTGGGAAGCCTTGGCTGTTATGGGTAGATACAGCCATGTGTAGTAGGCGCTTGCTTACTCTGAAAGGGTGGATGGATTTAATGATGATATGGTGGTACATTCCCCTGATAGAGACTCGTCAGTCTGCTGTTATGACATAGGTAGCAAACCTAGGTGACCTGTTAAATTCCAAGGAATACTTCAGCGTTTTCCACTGGAGAGAACTCATTAAACTTTGTGCCTCCTTGAAGATGGATGTTATTTCTCTCTTGCTGACTGTTAGCTTCTTTGTTATGAGTAGATAGCTGTATGGCTTCAGATACAATATTTTGAAATATTGGTACTCTTTTGAGCACATCTGTCTTACAAAAGTTGTCATAGGTAAGTAGTTCTGTACTCTGCTGGTTTTGTGCCTCATTAGATCCTTAATTGTAATTTGTGAGCAGTATTTGGGAATCTCTTTTCCTATGTAGACATCAGTCCCTCATCCTTCTCCTTACAACAGATGTTTATCCTTTTATAATTTTCCTAACTCAAATTGTTTTATTTTTCCTTTAAGAAGGGCAGCACTACATACATATTTGTCAGAAAGTTTATAGTGTGTAAATAATATTGTGTCAAAATGCTTTGGGGTTCCCTCTTCCTGAATTCTTTATCAGCTAAATTGACTTTTACTTCTCAACAGTTTGCTGCAATATTCTGCCATCATCTTTAATATAAGACTATAGAATCGTAAAACATGCTTCAAAGTCTGGTTCTTAACGTCTTGTTCAGTTGTGCTGTAGTATTTCTAATGTGAAGATCTGAAAATGTAGTTAAAAGACTTCTCATTTAAACACTCTGAGCATGGTACGAAAAATCTGGCTTGTCTTTGATTGCTTTGCTGTTAGCGTTTTTGGAGTTCTCTGCCCAACTGCTCTACGCTTTAGAAGGTAAGCTTTACATGACCTTCCTGCATTTGAGTGTTTCAGAAGTGGGTGGAACTACCAGATAATACTAAAAGCATCAATTTTGAGAAAGAAGTAGTGCAAGATGGGGAAAAAAACAAATCTCCTTGAGCTGCAGAGAATGTTAGGTGCTAGTAACTAGTGTACATTTAATACTCCTAGAGCTGCTAAAGCCTTTTAAATTAAATGTTAGTCACTAAAAACAGTTAAAGTCTTTCCCTGTTACCTGAAGTGTTGGTTCTCCGTTGAATCCTTGCAGCCGTAAACATTAGACTGGACTGTTGGAATTGAAAATTTCTCATCAGTTTTGTATTCCTGTTAGCAGCAGAGGTTAGCACAGGAAGTAGTAACATAGTGATCCTAAATTGCACTTGAGATAGAGGTACTAGAAATGCCGCCTTTGGCTGCAGCAAAGAGAGGCCTTGATCTGAGGAGGGGATGAGAAAGCTTCTGTTTTGTTCCCATCCCTAGCAGATGTCTTAGTCTTCTCGTTCACCTGAAAAAAAAAATCATGGAAAAGACTTTTAGTTGAGTAAGGATATGAAAAGAGTGTAGTTTAATTTTTTACTGAGATGGTTCCATGCAAAATATTTCACTTTTTGCATCTGGTAGACATGGGGTTGATACCTAGGGAATTTCCATCACTGGTTCACCAATACTGGAAATTAAAATAATTTTAGCCTTGCTTGGATGTTAGTCTAGGTTATGATTTAGAAAACTACTCATATCTGCATGCAGGAAAGTTGTAAAAACAAGCTGAAAACTTTACCTGTAGTGTGTTTGTGAATTTTTACAAAATGAGTTCTTTATTTGCTGTATTTTCATTCCTGATACTGTATCATTTTGTTATTGAAAGTTTTACACAAAGTAAAAATACAGACATGCAGGTTTGGATGATATAGTTAATGAAGAAATGTCATTCATAAGTACACGTCAGTTAAACTTAGCGTTGTTACGGCTTGATGGTGGGGAGGAGATATGGTAAAGGTCTTTCAAAAGATGAAAAACTCAAAATAACCTTAGTTTTCTTCTCTTATCATGGAGAATCTCTGAAAGTAAGAGCAGAGAAGTAGACTTTTTGGTAGCTAAATAGTTCTTTGATGCTTGTATTTTTTTATTCATTTTGCTTTGATTTAGAGCATCCATCATCCCATGTTTTTAAAATGGTGCTAAACTTACCAGCAATCCATTCTTGCTCACTAGTATTTAAAAAAAAAAAAGTCTACTCAGCGTTTAATAGAATGTCACTTCTGGTTCAACCAGCTCTCCACATTCAGGTTGGGCGTACCAATCATTCTGTTGTGAAACTTGAAATGTGATATGAAGTATATATTTACCAGGAAAGAAAGTAAGCTAGTTTCTCTTATGTTGTGCAATATTACTTTTGATAACATGTTTAGTATAAAGACAGTGCATGTATGGTGATGTGAAATACTGGTTAAAATTGTTCTTCAGTTTGTGACAATGTGGATGAAAGTTTATGGTGGGAAAAGGTAAGGCTTGAACGTGTTATAATATAGTAGAAGCCTGCGTGTGTGTGGAGGTTGTAATTAGGAAAGTGGCTAAGTATTCCAGCCCTTCATGGTTTGCTTATTTTAAAAGGTTTTATTTCAAGCTTCTTTCCCTTGTCTAAAGGCAAATTGATTTAAAGAAGAAAAAAACCCCAAAACAACCAAAAAAATCAACCCAGAAAGAAACACGAAAACTATAGTACTTCTTAATAGCTTAAGCACAAGTCAGAGCATACTAGTTTAAATCTACTACTGACTTGATAGTTTCCCTTGAGCCTTTTATACTTTTTTGGTACAGTTCCTTCTTATTTGCTTAGAGTGATCACAGTTACAATTTGTAAGGCATTGTCTGAATGTTGAGGGATAATAGAGACGGAATTATTTTACACTTTGAAATGAAGCTAACTGGTACTGTTCCTGTTTCATGTCTGCAACAAATTATAAAATTGAAGAAGTATGATTCTATGTAGCAAGAATGGCTATGATAAACAGATGGCAGTTTATCTAGGAAGCTATGTACCTGGTTTTCACTTGGGGGGAGGGGGAACCAAACCGTGCTCATTAAGATACCTTGTTGAACAGAAAGAATAAGGCCAACTTCCATAATACGGGATTCCATGTGAATATACTTTAGGGATTGAAAAATGTACCAAGTGTAATAATAATGAATTGTATGGAGTAATTTGCAATGAAGTCTTATCAGGAATTGGGAGTTCTGTTCTAAGCAGTTTCATGAGCCATTGCTTTTATCACAATTTCTCAGTTTTAGGAAGAAAGACTTGCTCTACAGTATTAAACTTTCCTGTTGTCTAACCCTGATAAAACTTTTGTGGTGTATACAGGTGGTGTTTCAAACAATTACATGGAAATGTTCTACACATATATAGCATATAAGAAGTATAAGCAGTTTTTCACATTCTTCAGACTCAAATGAAAACATCTCTTTCTCTGCAGGCACTTATATACTGCAACTAGTAAGCCTGGTGCGTTTTTTTCTATCAAAAAAGGAGTTAGAAGTTTACCTTCAATTTCATTTTCCATTTAAATAGGATTTTTTTTTCCCCACGCACTGTTGTTAAATCTGAACAGTTCTCATTTTCTGCTTACTTTTAATTATTGAGTTGATTTTGATACGAAGAACAACAGCATGCTTATCATGAGCTCATTGCTGTTATTTAATTAGTTTTTACTATAATGAAATGTGGTGGTTCAAAGAAATTCTATTAACTTTTGAAGCTTTGAAAGTGTTATCAGTGGAGTTGTAGATTTGATGTAACCTAGAATTTTTAGTTCTTATAAATAATTAAAATCATAATATTCTGCTGCCTGTCTTCTCTTGGTACCAGAGTTCATAAAATGGTGCAGGCAGCTGTACGGGGGACCATTTCTGTGAGCAGAAGTATGAAGTTTGTTTGTTTATAATCCAGCTCAGTTTTCTGTTTTGGCCTGTGTCTTAGAAACACTAGTTCTGGAACTGGTCAGGCGATAGGGAAAGAGGGGGTGATGGGAACTATCGGTCTCTGCCATAGCATTGACTTATGCTGCACTGAGTGACTGTAACCTGGTGTTGAAAGGCAGTATGCTCTGTTCTTAGTTAATATAGCAGATATATTAATTCTTTATAAAATACATCCCTAAACGTTTAAGATAATGTTTATTTAGTACCAAGTTTTAATTTAAGGTAGTTGGTCATGAAGCTTGAATTTAGATTGCTCTTAGTCACTCACCTGTAACTTTACCCAAAGATAAGTACCCCCAAGCTGAACAATGTGGCAGGATAGGCCAAAAGCAGATTTGCAACTAAAAGTGTAAGTGTGTTGACACTGATCAGTTCTGTATATTAGTGTTTTATACACTTCAAGATGAGCACACAGGTACTTGAAATAATTCATGTTTCTTGAGTTTATACATTTGAGGGCTCCTTTAAATCATTTTGCCAAATCCAAAAGAAACATGATGCAGAAGAATATATCAATGTGTCTTTTTTTTAGAGGGAGACCAGAGCCTGGATAACAAGGAGTCTGGTATTTTATGGGTTTGGTGTAGTTTTCATGTTAATTATGAAGTTTTAGCAACAGTGATTTGTATTTTACCATGGGTGTGTGAGTATTCATCTGCAAATATGAGTCTGGCAGGAGCTGCACTTTGAGCTGGACAAGTAGTGCCACAGCTCCAGCTGATGCAAGTGCTTGACTTACAGCCTGAGGGCTGCGTGATGGTGCAGCTCTACCCTGTCCGGTGTACATTTGCAGTCATCTAAACTGACATTGCACCCCAAAATGGTAACTTCCCCTGCATTTGGTCATTTGTTTTTTCTCCTGTGTCAGTAGAGGCATTCCTGGAGCTTCATAGTAAGTTGACTGAGAAGCTGCTCTGGGTTTTGACTAACGTTAGCAAAAAGGGTATCTTAACACAGAGCAGTTTCTTAGGTGGATGGCCAGCATGGTCACCGGATGTGCATGTTGCTTTAAAGGAGGGCTAATATAGGACAGGAACACACAACTGGGGTAAAGACAGGACTACTTTTTTTATGTCAGTAGTTTTAGGTTGGGTTCGAGTCATTATGGAAATTTATCTCATCAGTCCTCTAGACTCCTCACACAATGCTGAAGTTCACTCAGTAGCTATCACTGCAGTAAAATTGTGTGATCATGATGAGCAGTTGTGCTTTCTACCATTGTCTATCTTCCACCAACCCCAGTAAAAATCACCACTTAACTGTGAAAATGGCTTTCTTTCTATTGGGGCATGTTTGTAAGCAAACCATTACACTTCTTTGCAGAGACTAGTGATATTTTATGATTATATCACAGAAAAAATCATAGATTGCTCAAATTTGCAAGTAGGAGGACTGCAGACTGAGTAAATGTTAATATAGTATGTTCATTCTGCGATGTTTGCACTGTTGCTAAATTACACAGTTTGGTGTTAAATAATTGAGTCAGTCATCAAACCATGTTTTGCAATCTTTTTCTACAGGTGGATGCAAATATTTTGTTCTCAGCAAATTTAAGCCTAATAAATAAACTATCTATTTCTAATAATATCCTCTGCAGACTCTTGACTAATATAATGAACCACAGCTGCCAGCTGGAAATACTGACCTAGAACTATTGACTGAAGTGCTGCTTTTGCGAGGAAAGCTTGCTGATATTCTCAAGGCAGGTGATATGAAGTAGGAAAGAAATGCCAAGGGATTTTAGACCTTTGAAGAACTTTGTTTTCAAAACTGAAGCTCTCTGGTGACATGCACTTCTATTGAATTGTCATTCCCATGGCGAGCTTGACTCTTCCTTTAATTAGGGAAAATCTTACAGTGAACCCTGGCTCTTTGAAAGGCTTTATGTGGGATTGATGTATGTGAACTTGAATTTCGTTTATGCAAAAACGTTCTGATAGAGAAGATGAACGCATGCTTTTATTGAACAGTACTAATTGGTAAACATGAAGGCTCTTTACTAAAGAAGCTTAAATATGGTAATTGAGCAGTGGTATATATCTTCATAATTGTATACAGGCATTGTACAGACACGATTGTGGCTTGTAATTGATGAGGAAAGACCAGAAAACTTATATTCCTGGAAGAGTTGGCTGTGTGATTCCAGTTAAAAGCAAGTGTATGTCTAATTAATTTTCAGTTGTGTGAGCAAGTGGTATATACATCAGCCTTCAATTTAGAAAGTGCTCTAGTATTGGGAGTTCTTTTATATAGAAGAATCTCTACGTTGACTCCGTTTTAAAATAGTCATATTTCTGACAAAACTTTTAGAACTGAGTGATATATGGACTTTTAAACACTGACAGCTTAAAATTACAATAGTTATCACAGTTTATTTTTCCTATTGTGTGTTCCTCATGGGATTAAACAATTTCTAGCCTAACCAGTAGCAAACAGGGATTACATATTGATCTTCCACACCAGCTGTGGCAAAGGAGTAGTTTACATGTACACTAGATTTTTAAATCTTAACTGGAGCAGATATTGAGAAGCTACACTTGAATTCTGTCTTTATCCACATAAATAATCTAAAGTCAGAACTTTAATTGATCAAAGTAATTTAGAACTGCTGTTTTCTTTCACTATTTCCATAATTTAGGCGGTTTTTGGTTGGAGTGTGGTGGGTTGTTTTTTTAAACTTCTCTAATTCACCAGCAAGTCAATAATGGGGAGCATTGTTAATGTAAGTATGGTTTGAATTTCTTTAGTGGGGTGCATAAGGCTTGTTTAGCAGCATTGTGTAATCTGATAAAGTTTTAATTGTTCTCTCCAGTTCCCCTACTCTTGCTTAAGGGTGTCTCTATATTAGCTATATCTAGGCATAGCAACTGTAGGTATTAATATACATCTTTTGCTATAGACATAGCTGCTGATTTAACTGCCCGAAAAACTTGAGTTTTGGTTTGGTGGGGATAACAAACAAATCTCTGTCTTGGAGAAACCTTTCGGTGTGTATCTGCTACATCTTTTTATCAAAAGAGAATCAAAAACTCTTGAGGAAAAAATCTCCTTGGATATTGCTTGGATATTGCACAGCTTCTCTTGCATGCTCTTTGAATCAAGAACTGCATCAAAGTAATCACATTTTGCCTGGTCTTGCTCACTGTACAGTGAAAGACGGTTGTTTTCTTGATAGATATGTTAGAAATGTTACATGTTCTATTCTTTCAGACTCCGTATTGTGTGTGTATGTGTTTGGGTTGTGTTAAATATCCAAAGGTTTAAACTTCATGGTGAAAGTACAGAACTTCATAATGAAAGTACAGAACTGAAGTTAAAGGGGGGGGGAAATACTTTCGCATTTTTAGGTCCTTGATCATGCCAGTGTAGTAGATTTAGGGCCAGGTATGAATCAAAAAAAATCTTTGAAATGTCTCCAAATAAGAAGAGGTCGTTGAACCTTTTGGGCAGAGTAGTTTGTTTTACGTAGCCAATGATTAATATAAGTATCTGTTTGTGTTTTTGATGAAGATGTAGGAGATTTTTTTTTTCCCTTCCATTTTGCTTTGGAATAGAATGACTGGAATAGGGAAAGCTGGCAAATCCTTTTCCCTCCACTTTGCATGGTCAGAATTTAAAACCCATTTCTAGTAAAGTTTTGTTGACAAATGGGAGTACAATAGAGAATGGATGCTACTGTATATTGGGAGTACAGCAGTAGAGCCCTGGGGAAATCTGCTTGCTGCACAGAGCAGTAATGTTGCTTAATAGCAGTCTTGTATAACATACATATTTTTGTCTTGAGTTTTGTGATTTGGTGTGTTATGGACATCCAGCACCTGTAGATAATTAAGGAGTCTATTCTCAGATTGTAAGAATGGTCTTATTTTTCTTAGGTTTAAACTTGCTGTACTCATGTCTGCCTGTCTTCTAGAAAATTTTTTGGTGATCTGGATATAAAAGTGCAGAAAACTACATGCTATTGCTGTGCCTTATGTAGTTCAAAAGTGGGAATAAGATATTTAAATACTCAAAGGACAAGAACCTGATGCAATTTTTTTCTACTGTTATAAGGGGTTTTTTTGTCTGCTCTTGACAAAAATATACCATTTCACGACCACAGGGCTAACTAAGTTGGGCAGCTTTGCACTTCATTGTTCTATCTCATTGACTGATGCAAATTTTCCTTATCGCTGGGGTGTATGCTGTTTTTACAAAAAGTAACCTTCTGTTAACTCAGTTCCAAACTCAAGACAGGTCACAGAGTGGCTTTAAAGATGAGAATGTATTTTTTAATTGGTTTTATATTCCTGCTTAATACAGCCATTATCTTTCATAACTTGTGGGAAAGATAACTAGTTATAGAAATGTAAATCAATATGGATCTATAGCAGCTTTCTGGACTAAATTTGTTTAGATGTAGCACTTTTTCTTTTCATGAAGCAGCTTTATCTGTCCAAAATCTATGATCTAATAAAGGGCTGTTAAAAAAAAAACAAACCAAACTTGTGAAATTGAGATTCTTGAGTGCCTCACACAGATGTACAATTTTCAGACTTTAGGTGATCTTGTTTTGTACATATGATTAAATGTTTATGCAATACAATGGGAAATTGAAACACAGTTGAGACACAATTCAAGGAATTGGTCAAATTAATATGTTCCGCACTAGATCAGCAAGTTGGAAATGAACCTGAGCAAAAGATTAGTTTTGAATTAATTTCCAGTTTAAAAGAGGAATTATTTTGGGAATACCTAATTTAGATTAAAATATTAGGAAGACCATTTACTTAAGATTGCGTGGTTTGCAAAAATGAGGAATCCTTTTTCTGTGTAACCCCATCTGGTGATTTTATGCTTTCAAGAAATGCCTGTGAGTCTCAACAGTCTCACTCTTTGCAGCCCTTAACCAGGATGGCTGGCTCTATTCCTATGTAATAGAGAAATTATGTGTGTACATGCATGTTTATTTCTTTTTTTATTTTCTAAAACATGAGAAAAATTGCTGAAGTTGGCAAAAATAGAACAGTTTGTCTGGAACGTATCCTTCCACATAATTCCTTTGCGCTGGGAAGAGGTGCAATTCCTAGGTAAGGAAAAAGGCTGCATGATGAGACCAAGACAGAGCTTTCCTGAAAATGGTGTGAATATTTGAGGAAGGGGGAAGCCATGGAAGGATCCGCTGCTGGATTCCAGAGATGCGCATTCTTCCAAAGGACGAAAGAAAGGAGAGTTCTTTTGGAACTCAATGTTGATACTCTGTAAAAGAGGGAAAGGAATAACATTAAATTGTATTTGGTCTGATTTTTTTTCAGAACAGGTGTGTTTATTCAGATGTGCTTACAGAGTTCTTAATATACTAATTAAAAAATGCAGTGGCGCATTTTTTTCAGAGATGACTGCTTACAATAGGATTTTTGAATTTACAGAAACATTACTTGTTACCTTGTAGATGTAAAGGTGCTTGTCTGATCAGACAGATGGCGTTTGCTACTGATGTATTGAGCAATAAACTTATGCTAATTTGCGTTGTGGTGTTCTTATCTTACACTTCTGCCTCAGAAAGCTGATGTGTTTATTCTCTAATAGTGGGGTTTTTTTCACTGAATGTCCTGAACCATGTTTTGGAGTCATATGTGCTATTGCAATGCAAATAATTACTATTAGTTTTCACTGTTTCTGTTACACTGTAAAAGTGCTTGCTTTAAAGCCTACATGTACTTTAATTGTCTGATATGCATTTAAAGAAGTAGTATACAGATACACTCTCTTTTCCTTTGCTGGTTTAGCCATTTCAGGGGAACGTCTTTGAAGCCGCAGCATGTTCTGTTGTAGTGGGCAGTACAGGGTTTGCAAAGTAACTGGATGCTTGCACTCTTCAGGGGGATAGCCTTCTCTTCTACTGTTTGGAAACATGCTTTTCTTTTGACATATTCAGGTTATTACTCACTGTACTGCACCCAAGTTGCATTCACTTTAGTGAAAACTAACTATTAAATAGGCAAGCATGTTTTAGTTACCGGTTACTGCACTTCATTAATAATGATCTTTACTTTTTGGGTAAACCATATAAAATTTGTCAAGTTTATATGTAAATCAGATATTTTTTTTTCCTCTTAGTATTAAACTATCCGTAAGAAGTGACAGATTTAATATAAACCATGACGTTCTGTTTTTCTCCAAACTTTACCTCATCAAAGCAGTGTAGAAGGATGCTTTGGTGCTTTTTATTTTAAGTGGTCTAATTTGTTTTATTTTGATTTAATGAAGTTGTGTGAGAATTGTTTTGGTTGCGTGATTTTGGGCAGCAAAGTCCAAATCTGTCAATTTTCAAAACTTATTGCGAGATTCATTTTGATATTAAAGAAATAGGCATACCCAAATAAGATGATAAAGTAACATTGTTACTAAGTGAAATGCTAGTGTTATCTTTGTAGCCATATTTGAGTGAACGAACTAAGTGGTGACTATTTTCTGTAATGGGCTAATACCGTATGTGACTTTTACCTTGTTTTAAAAAGCAAACAAACTTCACAAATTGATCTGTGTTGTGACACCATGGTGCCCTGGTTATAAGGTCATCCTCAGTTTCTTTCATTTTTAATTCTGTTCTATAGCCATGTCTCTCTGACTACTCGATAACATTAGTATACCTGCCATCCTTATGGCACTATTAGGAACGAGTGAAAGGCTTGCTCTGTTGCAAATGTATTTGTCAGTTAAGGAACAGCAATGGACATCTCGGGTCCCGTCACAAGCTCCTTGAGTTCTGTTGTGCAGTTGCTTCTGCCCAAATCTCTCTCAACTAAATTCTTTTTAATGTCTCTTTTTTTTAACCTGTGTCTGTCAGGTTTCTTATTCACTCTCTCTTTCTTCACTGACCATGCTCCTCAGTTAGTGTTTTTGCTTCTATAGTTACTCCCACTCTTACTGTATTTCTTCTTACTTGTCCTTGGGGTTTTTGTTCATCTGGTCCTATTCCTGCCTTCAGTTTCATGTAGATGTGCCTTCATTGATTCCCCAATTTGATTGCATTTTCCAGGCTTTCTTTTGTCATCTTAGCTGAAAGGTAGGCCCAGTTACTTATCTTCCAGTGTTACTGGGTGGCGATATGTTTGCTCAGTGAATTTTAGATCTTGTCTGTATATCCCCAAATACATTTAACCCCTAAATGTGTGAAAGCTACTCAGCTTTGAAGGGGTATTCGTGAGGACGGAAAGGGGGAAACTGACAGTCAGCTCTCTGAAAAGTTGTGTTTCTGTTGCAATGAGGATGCATGAAGGAATGGCATACAAAAATTCAATTCACAATTTGTGATAAAAGTTTGTGATAAAAGTATGATAAACTAGAAGAGAATAGCAATTAATCGGTAGCATTACTATCCAGAAACAATAAGATAAGAGCAGACCTATGCTTGATGTTGGAAAAATTGCTGCTGTTGCTTCTAATTCTGTGCATTAAGGAAAAAAATGTGTCCTTGCATTTAAACCCTTGTTGATGGACTCCTTAAGAAAAAGAAAAAAAAAATCAAACAAAAAAACAACAAAAACCACCAAAGTTTGTACTTTGCTTAAAATAGGAGTTTGAATGTCACTACTCTGGATTATGCATTGCTCTCTAATACTTATTTGTGTATTTCTACTCACTCTCCCAATACAGCAGGAGCTTTAGTTATAGATACACTGAATTCAGACGCTTTTTTAGCTGATACCAAAGATCTAAAGGAGAATCTGTTGAGGCGTTGGTTTGTCCCAAGAAAAGACAAAGTAGGATACTGATAACTTAAACGTTAACCAGATATGTTTGTCTGACAGGAGTAGAGGTCTTTGGAAATAAATGCTCCAGTTTCATCTGGTAACTGAATCTGTACTTTTTATTTCTAAAGCTTCTTTGGAAACTTCACTCTGTGTACATACACACATCTATATGCATGTGCAAACACTTTTATATATGTATTCATATATATGATGAATGCAAACATGATTTGGGCATAAGGATATTATGTGGATAAAAGCTTGATATTTGAGGCATTATTAGAAGAAAGTGATCATGAGCAGGTGGGTCAACAAAAATATCTTTCCAAAGCAAGTAGGAGGCTTTTTGTAATAGAAGCAGTGATCTCAAAAGATGGAGAAACTGCTTAAAACATAAACAGAACATAAAAGCTGTCACTTACCTAATGCCGTTTCATTTCTCTTGTCTTGTGTTGTCACATATTGTCTTGTCATGAACTTGGAAGGGTCTGTAGGCGTGAAGAGTTGTAATTAACTTAGTCGTCTTTTGAACAGTAGTTTTTACTGATGTTGATTGCACGTTTAAGTGAATGTTTATGTTAACCGAAGCTAGACACTGCTTGCAGTAGTTTCGGGTATGTCCAATCTAAATTGGTCCATATCATAGCTAATGCATTATTTACCTATGTAACTGAAAAATTCTCTTCAGCAGATTTTGTTTTCTGAAAAATAAGAATAAAAGATGAATTAACTTGTTGCTTGGAGTGTTTCTCTAAAAAGGCATTTTAATATAATGTTTTCTTGCAAATAGATCTGATCAGTTTTTTTGGAAGGCCCGGCATGTATCTTTGCCTGCATTCTTGGTTTAGGCTCTTGAAATTTATTTTTGCATTGTTTATAAGAGAGTACAGATGTGTGGTTTTGAAAAAAATATATCTTTTTCCCTCTGGTTTAAAGCACTAGTTGATATAGGGGTATATATCTTTAGACTTGAGAGAGATTAGGACTGGAAATTTTCTCTAGGTTTTTCCACCTCC